>CM052896.1:88071954-88203563 GCA_028534135.1 Potos flavus
AAAAGGAAAACAAATCTTCAACTATTATAATCATAATTTTGGTAGTAATGGTACATTGTTGTTCCAGTACTGAGTAATGTGTGCATTGTGGACTAAATGAAATGAGTGATTACATTGGTATTATTGAAAACAGATTTTTAACATTGTTGAAAACTGATGTAGTGTTAAGGTCAGTGAAATTAAGTAAAAAAAAATCCCATAGTACTAAATTTGAATGAAAGGAACTGTATGAGTCATGGAATAATTTAGCTTATTAAAAATGTATGCATTTTCTGGCCTGATAGACCTAGAAACAATGATCAACCCAGTAGCAAAAAACATTCCTGGTGCCTATATTGTGGTTTTTAAATACTTTTCACAATAAAAGTAAACTAGTGCTTAGAATGGGCATTTTCTAAGGCAGGCATTGTATGAGACAAACCTACAAATTAATGATTAATTTCTGTGTTACAGTATTACTACGAGGTTAGAAACAACACATTTATTATACAACACACATTTAAAACAACACATTATTATACTATGGTTTCTGTGGGTCAGGTGTTGCTTAACTGGGTCTACAGTGTTTCACAAAGCTGCTATTATCGTGTTGACCAAGGCTGGGGCCCCCCCTGAAGCTTAGCTGGGGGAAGATCTGCTTCCAAGTTCATGTGGTTGTTGGTAGCTTTCGGATCCTTGAAGA
This sequence comes from Potos flavus, assembly GCA_028534135.1. Classification (NCBI taxonomy): domain Eukaryota; kingdom Metazoa; phylum Chordata; class Mammalia; order Carnivora; family Procyonidae; genus Potos; species Potos flavus. The sequence continues at coordinate 88,072,637 of CM052896.1, forward strand.
TTGCCCAAGTGAAAGCCTCAGTTTGTTGCTGGTTGTTGTCTAGGAGGCTATTCTTATCTCCTTGCCATATGGCCCTCTCCATAGGCAGCTTACAACATGGCAGCTTGCTTCTTCAAAGCCATTAAGGGAGAGAAAGCATGTCCTAGTAACATGGGTTACAGTCTTAGGTAAGGTAATCATATATATGTAAGGTGACTTAGATCATGTCACCTTTGCAAGTCACAGGTCTCACTCACACATAACAGGAGGAGATTGCACAAGGATGAGAACACCATGAGGCAGGGGCCATGGGGACCATTCTGGAATTTGTTTGCCACAGCCTAGAACATATCCAAAGCAATAGAGAGGCCCCAAACTATGAGGGTAGTGTCAAAACAACCCAGGAGCCATCCTGAATAATATTTCATTGGCCAAAAAGGGGGGAATTTGAACATCAATAGTTAGTAATTAATGAATTGAGACCAATCAAATGTTTAACCTGTGAATTCAAGATACTAAAAACATTAAAAAAAAAACCCTTTAATTAGTTGCTATTGGACCAGCTTATTATTTTGACAACTGGTAAATAAAAAAAATAAATATTTTTCCTACTCATACGATTTATGTCTCAGGGTAACCAAGTAGAGCAGGAGAGAAATTTCTATAGATGTATTCTACCTAATCAAGAAAAAATAATGGAATACCACCATTTTGTATCTCTTAATAATGTCTAAGCAAAGATCACCAATAGCTGCTATTGTCACTACAAAAGGGGAGACATCTGGACATTAGATACATACTTTTAGAAGTATGCCATGCTATCTATGCCATAATCATACACTCAAGTCATAATCCTGAATCTGACGTAGCCTTTATTATTATTTTTTTAAAGAGTTATTTATTTGAGATAGAGCAGAGAAGAGAAGGAGCAGAGAGAGAGAGAGAAACACATGCTGAGCACAGAACCTGATGTGGGGCTCGATCTCATGACCTTGAGATTGGGACTTGAGCTGAAACCAAGAGTTGGTCCCTTAACCAACTGTTCCACCTAAGTGCCCCTGATGTAACCTTTAAATTTACCAATTTATAGGAAATAAAAGGACAAAAAATTGTTAAATACTATGAAGATGCCATCAACAAAATTCATACTGGGAATCCCTACAGGACCAACTGGCTTTTCAACCCCAAATTCTAAGAATGATAAACTGAATAATAAAAAGAGAAACCAAGATGATAGATGAATCAATCAACAAAGAATAACTGAAAAGATACTTATAAAGCAGTTAGATTGTTGCAAATACTGGCTCAATACTTGATATTAAGGAGTTAATTTAAAATTTGCTGTAAGACTAGATGTTTTGTCCTCTTTCCTCTCCAGGTTTAGAGCTTTTATAAAGTTGTAACTCTATGTAATACGTTTGCAGCCTGATTATTTTTCATCTCCTTTCTCTTCCTCTCCTTCCCTGTCCCCACTTTCCCCTCCTCCCTGTCTGCACAACCTGTGCAAATCTTATTCCCATTCCTACCCCTTGATGTCAAGTAGTGAATCTGGTTCAGTTCTGTTGCTGTTAACTGCAGAAGCTGAATTTCTGACCTTTTGCCTGCTGTAGAGTGAGTATCTGGTCATCTTCTCCATTCTTCTTTCCTACACTGCATTTAGGTATTGGTAACTGTTTTGGATTTTTATTTTTTCTGACTCAGGGAGATGTTATTTTAGTTTTGAGTTCAGCCAAATCTTTGTTAATCTCTTATGTTTAAGCTATCATTTTAAATGTTTGGAATAGAACCATCCTTATTGGAAGTCTTCATCTTCATTTTTACCTATTATAATCCTGATTTGTTTTTTGATGGTCCACTCATCATATCCTGACTGCTCTAGTTCTATCTGTTCCTTTGTGCAACTCTGCCTTCTTTTAATCTTGTTGGGTGTTTTTCAACTCTATGGAACAAATCTGATTTTAGTATCACACTAATTTGTTATGATTGCAATCAATTAAACTCTGTAAGCCTTGAAGTGTGATTTTTATTCCTGCTAGTTGATATCACTCATCCTATGCTTCTTTAGTTTGTTTTGGAGTGTAGGTATCGTTTGCTAGTCTAACTGAGGCTGAATAATTTTTCTTTTCAAGGTAGAACTGGTATCTCTTGCTGTCTTAACTCTTGTTGCATTCTCTGGTTTCCCTTCGATCGTATCAATCTTTTGCCTTTTAACTCTTGTTGTTTGTTGCCTCAAACTCAGAATCAAATGTACGTATCCTTTAATGTCTTGAATTCATTCTTGAAAACTCTCCTGCTAAGTGAAAAACCATTACATGAAAACATATTTCCATTAATTAAAAAAATTTTTTTTAAAGATTTTATTTATTTATTTGAGAAAGATAGTACAAGTGGTGGGCAGAGGTAGAGTGGGAGAGGAGGGTCGGGGGAGAGGGAGAGTTGGGGAGAGTAGGAGCAGAGAGGTGAGGGAGAGCAGAGAGCCCAATGTGGTACTTAATCCCAGGACCCCGGGATCATGATCTGGGCCGAATTAACCAACTGAGCCACACAGGCGCCCCTCCATTAATTTTAATGGGAAATTATGCTGCTTTCCATTGCAACCGACCAACTTCACACCTAAGAAAATATTAATTTAGTGGGACTCCTGGGCGGCTTAGACGATTAAGCGTCTGCCTTCAGCTCAGGTCATGATCTCACAGTCCTGGAATTGAGTCCCGCATCGGGCTCCTTGCTCAGTGGGGAGCTTGCTTCTCCCTCTACCTGCTGCTCCCCCTGCTTGTGCTCTTTCTCGCTCTGACAAATAAATAAATAAAATATTTTAAAAATATTAATTTAGCAGTGAAGATGAGTTTATGTAAATGTAAACAATTTGAAAATATGAATGTAAAATGTAATTGATAAAATAAAGGTATATTGTACTTGCCAAAAGTGGAAGAGAAAACTTGGTGGTGGTGGTTGGTGGGGTGTTTACTCTTTGGAAAGTTTATTCTTTTTGTACTATTTTCTTTACTCATGTCAGTTTTTTTGATGCTCATGGTTATCTTGCATTTTATCTGCACTTAAAAGTCAAATTGTGGCACAGATAAGCACCTTTAGGGGAGTAAAGGCCAAACAGAAGTCCTTTAAACAGCGTGGAAATAGAACACAGGCAGAAAAGACTGAAGAGTTGTAGGAGATGATAGCTCTGCATTCCTCTTGATATGTATACAGAGCAAAACGTTCTGGGTTCATCCAATTGTGCATAGTACATGGATACCTATATATAACTGGAAACCATTATGTTGAATAAGTTTTTGAGTGTGTCTTTAGCTGAAATCATAATGTTGAAATTTCATTATAAAATATTTATTTTGTGTACTCCCCGCTGAGCATGGAGCCTGATGCTGGCTCGACCTCACCACAGTGAGGTCATGACCTGAGGCAAAATCAAGAGTCTGACTCTTAACCAACTAAGCCACCGAGGCGTCCCTAAAAATCTTTCATGAAATATTATTTAGTTGGTTTATCCTTTGTTTTCTTCTTTTGAGATATTCTTACATTCACATCATTATAAACTGGCAAGTATTATTATTCAAGAAATTGATTAAAATGTTAGTAAGTTCAGACAGAGGACAGAATCTTTTGAAATATGATTAAGATACTTTCTAAACCATTGATTGGCAACTTTGGGATATGATCATTTAACCTTTTAACATTTAACTGATTTGTACTACCATTTGGCCATGTTCAGTATTTACCTATTTTGTTTCCAAGGGTAGCTTACCTACTTAATCAACTGTTCTACTAAAATCAGACATTCTATAGTGTGTATTGGGTTTTCCTGATTTAGTAAGCATTTTGTGTATAAAAAAAAGAGGGGCATTGGAATGATTTGTTTATAGTGAATGACTTTTGATACACATAAATTTTTATTGATCTTGTCTGGATTTATCCACAATGAATTTACCAATTTTAGTTTTACTACTTCCTGCTGTTTTCAGTATGTGACAACTTTTATTTTTTTTTGAAAATTCTTCAAGCATCTTCTAATAAAACCAAGTGTTTTATGGATTTTGAAATGTAGGATTGTGGCAACTGTGTACTGTCTTTTGAAGGCAGTATCTGTCTATGCATGGCTCTGAAGGTTGTTGTGTAAACATGATTTCTAAGCACCATCTGCAGAACAGGATAACCATAGGATAGGAGCCTCTTCTTGTGGCTATATTTTACTTATTTTTTCCAGCATTGTGGAGATATAATTGACAGAATATTATGTAGATTTAAGGTACAGTGTAATGACTTGATATATGTATATTTTGCCAAATGGTTACCACAATAAGCTTAGTAAATGTGTCCATCACCTCATATAGCTTTTTTTGGGTGTGTGTGGTGAGAACTTTTAAGATTTACTCTATTAGCAACTTTCAAGTACATAATACCAGTTACCATGTTGTACATTAGATCTCCAGAATTTATTTATCTTGTAATTGGAAGCTTCTGCCCTTTGACTATCTTCATGAATTCTCCTGCCTTCTCTTTGCAACCACCAGTCTACTTTCTGTGTCTATGATTTGGATTTTTTTTTTTTTTTTAGATTTCACATATAGATGAGATGTTAACAGTATTTGTCTTTCTGTCTCCCTTATTCTTTTTTTCCTTTTTTTAAAGATTTCTTTCTTTATTTGACAGAGAGAGATCACAAGTAGGCAGAGAGGCAGGCAGAGAGAGAGGGGAAAGCAGGCTCCCTGCTGAGCAGAGAGCCCGAAGCTGGGCTAGATCCCAGGACCCTGAGATCATGACCTGAGCCCAAGGCAGAGGCTTTAACCCACTGAGCCACCCAGGCGCTTCCACACTGTTTTGATTACTGTAGCTTTGTAGTATAGTTTGAAATCAGGAAGTATGATGCTTCCAGACGTCTTTGTTCTTCTTTCTCAAGATTGCTTTGACTATCCAGGCTCTGTCGTGGTTCCATACGAAATTTAGGATTTTTTTTTTCTGTTTCTATAAGATGTGCCATTAGAATTTTGTTAGAGATTGCATTGAATCTATAGCTGTAAGGCATAGGGCAGTATGGACATTTTTTTCTTTTTTTTTGGTTTTTAAATTTTAGATTAGATTTAGATTTTTTTAAAAGATTTTATTTATTTATTTGACAGAGAGAGAGCACATGTATGCACAGCAGGGAGAGCAGCAGGCGGAGGGAGAGGGAGCAAGGAGCCCTATGCAGGGCTCTATCCCAGGACCCTGGGATAATGAATGGCCTGAACTGAAGGCAGACACTTCACCGACTGAGCCACCCAGGCGCCCCCAGTATAGACATTTTAACAGTATTCTTCTATTCCATGAACATGTGATAACTTTCCATTTATCTGTGTCTTCTTCAGTTCTTTCATTGTCTTACGCTTTTCAGTGTACACATCTTTCACTTCCTGGTTATGTTTATTGAATAGTGTTTCTGATGCTATTATGAATGGGATTGTTTTCTTGTGGCTATATTTTAGATTTCTGATATCTGATCACCTTTGAAGCTCTTAAATATTTCTGTTGTCTGGAAGGGAGTCTTGGTAATCACAACTTTGAAGGTTCACTTTGATTATGTTGACTAGATAGACTTATAAAGCAACTTCGTGGAAATTCAGTTGGTGAAATCTCAGAATTGACTTTTTCTTAGAGATTGTTCTTAATAAGGTAAATTTTCTCACATTTTTTTGTTTAGGTTGTTTATTGGGAGTCAAAAGAATAGCATCAACAGCAAAAAACCAACAAACAAGATAACCCAAACACAAAACTTGTTTTTTGGGGGGTTGTTGCAGGTTTAAATGTTTGTTAAAATACAAAAGTTGTACTTCCAGTTTATGATAGTCTTATCTAGACTTTAAAATTTTTAACTTCCCATTATATATTCCTTTTGCAACTTCAAGAACATTATAAGGAAGTCGATATTGTGATAAAAAGTCCTTTATTTTGTTTTTCAGAGTGCTAGTGAACACCGATAGGATTAATGTATATTGTATTTATGAAGGTTTGTTTTGAAAGAAAATCCAAAGGGAAGGACTCATAAGGACTACCTGTATAAAGTTATTTATGTTTTCAAATTATTTGTGTCTTGAAGTAAACCTTTTTTTTTCTTTACAGACTTATGCTGGTTGCCTTTTAGTCATTTACTATTTGACAGCGCTATGCGTTGAGTACCATGTTGGGCTTATAAACCGTGGGTGGGAGCGAAAGTACAGATCAGTAGGAAAGTCACTTATTTGGTATTTTGTTAAACTTTCAATAGTATGAAGTAAACCTTGTGGTAAGTAAGTAAAAATGTTAAGTGAATGTTTTTTTTAAACTGTAGTTCTCAAGGTACAATTTCAGAGAAAGGTGACTATATAAGATTGTGATGTAAAAGCAAATGCTGCTTCAGTTCAGTGAATGGGAATGGGAAAATACTCTTAATTTTTTAAAGATTGTTTAACTTCAGTGTAGGTTAATAATTTATTATGTAAGTGATGTTCTAGAAAAATATGAAAATGAAAACATGTAAGTAATTGCCTTGTCCTTTTTTAGTTCCATCCATTTATATGTGCTTGCGGCTTGGATATGTGTAAGATTTTGCTGTTCACAATTTTGCCGTTTGTGTAGACTTTATATCTTTGCTTTCGCTTAAGTAGAAGAGGTAGGAATTTGTGAAATGACATTAAAAAAATTGAAATACAGACTGGAAGTATAGAAATTGAAACGTAGACTGAAGAATGTATTGTCTTAGAAAAAATAATCAGGCTTGTACTGTTTGGTGCACTTGATTGTAAAATACTGTGAAGTTTTGTTCTAATTTTATGTTTGTGTTTTTTTTTTTTAAGATTTTATTTATTTGTTTGTCATAGCACAAGCAGGCAGAGTGGCAGGCAGAGGCAGAGAGAGAAGCAGGCTCCTTGCTGAGCAAGGAACCTGATGTGGGACTTGATCCCAGGACCCTGGGATCATGACCTGAGCTGAAGGCAGCCGCTTAACCAACTGAGCCACCTGGGCGTCCCAAATTTTATATGGTTTTATATTTGGAAGCTCTGAACACTTTAATTGAGGGGCCAGAAAGAGAAAGTTATTTGCTAGCACTTTTCTCCCTGGCTTCCTGAAAAGTTTATTAGGAAAAAGGTCAGCTATAATCCCTAATGTAATGAAAGAATTTTGTAATATTCTCAATCATATTCTGATAGGAAGTATTGCTCATTTTAAAAACTGCATTTTGGATTATTAAATTTCACATCAATTATTTTTAATTGTTTGCTAACATTAGCAGTCAGTTTCGTTTGTACACGTAGCTGACAGTCTTTTCTGCTTCTGAAAACTAGTTATTCCAGTGTTTAGCTGGGTCTGAAATTTTGTGTTAATGGTAATTTTTTCTATGGAGATTTTATTCCATTACTCTTTGGCTTCTATTGCTGAGTACTATGTAAATCTAATTTAATTTTTTATAGTTTTTTTTTCCTATCGCTTTAAGACTATTGCATCTTTTGTTATGTTTTACTGTATGTGTGTATATTTAAATGTGTATCCTATCTAGATTTTATTGCCCTTCTAGAATTGGAAGGTTCTTATCTTTCAATAGTTTTTGAAATTCTCAGTTATTATCTCATCAAATACTACCTTTGATTCTTTTCTCTCCTTGAATTCCCATTTGACCTTTTGGACCTTTTCTCATTCTTTCCTTCGTATCAGTTTTTCTTTCATGTTTTCTCTAATGTACTCTTTTGGGCTGCATTGTCAGTTTTGATCAGATCTTTCTGGTTTATAATTCTTTAGTTATCATTATCAGTCCATTAAGTTTTAAAAGTCTGTGTATCTGTATGTGTATATATGTAAGGATGCTCACACACAATTTCTTCAGTTCTTTCTAATCTCTCTGGTCTCACGAGTTTTTAATTCTTTTTCCTGTATGTGATTTCTTTTATGCTTCTAACAAATGAAAGTTTTTAAAAATATTCTCATTATTCTGTTTGGGATTCTTGGAGGTATAATCCCTGTTTGTAATTTCACTTTCAGCAGGAGTGTAAATACTGTACTGTGCAGGCTCGACTGGGTAGAAGGAATTTTTTTCCAGAGGATTTCAGGACGTTGACACTATTTTTGTGTTACTTTTGATTGAAGGGGCGGGAGTGTTCTGGACTGGCAGAGACTGTGGATGCATATCTCAGAACCCATGGTTATAAAATCTTTATGAAAACTTTGTTAGCTTTTGAATGGTAGGAAAAGTGGGACGAGCTTTCTCTTTTTCTTGTGTAAATATGGAAATTTCTTCCTCTTAATTAGCCTTTGCTGACTGTGGAACCCTTGAAAGTCTTCAGTTTTAGTACCTGTCTCATTTCGACTTCCCCAATTGCAGCTCAGTGTCTTCTGTCTTTGCCTCAAATGGCCATTACCACTTTCATTTCCTATTTGATTTTCCCCCTTCCTTAGGATTTCCCTTAAATACCAGAAGACTTGTCTGTTTTAGAGCAAAACAATTTTTGTTAGATTTAATTGGAAGAGTGTTCGCTCATAATGCTAGACATAGATTCCTCAGTTTGGTTTATAAGTCATAATTTAACTCATAATATAAAAACAATTAAATTTAAATTATGTTATAAAGTAATGTATGCATGATGGGAAAATGTAAACATTCTGAAGGATAAAAAGGGAAAAGTTACCAAGAAGAGTACCCAGAAATCATCAGAGTTAATGGTTTCTGATGTTTCCTAGGAGTTTTCTAAGCATGTATGAGCATGACTCTGTCACGTGAAAGGTAATTTTCTCTCTATACTGCTCTGCAACTTAGTTTTTATGTGTGTTTGAGTTATGTACAATATTTCTTTAATGTCTTACTATATTACATGTGAAACTCTTACAGACTTATTTAGTCATTTCCCTAATGCTGGACATACAGTTTTTTTTTGTTTTCACAGAGTTACATTGCTCAGTAAACACTGTTGGGTATGTCTTTGTACTTGTGTGATTAGATCTATAGAATATGGATATCTGGTAGTTTTTCTGGAGAAGGAATTTTTTCTGTCGAAGAGTATGCACTATTTTTATACTTCACTATTTCCCCAAATTTCTCTCTAAAGAGATTGCACTATTTATAATTAAACACTAAATGAGAATACTAGTTTTCATACTCCCTGGTCCATGCCTGATTGTTTTTTTAGGCAGCTTTATCAAGGTGTAACACACAATAAACTGCAAATATTTAAAGTTTACAATATAATAAATTTTGACGTGTATATTGCTGAAACCACCACAATCATGATAATGAACACATATGCATCACCTTCAAAATTTCCTTGTACCCCCTTGTGATTCCTCATTTTCACATTTTCTTGCCCTGCCAATTTAAGTAGAAATTTGCATTTCTTTAAAGTGACCGAGGTTGCATTTAAAAAAAAAAAAACAAACATTTATTGTATATATATTTTTCCCCTTGAGAACCTTCTAAACATGTCCTTTGGGTTTATCTTTTTCTCACATTTTAAGTGATATTGTAAGTTAAGGCAATCAGACCTTGGTCATTTTTTGGGATTTAGTCACTTTTCTTTTGCCATAAAAATGTTTCTTTAATGTTTTCTAGTCAGATTTCTCAGTCTTTGCCTTTTCGGCGCTTGGTTTTACTTGAGACACGGGATTATTATAAAATGCAAAGAAATAGACTTCATCTTCTAGTTATGGCTTAATTTTTTATCCTTTAAAACTTTGATCCATATATTATTGAGTGTAGGGGTTTATTTTCCTGTGAAAATGGCTGTGATTTGTGTTACTACTGCTTATTAAATAATCTATATTTTTTATGTATTGATTTGAAATGGCCTGCCGATTATATACTAAAGTTTTCATATGTATTTGGTCTATTTCTTCTGTGTTTATTTGGCTGTTCTTGGGCAAATTTTAAAAATTCTTGTTTCCTAATAAGTGAAGCTTTTTCAGTAGTTCCTCAGTCTTTTTGGATAGTATTTGACATTCTTGTCTCATCATTTGCATTTCATGTTTGGTTTGTCAAATGATGTTTTTTAGTATTATACCTTTCCTGGGAATAGGCAAGAATAAATATAACACTTATCATTTTAGTATTGTCATTGTTGAGTGGCCTAAAGTGATGAACATAACAGGCTGATAAAATAACTCTTAGGTGCAACTTTTTAACACTCTAGTCAGGCTTTCCTAAGGGATGACAGATTTTGAAGTAGGTTTTCTGATTGCTGGTAAATTGAATTGATACCAGACATTAGAACTACTTTTGGTAGTGGGATAGCACCTATTTGGTGAGGTTAGGCAGGAGTTAGGACCATGGGAAGAAGTAATAGGGAGAAACAAATTTTGGATCAAAATTAGGAAAAATGTTCTAACAGCTTTCTAAAGCCATAAAAGGGTCTTATGGGACGTGCTTATTCCAGGTTTTCAAACAGAGACTTGCTGACTGTTCAGGTGGGTCCAATCTTTGAATGGTTAATTGGATTAGATGGCCCTCTCTAACCCAAAAATCTAGTGAAAAGGTAAAGGTAGGTCAAGATTGTAGATGTTAGGGGAAGGAAGTCTTCTGTATATGGTATAGCTATTTTACAATTATGTTACTGATGTGAGTTTTATGTCCTAATGTTCATTTTTGAACAGTTTTGATGATTTATGTTTTTGTCTTTGGAAACCATGTATTGATTTGAAATACTGAGTATTTAGGGGTGCCTGGATGGCTCAGGTGGTTGAATGTCTGACTCTCGGTCTTAGCTCAAGTCTTGGATCTTGGGGTTGTGAGTTCAACTCCTGCATTGAGTTCCACGCTGGGCATAGAGCCTACTTGAAATACTGCGTATTTAGAGTGTGCTTTTGGTATTAAAGTTTTTGATTTGTTTAATTATCAAAAGTTAGATTTCTATACAGAATAAACTTTTAACCAGATTACCACCTATGCAGGTTTTATGCAATGTTGTTTACTGAGAAAATGGACTAGTTTGGGCTTGATGGTTAAACAGAAGTCTGAAAGATAACTGGTTTAACATTCAGCACCTACCAGTTATGCAGATCCTTTTTAATTTCTTTTTTTATCTTAATTTTATTTTTTTCAGTGTTCCAAGATTCATTGTTTATGTACCACACCCATTGCTCCGTGCAATACGTGCCCTCCTTAATACCCACCACCAGGCTCACCCATCCCTCCCTCCCCCTTCCCTTTCAAAACCCTTAGTTTGTTTCTCAAAGTCCATAGTCATGCTTTGTCTCCCCCTCCGATTCCCCCCAATTTACTTTTCATTTCCTTCTCCTAACGTCTTCCATGTTATTCCTTATGTTCCACAAGTGAAACCATATGATAATTGACTTTTTCTGCTTGACTTATTTCACTCAGCATAATCTCCTCCAGTCCTGTCCATGTTGATACAAAAGTTGGGTATCCATCCTTTCTGATGGCTGCGTAATATTCCATCGTATATATGGACCATGTCTTCTTTATCCATTTATCTGTTGAAGGGCATCTTGGCTCTTTTCACAGTTTGGCGATTGTGGCCATTGCTTCTATGAACATTGAGGTACAGATGGCCCTTCTTTTCACTTCATCTGTATCTTTGGGGTAAATATCCAGTAGTGCAATTGCAGAGTCATAGGATAGCTCTATTTTTAATTCTTTGAGAAATCTCCACACTGTTTTCCAAAGTGGCTGCACCAACTTGCATTCCCACCAACAGTGTAACAGGGTTCCCCTTTCTCCACATCCTCTCCAACACTTGTTTCCTGTCCTGTTGATTTTGGCCATTGTAACTGGTGTAAGGTGGTATCTCAGTGTGGTTTTGATTTGAATTTCCCTGATGACTAGTGATGATGAACATTTTTTCATGTATCTGTTAGCTAAATATGTATGTCTTCTTTGGAGAAGTGTCTGTTCATGTCTTCTGCCCATTTTTTGACATGCCTTTTTAATTTCCTGAAGAAGCTGTTCAGACTGATTTATCTATTCTTGTATTAAAAAAAAAAGTAAGTTTGGCTAAAAGAAAATAAAGAAGTTTCATCATGTATTGTGATATGATACCTAATGGAGAAATTAAATTTTATTACTCATCTCTGGCATTAGTTGGATTTGTTTCAGGTTAGAGTAGCAGTATCTTAGAATCGGTATTGCTTCAAATAAGTTAAGAGGTGTGTTAATAACGTATGAGTCACAGAAATAACTGTGCGTTGCAGTTTAAAAGGAGAAATTACACCACCGCTGTGAGATTTCGGTGTAGTCTATATAGGTAATTTTAGAAAAGCTGTTGTAAATGGAACTCCCATGTCAGGCAATTCAGTGTTTCATTTACTATATTATCTTTTAGTTACTTTGAAACTTTTCCCTCTCAGTTTAAAAGATGAATTTATAGTTTTACTGTGGAGTCTGGGGCCATTATGCTTTTGGTGTAGCAACTGACTAGAGAATGGAAATTTAGATAAGAGTTTTTATATTTTGATGGCCATTTCAGGAAGTGGCTAATGGCTTTGCTTTTTCTCATTGGTGTCTTTTTCTTATTGATGTGTAGAATCAAGTTTTTAAAAATTCTTATTGCAGGTATAATACACTTGTAAACTTAACCATATACAACTGTACAAAATGAGGTGAGTCTTTTATTATGTTTTCTTTAGTACTTTGTACATTTTCTTAATGTTTAAAACTTTAATCTGATGACTTCCTTTAATGTAAATGATCCATCCTTTCCTTTATTGACTTGGAATAACATACAGTAAACTAAATATTTATCTATTTGGTTTTGTTTTAGATTTCGAGTTTTGTTATTGTCCTTTTATTTGTACCACACTGCAGTAGATTGCTGCCTCCCTTTGTTAGATAGTTTCCTATGTCATAGAATTCTGTTAATGTATACATGGAGAGTAAGTACTTTAGGATTTTAGGAGAAGGGGGACTAGCTGTAGGAATGGTACTTGAGCTGGAAGAGTAGAACCACATGGAGACTCGGGTTTGGTTTTTATGCTCTGATTTATCGATACTATGTGCTTAACTTCCTCAGCAAGAGCATGAATTCATTTCAAGTCAACAGATCAACTTGGGCAACACTGCTAAAGGATCCTGCATTCTCCATTTACATCTTTAAATTTAACTCAACAGTCAAATTTATAAAGAATAAAAAATTAAAAATATAATAATTACAGAGTTTTCAATGGGACCTCCAATACCATCATTTTTACCTTTACTCTGGACTAATAACTGTTCCCCATTTCATTAAGAAAATGGTAGCATTGAGGAAGAATGTGTCCACAAACTTCTATACCGTATCTATCCCCTTGCTTGTGTCGGTGCCTATAGTCTCTCCTTCCTTCTGTTTTTACGGAAGTTTGTGCTTCCATCTCAGGCCACTCTGTGTACTTGTACACCAAATCCTATTCTTGCCCTTTGAAAACATTGCCCTTCATTCTCCTGCAAGATCAATCTTTCCCTCTGTACTGGACCATCTTTGTCAGCGTATTAACATGCTGTAATTTCTTCTTCTGTTTTTAAAAATGAAACTCTCAAGCTCATATTTCCGTGTAGCTTCCATTTCATTTCTCTCATCTCTTCATGGAAACTCTTCCGAAGAGTTGTGTCCACACTTGCTGGCATCCTTCTCACTTTTGAATTCATTTCAGTCAGGTTTTGTTCACAACTACTGCTTTAGCCAAAATCACCACTGATGTCTGTGTTGCTAAATCCAACAGTCACTTTCTAGTTTTCATCGTACTTTATTACCAGTGCCATTTGAGAAATTTGATCCATCTGTCCTTCTTCATACACTGTTCATTTAGCCACCAGGGTAGCATGCTCTTGATTTTGTTAATTGGCTTTAGGTTATAATTCATGTGCTGAATACTCCTAAATTTGTATCTCCAGCTTGCATGTCTCACCTGTCACCCACTCTTTTGTTTAGCTGTCTCCTGGACGTCTCCACCTGTTTAAAACCTATCTCCTGGGGCACCTGGGTGGCTCAGTGGGCTAAAGCCTCTGCCTTCGGCTCAGGTCATGATCTCAGGGTCCTGGGATCGAGCCCTGCATCGGGCTCTCTGCTCGACAGGCAGCCTGCTTCCCCCCCCACCCCCCCCCGCCTGCCTCTCTTCCTACTTGTGATCTCTCTCTCCCTGTCAAATAAATAAATAAAACCTTAAAAAAAAAAGAAAAAAATAATAAAAAATAAAATACTGTTTAAAAAAATAAATAAAACCTATCTCCTGATCTTCAACCCCAATCATGTCCTTTCCACATTTCCCTCATCTCAGTAAAGGGCAGTTCTGATGTTTTTGCTGTAGTCTAAAGTCTTTGGAGTTGACTTTGTTTTTGCTTGTTCTCTTACACCCCACATTTTAGTCCTCAGCAAATCATCTTGTGTCTGCCTTCAAAATGTATATAATTTGACAACTTCTTAATACCCCCCATGCCACCAACTTGCTCTAATTATCTCTTGCTTAGGGTATTTCATTCATCTCTTAACAGCTTTCCCTTTCAGCTTCCCCTATATCCTTTTCTACTCAGAACCTTCCACTAGTTTCCTATATTACTCAGAGTCCAAGCCATAGTACTTATAGTTGCCTTTAGGAAACTACATGATTTTGTTCACTGCCCCTGCCACCTTCAAATGATCTCCTTAACTTCATCTTCTACTTTTTATCTTGTTTATTATACTTGAATTACACTGTCCTTACTGCTCTTGCTTGAATATGCCATGTATTTTCCTGTCTCCTATACTGTAAATTAATTGCTGGCCTGTCTTCCTTTTAGTAGAATGATGGCCATAAAAGGGCAGGGATTGTGTTTTTTTTTTTTTTTTTTTTACTGTTTTTTTTAATTCAGAAAACCCTAGTAAACAGTGCTGACATATAATCGACGCTAAGAAACTGTATGAATGAATGATAGCCTATTATGGAAGACCATAGTTAAAAAGATACTTTCATAGTATGATTTTTAACTGGGTTTTGAAGGATATGTGAAGATTTCATACAAGAGGCAAGGCAAACTTTTTTAGATTTGATAGTAGGGAGGAGGTGAGACAAATTTTTTGGAAAAATGACATTTTGGTCATTTTTATTTAGAACCTATGGTAGCTAATTGCTGATCTTCTCTAGCTGGTTGTTCTTTATAAATTCTTCAAAATCATATCTAAAACTCCCAGACATGAACGTATGCCTGTATTCTTGATCTTGGCAAGTGATTTTATCATTTAGGGACTCTTCCAAGTTAGAAATGAAGAGTGTGTTAGTCTCCTCCCTCACTTTCACTATGTTCTAAGAGTTGCATTGTCCCTGTTATGTTTGTTGTTCCACCTAAGTATTCCTGTCTGCATTGACTTAACTTACTCTCATTCTTTGGCCTAGTGAAATAGTAATTTTTTTTTTTTAAGATTTTTTTTATTCATTTGACAGAAAGAAATCACAAGTAGGCAGGCAGAGGGAGAGGGGGAAGCAGGCTCCCTGCTGATCAGAGAGCCTCACGCGGGACTCCATCCCAGGACCCCGAGATCAAGACCTGAGCCGAAGGCAGAGGCTTAACCCACTTAGCCGCCCAGGCGCCCCTGAAATAGTAATTTTAATTGGCTTTCTTGTATCTATGTTTTATGTATCCATTGGATTTAAAATTTTAATTATATTTTTATTTGTAGATGTTCTGATTGATTCATATCTACCCAGTTAACTTTTGATAGTTTCAGTTCTTTGCTTATTTTCCCAATTCCCTCTTATTTATATGTGTATGGTTGGTTCCAGTATCTTAAATTTTTAGGGATCGAATTCCTTACTTTGTTTTTGTTGCGTTTTGCTCATGGTGGCTTATCTTGTGTTCTGTCATTTTGGATTGTGAACGCTTATCTAGATGACAGTCTTTGGGTATCTTGAGGAGCCTAGCTTGAGAGAGCATTCCACTGGAGAGGGTGTGTGCATTTATTTCTGGCCACAGGCACTGTGGGCACCACCATCTTGGGACCACTTAAATTTTTTGGCTTGGTAGTCCAAGATCATGTGGGTTTTTTGGACCTTAAAAGCTTTGTAAGAAAAGACTCCTGCAGCCAAGGCGGAAAAGGGATCAAAAGTCAAGACTCTGTTTCATTTTAGTGCTTTATTATACTGCTATTCATTGGTCTTAATTTATTTTGGCTTAGGATATATCTGGATTGTAACATGCATACTGTATTTGAAGGTTAGCAACAACACAATGCCTACTCTTAAGTTTTAGCAAGAAGAGTTTAGAAAAATATATAGATACTTCTGTTATAGAATGGAAATCTGATTAAATGATACTTGTCCACCAATAATGGACTTTTTAATCACTGTACTTTCCATAAACCATTTTTCATAAAAAGATTAACTTGTTCATTTAAAAAACGTAGATGTTATCATGGATTTAAAGGAAGGGAAACATGGTATGAGTAGTGGCATGTTTGGAATGCAGACGATTTAGATTCAGTGCAATTAGGTTACAGGTAGATCTCTTTTTTTTACTTTTGAACAGTATTTTTACAAAGAATCTGAAATAAGAGCTTTTAGTTTAGGCTTCACAGCTACTTACAAAATTGTAGCTATGTTGTATATTGAATAAAGCTCCTATAAGCTACTCTGAGTGTCTGTATATATAAAGGTGTGTTCATTTAGTTGTCCAGACAGTATTGATTTATATAGGAGCTTTAATGAAATTTAGTATTCCTAAGTTGAAAACTACCTTTCCCTCAATTGATTGCTTTTTTACAAATGTGCCTGCTTACTACTATGTTTGGTGTACATCAGTGGAAAAAAATTGACTTTCAGTTTGTTTGGATTTTAGTCTAAATTTTGTTATTTTTCCTAATAGTTCTTTGAGTCATCCCAGTTAACATAATTTTATCAACTTATCAGCAGAAGAATTTATAAAATTACTTTTTTTTTTGGATCCCCTTTGTTTTAAATCTTTTTAGTTTAAAGAAAATGATGACAGAAACAATAGTAACTGAAATGCTATGGTAGTGAGAAAGTAGAATTTAAAATCTTATATTTACTTTAAATTCAATAGTATACTGATCAAATTCTTTTCATTTTCCCTCCTTATAACATGTAACCAATTACTTTTTACTTGTGTTTACTTAAACCTTTAATAAGAGTGTAATGTGCATTCAGGATGGTTACTTAAATTTCTGTTTTAACGTAGAAGGATTTAAAAAGTTGAACAGTTATGCAGGGGTTAGAGGCAGTTGAAAATCTACATTTAACTTGACTGCTCCAAAACTTAACTACTAATAGCCTGTTGTTGACTGGGAGTCTTCCTAATGACAGTTAACATGTTGTGTATAATCTATGATTATATATTGTATTCTTGCAGTAAAGAAAGCTGAAGAAAATTAAAATATTATTAAGATAATCATAAGGGAGAGAAAATACATTTACAGCACTGTGTTATATTTATCAATAATGAAAGTTTATGTATTGAAAACTGCTCATAAGTGGACCTGTGCAGTTCAAACCTGTGGTGTTCGAGGGTCATCTGTACATTAAATATATTTGTAATCTCACTCTAAAAAATGATTCTCATTTTTCAGTATAATCTCGGGTTATATCTATATGTATATAATTGTGCTCAACATAGTTTTTAGCTTTTTTGTTATTGTAATGTATTTTTCTGCATTACACTGTCTTAATTATTTTAAAATGGTGTGATTTTTAAAGATTTTAGAGAGTGAGGGCAGGAACACTAGGGGGAGGGGCAGAGAGAGAGAGGGAGAGTCTCAAGCCGACTCTGCGCTGAGCTCAGAGCCAGGCTCGATCTCAGCACCCTGAGATCATGACCCAAACAAAAACAAGATTTGGATGTTCAACGGACTCTGCCACCTAGGCATCCCAAATGGTGTGATGTTTAAATGTGTGATGTTTCTGTAGATGTCCCACACTTAGATAATTTTGTTGCTTTACCATTATAAACAGTGAATCTATTATTATGTATATAGTTTTATCCTTTTTGATTAAGTGCTTTGGTTGAAATTGTAATAATTGCTCCTAGATTTTATTTTTATATCATTTAAAATGTTAGGTTTTATTATAAAAAGGTTGAGAAGTTTACAAGATTTAACTGAGTAACATACAAGTTTACAAGATTTAACTGAGTAACATAGTTCAATTTTTGTATGAACAAATTAAATTATAAGGACCAGTAAATGGAATCTTAAAATTATTCGATTAGCATTCATAATACTCAGATGAAACAGAATTTTATATATTGTTTCTCTATTCTGATGACTTTTTAAAAAATTTAAAAAATTTATTTAAAAAAAATTTCTAAGTCCTTTATCGGTAGGTCAGGGATGAAAACTCATCTCTTATTCTAGAGCAGGATTTTAAATGTGGGATTCATGTATACCCTTTAGGGAGTCGAGGAACGTTTTGTACACCTTAGCATGTTAGACTTTTTTTTTTTAAGATTTTATTTTTCAGAGAGAGAGAGAGAGGGACAGAGAGCGAGCACAAGCAGGGGGAGCGGTAGGCAGAGGGAGAACCAGGCTCCTCTGCTGGACAAGGAGCCCGATGTGGGACTTGATCCCAGGACCCTGGGACCATGACCTGAGCCAAAGGCAGATGCTTAACGACTGAACCACCAGGCATCCCTACTTTTGAGGAAGTAGATTGGTCTTTGTTTAGTTTTTTTGAAGGATTTAAGTCTAAATAAAATATTGAAGCCACTGGTATGGTTTCAGAATAGTTTGGGCTCCATTTCTTATGATCCCATGGGTATCTCATTCCTGCTTTACTTGTCCACCATTGGCTGTTAATTACATTCAGATTAGAATCCGTTAAGGCTTAAGGTATGATTAGGTTCAAAGTTCATTAATATTACAAAGGGAATAGTGAGGAGAAATTATTGATGTTGGTGAATTTTGCTCTCATCTCAAAACCTGAGTTGCTGCTTGTATCCATGTTTTATGAACTCAACAAACATTACATTGAGTTGCATATTGTGGACTGAGAAACTTTTAGCAACCTGATTCCTGTCACCCTGAGCTAAATTAACTTTGTCTGAACTTCTCCTACCCCTTCCTTTTATTTTTCCATTGTCTTCCCCTGGCCCAACCTTTGCTCATCTCTGTATTTTTCTGGATTTCATTCCCAGTCGCTTTTTGCCTCTTTTCTGTCCTTCAATCACTTTTATTTTTTTTAAAGATTTACTTATTTATTTGAGAGCATGTGTGTGCACGCACTTGAAGGGGCGGATAGAGAGGGAGAGAATCTCATGCAGAGTCCCTGCTAAGCACAGAGCCCTGTGCTGCTCGATCTCATGACCCTGACTGAGCTGAATCTAAGAGACGCTCATCTGGCTGAGTCACCCAGGCGTCCCTCCTTATATTACTCTTCTACCTGTGTATATAATGTGAAGTTTCTTACTTTAATTTTATTAGTTTATTATTGATACTGTAGTACTTATTTGCCAGTTTTTAAAATAAGCAAAGAATTAAACATTTTTATGAATTTCTTTTAAACAAAAAAGTATAAAACTAAAATATTAAGGCAGGTGAGACTACACCCATGATTCTGGTACAACTCTTTAAAAAATCATTTTGATATATCCTATTGTCCATAAAATGTCTTGATCATAGAAGTAAAATTATGGTTTTGACACTTTAGCTTTACTGAATTGAATTTGACAAAACTTATTTTTTTTACGTATTTACAGTTTTTTTTTTTTTTTTAAAGGTTTTATTTATTCTACAGAGAGAGAGAGACACTGGTGAGAGAGGGAATACAAGCAGGGGGTGTG
This sequence comes from Potos flavus, assembly GCA_028534135.1. Classification (NCBI taxonomy): domain Eukaryota; kingdom Metazoa; phylum Chordata; class Mammalia; order Carnivora; family Procyonidae; genus Potos; species Potos flavus. The sequence continues at coordinate 88,092,318 of CM052896.1, forward strand.
GGAGAGGGAGAAGCAGTGAGCAGGGAGCCCAATGTGGGACTCGATCCTAGGACCCTGGGATCATGACCTGAGCCAAAGGCAGACACTTAATGACTGAGCCACCTAGGTGCCCAAGTATTTACAGTTTTAATAGCAATGTTTTATTGAGTTGATATTTGGTATAATTGAACCCATTCTGATGTTGGATATTTTATGTCCCTCTCAGTTTTTCATATTATGTGTAATTCTTGCTGTGAACATCTTTATATGCGCTTTTCCTTGCAAATGTCTTGGGTTAAGTATCAGGATTATTGGATTAAAGAAACGCAGGCATTTTCTTGATTTTAAATTTGTCTCGGTGTTCTGGTTAGGCTCCTGTTGATGTGGAAAGCAAAGTTCAAGAGAAGGTGAAATGAATTGGGTGAAGGGAATCTCCTGAAAATCCAAAGATGAGAATCATGATTCTTCCAGGCTTATATGGGACCTGGAAAAGGAAATCAGAAAATCATCAGAACATTTGAGGAATGTGTGTTTGAGAGTTCTTGTGGTCTCATGGCTTCTCTTTTCCCTGAACTTTGCTTCTTGCTCTGCTTTCTTTTCCTTTCTTTCTTTTTTTTTTTTTTTTAAAGATTTTTATTTATTTGACAGAGAGACAGAGAGATCACAAGTAGGCAGAGAGGCAGGCAGAGAGAGGGAAGCAGGCTTCCTGCTGAGCAGAGAGCCTGATTCGAGGCTCATCCCAGGACCCTGAGATCATGACCTGAGCCGAAGGTAGAGGCTTTAACCCACTGAGCCACCCAGGTGCTCCTCTGCTTGCTTTTCTAAGACCTGGGCTGCACATGGCTGCAGTTTTCTGTTCATCAGGATCTTTCTGACTTTGACCTGACCTTATTTTCAGCATCTATGGCTTCTGCTAAGTGCCTTTGTATCTTTTCTTCCCCAAATTAAAAATCTGAGTACTGACTTGTTGTTTTGTCTTTTTTCTCCCCCAAACTCCCCAGCTAAGTTGGACAGGCTATGGGTAGCCTGTGGATGGTAATGTTAAAACAAAAAACCAAAAATAGAGCATGGTCTGTGCTCCTTGAAAGCATTTCTGGTTGACCAGTAACACAGACACAGTAAAATATGTCTAATCAATTAAAAATCTGGAGAGTTCATGAATTATCAGGGAAGAACAATTCTGTTTAGTTTCTTTTAGTATTTTGTTAGCATGTGATTCCTGTTCCACTTCAACTTGTTAAAACTTGGTCTAAGTAAGTCTAGGGTTGTGTTAATACCATTAAAAATTGCTTGTGAAAGTATGAAGTGTTAACAAATGCTATTTGATTAGATTTGATTTTAGATTTATTTGACAGAACACGCAAACAGGGGAAGCAGCAGGCAGAGGGAGAAGCAGGGTCCCCATTGAGCAAGGAGCCCGATAAGATACTTGATCCCAGGACCCTGAGATCATGACCTGAGCCAAAGACAGGATCAGGCTTAACCAGCCACCCCTCAGGCTTAACCAGCTCAGCCACCCTGAGCCACCTGTAGGTTGTCCCTACAAATGCTGTATTAATCATAAAGATCAAGAGTGTGCCTAATAAACAGCTTTTTTTTCAGGTTCCATTTCTGGCTGTTTTCAGACTTAGGTCATTGCTGGTGTAACTTGAAAAAAGTATACCCCACATTTTAAAGTGAGATATAAGCAAGTTGAAAAACAAACTAAATAATTTGCTTAAGTTTATTATCAATAAAAGATTTCTAGGTCTATTTTGGCAGTTAATAGAGACACTGTGAATAGCTTTATTTTGTCTTGGAAAATTTGAGTCCAATTAAAATGGTTCTGGTGAAGTTTTATAATCATTAAACTCAGATTTATTAAATTTTAAAGCTGATGTTTTTTAAGATCTAAAATAAATTCTTAGAATGATTCCTCTGTTGAGGTGGAATTTTTTTTCTTTAATCATTACCTGTTTTTGAGACTTCAGATGGATAATTTAAAGACTTAAAATTCTCAGATTCATTTATACATTAAAAGTACAAAAGTTGAATTTAACTAGCTTTATCTTAAGGATGTCCTCAGGCTTAATTTTATCTGCATTCAGTACCTTGCCTTTTTCCACAATAAATTTGATAAGAGTTATAAGATTACAAACCATATTTATGTGTCTTATACATATTTATAGGAATAAGGATATCTAGAGTCTAAACATCAGAATCATTCTTACTTTGGGTTTAATTTTAGCTGTAACTACCCTTCAGATGGATTATAGTGTCTATATTCAAGGCAGATCTAGATAACCATAGCATACCTTTATTTTCTGTAACTATTGGGTTAATCTAAAAGTAGGACTTACTTTATTGATGAGGCAAGGCCTCTTTTATCTTTTAGCATTTGGGAAAGATTATGATGGCCAGCTTTGTTTTTGCAGTATATACTTTGTTGCAGTAAGGAGTACCATGAAAAAAATTGAGAAAACCATCTAACTCATAATTTATTTTAATACCAAATGATACAGCCTGACATTTTGATTTTGTCTTTATTATATTTCCATATTTGTGATATATCCCCTTATATCATGAGGCTCTTAGTCTCTGAAATGAAGGTGCTAGGAGTTTGTGAATGGGCTTAAATCTCTAAATGAAGGAATGAACCACCTCTATTTTTTTCACTTAAAAGTATGGTACTTTTAATGAATACCCAGTGTTTCAGTAATAGTTGATGCCTCTATTTCCACATAGAGTTGTATTAATTAACATGTAATAAAAAAGGAAAAAAACTAAATACTAATAAAACATCAAAAGTTGATACTTGGGGAAAAAAAGAAATGGATGTGTAGGTTCTTTTCCTCCCATGAGGATCTTTTCACATTATTTAAAAATAGCAGGATGTGTTACACTCTTTAGTTATTGCCATTCATTTTTTTTTTCATAGTGTAATTGAATTGTAGATGGCAAAACAAGAGTATGATTTAAACGATTAACCTGCTTAGGTTGTATATCAGGTTAGATCTGAAATACTACTTGAAGAGCAGAAATTTTGCATGTTTAACTTTTACAGTACTGACTCAAGGTTGTTTTTTCCCCCCCACATTTAGGTTTTGTAGGATCACATTAACAAAAGCACCATGGAGTTTTATGAGTCAACATATTTTATTGTCCTTATTCCTTCAGTAGTTATTACAGTAATTTTCCTCTTCTTCTGGCTTTTCATGAAAGAAACATTATATGATGAAGTTCTTGCAAAGCAGAAAAGAGAACAAAAGCTTATTCCTACCAAAACAGATAAAAAGAAGGCGGAAAAGAAAAAGAATAAAAAGAAAGAAATCCAGAATGGGAACCTCCATGAATCTGATTCTGAGAGTGTACCCCGGGACTTTAAATTATCTGATGCCTTGGCTGTAGAAGATGAGCAAGTTGTACCTGTTCCACTGAATGTAGTTGAAACTTCAAGTAGTGTCAGAGAAAGAAAGAAGAAAGAAAAGAAACACAAACCTGTAGTAGAAGAACAGGTCACCAAAGAAAGTGACATGTCAAAGATTCCAGGCAAAAAAGTAGAACCTGCCCCAGTTACTAAACAGCCCACCCCCCCCTCTGAAGCAACTGCCTCAAAGAAGAAACCAGGACAGAAGAAGTCTAAAAATGGAAGCGGTATTATAATATATTCAACTATATTGTATATGATTGTATTTGTTTTAATAACTTTAGAGCCTGAAATTTAGAACTCAGTTTGTTCGGTGTGTTCACTATATTAGATACTGAGTTAGAAACCAAGAACATTGTCATTTTTACTGTGTGTTTGCTTTCATTAACATTAATTGCTGATAAAATAATTAGTATTGATCGTAAAACAGCATTTGAAACTAAACATTGTATTAGAAATATAGAAAAGAAGTGGAAATACATAAAATCCAATTGTTTTACTAAAACCACTAAGGACCTGTAAATATCATCAGCAGTTAGAAACTTACATTTATTTCAACCAGAACTTTCTAATCAGTGTGATGGGAATTAAAGATGAAAAGATAAATTAGATATCGTTTTTTGCCTTTGATTTTCCAAACATTTATCATTTAGCTTTTTTTTTAACTAGGCATTATACTAGGTACTAGGACTCCAGAGATGAAAATAGTGCATTTTTAAGCTGTAGACATGAACATAAGTAGTTATTATAAAATGTCTATTTCATTTTTTTTTTAATTAAGTAGGCTCATGCCCATCATGAGTCTTAAACTCATGACCCTGAGATCAAGAGTCATAATTGAGCCACCAAGTGCCCCTCTTACAAAATGTTTAGAATAATGATCTTGGTTATGTCTAAACCAGTGTAGTAGTTCTAAAGTAGATCACTTAGAAGATGTAATGCCTGAAATTTGTCTTAGAGGTTACATAAGTACTAGCTAGTTTTTTGGGTGGTAGGAGAGGGGTGGGATAGGGTATTCCAGGTAGAGGGGTTAACAGATGGTTGGCTGGCTCAGTTGGTTGAGGGTCCGACTCTCGATCTCAGTTCAGGTCTTGATCTTAGAGTTGTGAGTTTGAGCCCCATGTTGGGCTCCAGGCTGGCTGTGGAGCCTACTTAAAAAACAAGACAAAACAAACATATGTAATGGAAAGCACGTAAGAAATGGTGTCATGATGTGTGAAACTGCAAACAGTTTGTATGAAAGGACTTGTGCTTACCATTAAGTTGTTTGTATCTTAATTTAGAGAGTGTTAAATTAGTTTAATTGAATTTTAAATACTTGTTTGCCAGCTATGATCAAGGCATGGTACTTAGAGAAATAAGAGTAAGCACCTCTATTTTAGTGGGGGAGAAGGACTTGTAAGCCAGTAATAAAAGTGTGACTTGCATAAGAGATATACAAAGTATAGAAGAAATGCAGGAAGCCTAAACGACTACTACTTATGGGGACCAGGGGTGAGGAGCTTTACGAGGAGGCAGTGCTTGAGGTCTTCCAGAATGAATCACTTCACCGAAGCAACTAGTGGATCTCATTCCATACCGGCATAATATCATATAGAAAGGCATAAAGAAGAATACAGTGTATTGTTGAACCATGAAATGTGAGGTTGGGAGTGGTAGAACACAAAGATCAAAAGATATGCAGGGGCTAGGTCATGATGGTTTTTATATACAGTGTTAAGGAGATGGGATGCTATAGGTTAGCCATTGTTGAAGATTTTCAAGCTGGTTAGTTTACATGGTTACATTTATATTTTAGAACTGTATCTTTGGCAGAGCTTGAGGATGACATGCTTTATGGGGCAACGTTTGCTGTAGATAGACTAGTTAAGAGGTTATTTTCCGAAGTTAAATTGGAGGATTGAATTATGGTGATGACAGAAGAAATAGAAAGTAGATTAGAAAGGTGCCTGGCTGGCTTCGACGGTAGTGCATCCAACTCCTGAGTCCAAGCCCCACATTGGTCATGGAACCTACTTCTTTTCCTAAGAAAAGAAAGTAGATTAGAGGGGTCTACAAAGTAAAAAAACAAACAAACAACTACTCATGCTTACAAAGTAAAAAAAAAAACAAAAAAACTACTAATCTTATTAGATAAGGTATGGTGGATTAAGAGAAGGCAGGATCAAAGCTAATTACCCAAGTTCTAAGTTTCTCAGGGTTGGCATACTAAAATCATTGAGCTAATTCTGGCCTGCTTTCTATTTTTGTTTTTTTTGGTGGCCTATGAGCCAAGAATAGTTTTTACATTTTAAATGATTTGAAAAAAATTCAAAGAAGAATAATACTTTCTTAAATATGGCAATTATATGAAATTCAAACCTCTTTGTCCATAAATAAAGTTTTTTTGAATGCAGCCACACTCATTCATTAACTTATGTCTATGGCTGGCTTTCATACTGCAACAACAGATGAATAGTTTTGACAGAGTCTGTGTGGTCTGCAGAACCTAACCTATGTAATGTTTGGCCCTTTACAGAAAAAGTTTGCCAACCCCTGATTGGTAGATGGTTGGTAGCACTAAGATTGAGAAGGAATACTGGAGAGAGAGTGGATGTCTAGGGAGAGGAGAATGCCTTCAGGTTGTTTCAGGTTCCTATGGGGGGGCCACTTACATAGGGAGCAATTTAGGATGCAGTAGGACATGTAAGCGCAGAGGCATAAAGCTAGGATATAAATTCAGAAGCCTTAAGCATGACAGTAGTAGTCAAAGTTATGGCTGTAGATAAGAGCATCCAAGGAAATTATTTATTTATTTATTTATTTATTTATTTATTAAAATTTTATTTATTTGACAGAGATCACAAGTAGGCAGAGAGGCAGGCAGAGAGAGAGAGAGAGAGAGAGAAGCAGTTTCCCTGCTGAGCAGAGAGCCTGATTTGGGGCTCCATCCCAGGACCCTGAGATCATGACCTGAGCTGAAGGCAGAGGCTTAACCCACTGAGCCACCCAGGTGCCCCCAAGGAAATTATTTAAATAAAAGACTCTACCCTGAGGAATACTCACATATGAGGTCTTCTGTAGGAACAGCTCACAAAAGGATCTGGAAAGGAGTATTTCAAGTGTAAGAATTATGGGAGCTGCTAGAGAATTTTATATTTATTTTATTGTGGTAAAATAAACAACATAAAATTTACCATTTTAACCATTTTTAAATGTATAGTTCTGTGGCATTAAGTACATTTACATTCTTGTGCAACCATCACCACCAGTTGTCTCAAGAACTTTTTCATCTTTCCCAACAGAAACTCTGTACCCATTAGCCAGTGATTCCCCTTTCCCCTCTCCCCCAGCCTCTGGCAACAACCATTCTGCTTTCTGTTTCTGTGAATTTGACTACACTAGGTACTTCATATAAGTGAGATCCTACATTATTTGTCGTTTTGTGACTGTGTTATTTCACTTAAGAAATAAGGGAGGAGAGAATTTGAGGAGGTAGAAAGCAGTAGTATAGAATACAAAATAGAAATCAAAGAAGAATTAAAGGATATTGGTAGAGTACAGCATTTGGGACACCAGGTGGCTGTGTAAATCCTTTCATGGATATAATGAAGGAGATAAAAATCAGGTCTCAGTGGAGAAATGATCGGTAGAAAAGGAAGTACAGATCATTTTTTTGTCAGTATTAGAAGGAAATGGGTGTAGGAAGCTAGGAATTAAAGTGGTGGGAAGGGTTTTATTTTTTTAAGATGGTAGAGATTTGAGCATGCCCATAGGCTGAGTAGATTAAGAGTGGCTGAGAAATGGGATGTAAAAGAAGGAGCAAGTACTTAGAAATCTTGATGAAGTTAAAAACAGGTGTAACAGTAAGAAAGCTAGAATGATGTTAGTAGAGAGTTTAAAAATTTGAAGGTAAAGCATTCTGGGAATTATTCATTAGTAATTGAACCTTCTGTGTTTGCTAATTATTCATTAGTAATTGAATCTTCTGCATTGTTTGCTATGATGACTTTTCATTTATTTTGAATAAAGATGATCAGGATAAAAAGGTGGAAACTCTTCTGGCACCTTCAAAAAAGCAAGAATCTTTACCCCTCCATCAAGAGACCAAACAAGAAAGTGGATCAGGAAAGAAGAAAGTTTCTTCAAAGAAGCAAAAAGCAGAAAATGGTGAAGTGTATAGATATGTATTTTATAAATACTAATTCTAGAGAAGTACACTAGGATAAGGACCCTAGAGACCTCACATGCTCTTAATTCCCAGGGTTTTCTAGTGCTTTGACAGATGGCCAGGGTCTAAGTTTGTGATGAAGTTTATCTGAAATTTAAAAAGGACAAAGCATTTATTAAATATTCTCATTCTGAATTGAGTTTTGGAAATAATGTAAATAGTACAAATTATAGAAGGGTATTCCTGAAACATTTGTACTTTTAAATGTCACTTAAAGATTTTGCCGGAGGACATTGACTAGATCTGTCATTATCCTATAGTCCCAATTATTTCCTAAACATAGTTTGCATGTATATATTATAGGAGGCAGCCCTTTAAGGGTGATGGAGCAATTTTTATGGGTTCAGAATTGTCTAGGGAAGGCAGTTAAGAAATGAATGTAGATTAAATGGTGATATTCAAATGATATTGGGCTGTGGTATCAACTAGTGCTAGAAAATAGTACAATTGGGAAAGGAAAAGATGAAATTCTATTACTTGTATTAAAATTATGACGTTATCAAGCAACTAGATAGAAAATATACTACCCTCAATAGAAAAATACCCTCAAATATTTGACGATACTAAATATTTATTAAAATTTTGAATAAAAAACTATACGTGCCCAAAAGTTTTTTTGTTTTTTTTTTTTTGATACACCAAAACTAAGTGGAGTTTATTCTAGGGATGCAAGGCTGATTCAATATTTGAAAATTAATTAGCATAATTCACAGTATCGACGAGCTAAAGAAGAAAAATTACACAATCATATACCATGCTGCAGAAAAAGCATGTGACAAAATTCAACACCCATTCATGATTTTATTTTTTTCCCCAAATACTTTTATTTTATTTTTTCAGTGTTACAAGATTCATTGTTTATGTACCACACCCAGTGCTCCATGCAATCCGTGCCCTCCTCAATTCCCACCACCAGGCTCGCCCATCCCCCAACCTCCTCCCCTCCAAAACCCTCAGTCCGTTGCTCCGAGTTCACAGTTCACAGCCCAAAAGTTTTTTTAAAAAGAGAGAGAGATTTCCACAGTTCACAGCCCAAAAGTTTTTTTAAAAAGAGAGATTTCCATATGTGTGTGGAAGTTTTTATCTCTGGTCAGCAGACAGCAGACTTCAGTGTTGAAACTCTTAAAGTTCTTCCCATTAAAATTGGAAACAAAGTTTAAGGAGGCTTCCTACCTCCACTTTTAATGTTGTTTTGCAAATTTTAACCTGTTTAGTAAGATGTGCCATGGAAATTATAGGCATAACTTTTAGAAATGAGATGATATCTGCAAGGAACAATGACTGATTTTTGTACCTAGAAAGTGACTCAATTAAAAACTAACAGTTGCAGTAAAAATTTAGTAAAGTACCAACATAAATACAGATTAATGGTTTTCCTTGGGCACTAATTAAATGTGAATGAATTTTTAGTTAAAACAGGAAGAAAATGAGAATTAACTAAAATGTAAAGGATGTAGAAGAAGAAATCTTCAGATACTATTAAAGAGGAGATATGCTAACGCACTTTGAGATAACTTAAATGATTTACTGTAAAATAATATTGAACTGGTACTATGATTGAATTAGTGTTTCGACTTGTTAAATGATAAAATAGGAATTTAAAGCCACGTTTGTGTTAGATATTTGAAAATAACTGCATTTATCATGAAACTTAAATGTGTATGCATGTAATTAATTATTGTTATATAAAGCGCTGAGTAATTATAATTTTGTTGAATTTAAATTGCAGTCTTGGTAGATGAACCCCTCATTCATGCAACTACTTATATTCCTTTGATGGATAATGCTGATTCAAATCCTGTGCTTGATAAGAGAGAGGTTATTGATCTAATTAAACCTGACCAAGTAGAAGGAATCCAGAAAACGGGGGCTAAAAAATTGAAGACTGAAACTGACAAAGGTAACACATGGTGTACAACAGTTTGTTGTATTGAAGAAACACATTTTTGAGTTCTGGTGGAGTTGAGGATATTTTCTCATAGAAATAATGAATTGTAAAAGAATAATAGAATCTTTGTAGTAAAAGGTTTATTGGTGGTTTCTAGTCTACTCTGCTAAGGTTTGTAGAGCTGGACCCTTGAATTTGTCTTACCTAAGATCTCACAGTTATTTTGCTGTCTGGTGATTTTTTTTTTTTTTTTTTCTCTTCAGCTGTTGTCTCTTGTGAGGTTTCTATGTTAATTCACAACCACCTTTTATTACTACTTAACAGACTTTTTTTTAAAGAGCAGTGATAGCTTTACAGCATAATTGAGTGGAAAGTACAGAGAATTCCCATATACCCCTTGTCCTCACACATGCACACATGTGATTTTTTACATTTACCATGTTACTGAACTATTAAAACCCTGGGCTTCTTTGGGTCTAATGGGTTGCAGTTGCTTTTTAAAAAGAGGAAGTTTGTACTTGGTATTAAGGGCTCCCCGGGGAAATTAATCAGGGGATGCTTGATGCATGGATTTTTTTAAATGTCAAGATTGTTTGTATTTATATGATATTTATAAAATCAGATTTTCTTTTTGTAATTATCTTTGTGCTTATTTTCTCTTCTGTAAAATTTGATTTATGTCATGAGTATTAAAGTTAAATGAGAATATTTGTGAACATATCTGGTATAGATACTAGCATATTAGACATTTGAATGTTTGTTTTTAAAGTGAGGGCCTACTGGCACTTTAAAGTATTCCTCAATTTGACCAAATTTTTAGTTAATGTAATTATTCCGTAGTATATTAAAGATGATGAACACTTTCTTCTCTCTTGACTGGAACATTTTTTGTTGTTTGACCTGAAATATAAATCTGTTTTCTCTTGGTTATTGGCTTTCTGGGTCAAGAATTCTTGATGCTTACCTTTGCTGAAGTTATTACTTGTGTTTCTTAAATGCCAACTCTTTATTTTTTTTAAAGAAAATGCTGAAGTGAAATTTAAAGATTTTCTTCTGTCCTTGAAGACTATGATGTTTTCTGAAGATGAGGCCCTTTGTGTTGTAGACCTGCTAAAGGAGAAGTCCGGTGTGATACAGGATGCTTTAAAGAGGGTAAGTATATTTTTCATCATGGGCATATTTGGGAACAGTGATTAGAAGTTCATTGAACAAGGAGCGCCTGAGTCTCAGTTGGTTAGGTGTCCAACTCTTGGTTTCAGTTCAGGTCATGATCATGGGGTTGTGAGATTGAGCCCCATATCAGGCTCCGTGCTGGGTGTAGAGCCTGCTTGAGAGTCTCTCTCTCTCTCTACCCCTCCTTCCCTGCTCACACTCTCAAAAAAAAAGAAAGAAAAATGTTCACCGAACAAGATTTTTGTTTAGAGGAATAAATTCACATTCCCATTATTCATACTCCAAAGCACAGTCACATTTAATTCCAGAATGGCTTCATAATTCTGGAATTATTTCTTATATCCATACTAATCAATACACTTATTTAGTCAGGTGTCTGAGTCATCTGATATTTTGACAAAAGTGAAGTGCTTATAATGAGTAAGATGATTTATAGGACTTTAAAGTCATTTGGCACTTAACTTTGCTTTGCTCTGCTTGGAAGTATTGAAGGCAAGGTCAGGTGATTTCTGAGTAGACTATATGGAATGTTTCCGTGACTCAGTATAGGATACTTCAAAGAACCTTCAAAGAACCTGGGAGTGTGTGTGTGTGTGCGTGTGCACATGTGCATGTGTACGTGTATATGATATCATCCTTCTAAAATAAGTGATTTGGATGGTAGAATTATTGCTATGACTGACTAAAATTTGTAAAAAACAAAAAAAACAACAAAGAAAACACCCACCCCAAAACAAAAGACAATCCATGGAGTTAATATTTAATTTCTCATGGGTCATGCTCACTGTATTTTCATGTATACTGTGTCATACTGGGAAAGGTGACAAGTTTTCAGATGTTACTTGTGTGAGATAAGATGACATGGTGTCTGGTATTCAATATTAGATGTGGGACTTTACTGTTCTTATTCTAAACACACACATACTAACATACACACACCTAACCACTTACCTGCTTTAAAACCATGAGTAGCTTCCATTTTTCCTTCAGTCCAAGCCATCCTCCTCACCTGATTACCTTCAGTAGTCTCCTAGTTGATATGTCTGTATCATTTCCTCATACAAGGCTAATGTGAATTTCCCTGCCTAAATTGTTCTCTTTGCTATTCTTTCTCCTAACTATATGGACTTTTTTGTCATAGCATTTATCATAGCATATTAAGTCTCTATACTTCTGAGGATCTGTTGACAATGTGTTTTACAACTCTGGCATTTTATAATGCTTATTGAACAGTATCCACATGGTGCCAGCAATGGCCTAGAGTAAACAAGGTATTCCAGGGTTAATCAGGGTATGTGTGGTAACTGCGTGTGACTTTGGATAGAAAATCACTATTTTGTTTCAAGAAACTTTCTTAAAATTCTTAATTGAAGAATTTGCCCTTTGGTTTACTTTAATTGGGTAAATGTATATCTTTTTTTTGGGGGGGTTAGTGTATATCTTAAAAGGATTCTTAGTTATTTGTGGGGATAAGGGAAAAACCTCTAGCTGAAGTTACTATGCCTAGTGTTTGAAATTACTGCTTTTTAAAATTGAAAATAATTGCTTTAAGTGTTCTTTTCTGAGGATGTTGGTGGTGGCTTTTGGGGGCAAGAGTAATTATTTTATTGTCTAAGATAGCTTTGAGCTTTAGAGACTGGTTGGTATATGAGCCTCCCCCTTGATAGCTGTTTTAGGCAGGCCAAAGAGGAAGTCGGGTACTCTTAATGATAGCGTTTTAAAATAGAGTATTTTACAGATTCACATTTTCCCTCATCTTTGGAACTTCTTGGCTTTTTAAAATATTTTGTTCTGGGTTTCTCATGGAGTGGTTCTGTTCTCATCTGCAGGGACTCAGTATCTTTTAAGTCCTCTGTATCTGCAAAAGTAAGTTTAGTTTCTCCCTTTTCCTGTCGTAGCAACTGTCTTGATCAGACCTTTTAATAGATGGCAGGGTTCTAGGTATAAATAAATCCCCACACCTAATAAAGATTGCTCCAGGTAAAGGGTGAAGATAAGTTCAGGAGCACCAGCATAGGATGGAGATACGGGAGTTAGAGGATTTGCTGACCTGTTAGATATAGTAACTAAAGAACGGTCTAGAACGAATGCTTGTTTTTGCTCTTGAGTAACTGGATAGATAGTGGTGATAGCAGTACTTATGAACACTTCTCTGAGGAGAGTGTAGAGGATTGTGAAAAATTTTAGGAAGTTGTTTTAGGCATCCTTTGGATCATTTAAGTGGGTATATTCATTTCACAGTTGAATATATATTTCTCTGGAGTTGAAAAAAGATCACTTAGGGTGTGACTTAGGAAAGTAATCTGCTATCACCAGTACACATGGTAAATATGTATTGACCAGAGAGGATGTGGGGAGTGCTAAGAAAGTTTAAGAATGAGCCCTGAGAAACACCAACAGGTAAAGGTTGGGTAAAGCCACCGTAAATGATACTGAAGAGGAGGAGCAACACCAGGAGACAGTGGAATCATAGATGCTTAAGGCAGGTAGAGAGTTCACGGGTGAGGGGAAAAGTCAACAGTGACATGCTTTAGAGAGATCAAGGAGTATTAGAATGGAAAAATTGAATTTGATATCCTCAGTGAAAGCAGTTTCATTGGAGTATTGGACTGTAAATAAGTATCGAATAAATAGGAAAGGTGATAGCGTGTCCAGTTTGAATAACCTTAGATGGGAAGAGGAGAATAAACGCTAAAGGGGTTGCAGAGTTGAAGAGGAGATTTTATGTTGTGTGCGTGTGTGCACGCATGTGTCTTTATCTTTAAACTATAAGACACTTATGTTTTATATTAGACCTAGGTTAATATACTGGGTCCTAGAGTCACATTTCCTGGTCAAATCTGAGTTCTGCCACATTGAGATTTATTTGGCCTTAGGTAAGTGACTTAACCTGAGTGCCTCAGTTTCCTTATTTCCCAAATGGGAATGATAATCAGGTTTTGAAAATTAAATAATATATAGTAGGTGCTTAGAGTTCCTAGCATACAGTAAATGCTCAAAAATGTTAACTGTTAATGTAATTATTAGTAAGAAAATATTTGATTTGATAATTTTAGTTGATTATTAATTTCTTAGTGTTGGCCTTTTAAATATACTTGCCTTAATTATGTGATTTTCAACTTTAAATTTTAACTCTTGACTCTATGCTATATAACAGGAGAAAGTCTGCCTACTTAAATTTTTTCCTACACTTTCTCCTTTTTGCCTCTCAACTTTTGTTAATTATAGCATTTGTTTTTCATATATTTAGAATACTTAATGTTTGTTTGGTGACTGTAATTTTCATGTTTGTTTTAGTCATAGTTTTACAGGTTAATGGTGGGTTTAAAGCTTGATAACCATTTTTTTGCCATAGTTTCTATATTTGTGTCTTGGTTGGCTGAAGTTATTTTTCCTACAATTATTCAAAAAGGGCTCATAGGAACTATATTTTCCGAATTCTGGCAGGTTAAAAATGCTTTTTTGTTGTCATTATATTTGAATGATAATTTGGTGGGGTATAATATTTCTGGGTTTCACTTTCTTGAGAATTTTTCATGCTTGCTTTACCATTCACTCATATAGCTGGAGAGAGGTCTGAAACCACACTGAATTTTGCACTCTTTTCATGTATTTTTGTCAGACTACACACTCAGAATAAAAACATCCTTTGGGCAATCTACCCAAGTATTTATTATTTATTGGACTCTCCCAGTGTCCACCCTACTGTACAAACATCAAGGGAGTCAGCTTCTTTTAAGTTCAGCAGTAAATTTAATACTGTTTTGGCCTTGACACCTGTGTCCTCTCTCAATATTTCTTTGGATAAAGCATGTCTTTTCAAACATGAGATTCGTCCCTTAGCATAATTGAAATAATGGTATTGATTAAGCATATACTAAATCTTTGCCTGTTACCTTTATCTTTCACATTTTAATCCTAAAAAAAATAAAGCTTTTGGTTTATTTCTCTTATTTACTTTTCTCCATCCTGGACTCTGTCTCTTAACGTAGTTCAACAGCGTGTTATTTTCTGTTCTCTGCTTCTAATTGGATTTTATTTCTGAGATGGTGTAATTTTTACTTCCAGGTTGGGTTTTGCCAGCTCATATTTCATCTCATTCTCTGGTCTTTTCTTTGAGCGTATCTATTCTCATGAACTCTGTTCTTTGCTCTTGTTTTTTCAGAAATGACCGCTATAAAACTTTTAAAAATCATGGCGATATTTTTTGACACAATTTTGTCTGCTCTTCTACAATCCTTTTTTGGTGGTTTTTCTTCATTTGTCATTTATTTTTGTTATTTTCCTTCCTTTTTTCCTGTATCTTGCATGACCCTGTTTTCTTTCCTTCTTTCTTTTCTTTCTTTTATTTATTTGAAGAGAGCGCAGAGGGAGGGGGAGAAGCAAGCCCCCTGCCAAGCAGGGAGCCCAGTGTGGGGGCTGGATCCCTGGACCCTGGGTTCATGACCTGAGCTAAAGTCAGACTCTTACCGGACTGAGCCATCCAGGCGCCACGACCCTGTTTTTTTTTTAATTTGCACTCTTTGAGTGAGGGTGTTCCTCTTGGATCAGCTCCATGCCTGGAGATTGATAATGAAAGGACCAAGGCTAACTGCTGTTTTCCTCAGGCTGCGTGTGAAAATAAGTTCTTTTAGTCTTTCCATCTTCCCAGATAAAAGACTTCACTACTATGGGGCACCTGGGTGGCTGAGTTGGTTAAGCATCTGCCTTCAGCTCAGGTCATGAACCCAGGGTCCTGGGATCGAGTTCTACATTGGGCTCCCTGCTTAGTGGGGACTCTGCTTCTCCCTGTCGCTTCCCCTGTTTGTGTGCTCTCTCTTTCTCTCTGTGTCAAATAAATAAAATCTTAAAAAACAAAACAAAACAAGAAGACTTCACTGTGGAGTTTCACTATAGGGAATTTCTCTCGCCCCTTCTAACTAGCTGCTCTTTTTGTAAAGTTTGTCTGTATGATTTCTTCTTTCTTGCTTCTTGAGCTCTCCTTCCAAGAAGATTCCTACCTTCTGTCTTTGTTCCTGATGTCAAGTGGAAGATTGTTTTTCCTTTCAGGATATGCCGGTTAATTTCAGAGAACTAGGCACCAGGGCACTTCTATAGCCTTGTATATTTTGACAGGGTTGTCAAGCACTTGTATTTGATCTCCATTACTTTTGGCAGTCTTTTCTGATGTATGTTTTGATATTACAGATGATTGTCTCATTTTGGTTGTTTGCATTTTGGTTTCATATTCCTCTTTTGATTTTTTAGGAAGAGAAGAAGGAGATTGCTATCTTGACTCTGAGTTTAAAACTGGAGTTAGAATTCTTTGTAAAAAATTTAGTTCTTGGCTGATATGTATCCTATTGTATACATCAGAATATAAAATGATACAGTGACTTTCATGAATGGTATTTCACTGATTAGTACTTGAACATGATTCTGCTTTATAATTGTGAACTTTGCATTGGCCCAAGAACACTATTAGATACTTCATTTTCATAATTTTCATTAGCTCATGTTAACTCTTACTAATTCCGTATTGATTTCCCAATTGTAGTCAAGTAAAGGAGAATTGACTGCACTTGTACATCAGCTTCAAGAAAAAGACAAGTTACTTGCTGCTGTGAAGGAAGATGCTGCTGCTATTAAGGATCGGTGTAAGCAGTTAACTCAGGTGAAGACATTCTTATATTTAAGAGTTATATGTTCTGAATCAAAAGCAGTGAAGGATTTCAGAAATTGTCTGTAATTATAGATTTAATTATTTGTATAGCAAATTTATACACAGTAAGAGTCAATTTCTTATAGAATTGTGGTGGTGGTTTCTCACTTTTTCATGTTATAACCTACAGTTGAATTACAAATTTAACATAACAGTGCTCCTAAGTATATTAATTTCAAATAACAGAAGCATTTGGGCATTGGGGGCATGTTTCAGTTGGATCTGACCTAGAACTAGTCTCTAAGGAAGCACAGAACTAGGTGTGATCTTGTTTAAATCCAATAGGATAAATGTGGAACTCTTAATAGGTAATTTTATTTATAAATATTCTTGTGATAAATATTTATAATTTTTAATCAGTGAAGTTCTTCAAACCCCTGAAATTTTACTCTGAGAGGTAAAAAAAAAAAAAAAAAAGGCAAAACAAAAACCTTTAAAAATTAAGTAAAAATCATGTCAAATGATAAAAATTTCTAATTAGAAAATAAATCAGTCCTGGGGATGTAATGTACAGCATGGTAACTATAGTTAGTAATACTGTGTTATATACTTGAAAGTTGCTAAGAAAGTGTGTATCTTAAAGGTTCTCATCATGAGAAAAAAAATTTGTAACTATAGTGGTGATGTTAACTAGACATTGTGATCATTTTGCAATATATATTAATATTGAACCATGTTGTATACCTGAAACTTACATGATGTTCTATGTTAATTATATCTCCCAAAAAAAATTAGGTAGAGTGAGAACATAATTGAAAGTCTATAGAAAATGTGGTCTTACTCCTCCTCAGGTACTTGTTTCTCCTTTTAGGAATTAAATACAGTAAATGAGGTTTATTTTTTTTTATCATTCATGAAGCTACTTGATGACATTATAAGGATAGCCTCATTTGAATATAAAACCTTTTATGTGAATTTGAAGTAAATAAAAGTTAATGGAAAAACTTGGTCAGATTAAGATTAATCAAAGTTACTAAAATAAGCATGTTTCCTTAAGATTACACACTTTAGTACAGTTTTATGTAGCTATAGTTTTCTGACTATAATTTAAAAATCAAAAAGGTGTCCACTTTGTAGTAATTCATTCAGCTATATACTTACGACAAGTGCACTTCCTTCCTAAGTGTGTTATATACAGCAGTATAACACTTTGCAGATGTAAGTAAACTCTTATGGGAGGAAACCATCAAGTATATAAAAGTTTTAAATTTTGGGGGTGCCTTGGTGGCTCATTCAGGTAAGTGTCCCACTCTTGATTTTGGCTCAAGTCATGATCTCATAGTTGTGAGATTGAGTATTGTGTCCCACATTGGGCATGGAGCCTACTTAAGATTCTCTTTCTCCCTCTTGCTCTGCCCTACCCCCATCCTCCACCCCTGCATGTGCACATATACTCACTTAAAAATGTTTAAAATTTTTCAGTTTCTTAGAGGAGGGAGTATAAACTGATCATGTCTGCAGATAACTTTAAAGTTGTTTGGCTCTTTTACTTCGATAATATTTGTTCTAGGAGTTCATAATAGTTGCAATACAAAATGAAATCACCCTTTTAAGATTTGACTTGGGAGGATAATAAAACTTGGAGTTCTGATTTTTTACTTTCCCTTATTTCAATCTTCTGTTTTGCGATAAACATCTTTTTATCTTTTCTTAGGAAAGAGACTTCTTTTTTTCTCTGCTAGGTTATTTTTTTGGGTCTTTTTCTAAACCCTAATTGTTTTGCCTTAAAACTATTCTTTCTTATAATCAAGTTAGAATGTAGGATTTATTCTAGGTTCAGCTCTTTAACTCTTAGACAAGAAAGTGGATTTGGAATAAGAGTAAATGGAACAGCAAAGTGTTTATGAAAGTAACTGGTGTAAAGGTAGATGCAGGTAAGATGCAGAGACAATTTCTTTTTTAAACCTTTGACCTCAAGCATGTACTTATTTCAAAATTCATGATTGTCTTACTGACATCACTTTTGCTGATGCTAAAAATGTTTTTTTATTATAATCTTACGGTACTTATTTTTTTAATAAGTTTTTATTTTTTTTCTGGTTCTTCTAGGAAATGATGTCAGAGAAAGAAAGAAGCAATGTGGTTATAGCAAGGATGAAAGATCGGATTGGAACATTAGAAAAGGAACATAATGTATTTCAAAACAAAATGCATGTTAGTTATCAAGAGACTCAGCAGATGCAGATGAAGGTATCTTTTTATTTTTTGAAAACAAAATGAAATTTTGCATTCCTTAATTAGCAAACTTTAAGTGGTTAATATGTGCAAGGCTGTGTGCTGTGCGGTGGTACAATGACTAGTTAAACTGGCTCTCTGTAAGTAAGCACCTTTTCAAGGTGGGGATGAGGGTGAGGCTGGAAACTGACAAGTAAATACTTCGTTACAATATAGTAGTCCCGCCTTATCCCTTTTCACTTTCTGTGGTTTAGTTACCCATGGTCAACTGTGGTCTGGAAGCAGATGATTCTTCTGACATACTGTCAGAAGGTCAGTAGTAGCCTAACACTGTGTCACAGTGCCTATGTCATTACCTCCCATCTTATCATGTAGGCATTTATTATCTTGCATCATCACAAGAAGGGTGAATTCAGTATAATATATTTGAGAGAGAAATCACCTTCATGTAACTTTTATTACAATATATTGTTATGGTTCTATTTTTAGTTATTAATCTCGTAACTGTGCCTAATTTATAAATTAAACTTTGTGATATGTATGTATGTATAGGGAAAAGACATAGTATACCCATGGTTTAGTATTCTGCAGTTTCAGGCATCTACTTGGGGGTCTTGGAAGGCATTACCTGTGGATAAGGGGGGATTACTATAAAGGTAAGTAGTTGGTGCTTTGGAACCATTGGGATGAGGAGTAGGGAAGAGGAGGATTATAGGGAAGACTAATTAGAAATGATATGCAAACTATGTTGAATGTTTTAAAACAATTAGGAATTATCAGGTAAAAGTGAATAAATGGTCACTGGGTTATTACTTGGTGTGATACCTTAGTCCCATCCCTAGAGGTGATAGTTCAGTGGTCTATTTTGGGGCCCAGGATGGAGGTTTTTTTTTCTTTTTTTTTTTAAAGATTTATTTATTTATTTATTTATTTGACAGAGAGAGAGAGAGAGATCACAAGTAGGCAGAGAGGCAGGCAGAGAGAGAGGGAGAAGCAGGCTCCCTGCTGAGCAGAGAGCCCGATGCGGGGCTCGATCCCAGGACCCTGAGATCATGACCTGAACTGAAGGCAGAGGCTTTAACTGACTGAGCCACCCAGGTGCCCCGGGATGGAGCTTTTTAATGAGTGCATCCCAGGTGTTTTTGATAGAGATTGCCCAGTGATAACAGTTCATAAGAAATGCAGTAGAAGTTGAGTTTGGAAATCAGGGCTAGAATGAGGAAAAGATCTAGAGATGTAAATAGAGGCCCTGTCTTAAAGGGCCTTATATACCTGAAGACTGGGGAGCCATTAAAGGAGTTTATGCAACTCAGCAGTGTGATTATATTAGTATTTTTAGTTATTATCTGGTAGCAGTGTGGAGAGTGGAACAAGATAATTGCAAGGCGTTTGCAGGAATCCAGGTCCGAGAACAAGGGCCTAAAACTAGATGTTGACAATGAGGGGTTGAGTTTGAGTGATACAGAAGAGTTAGTAGATGGGGGTTGGTAATGGAGTGGAGGAGAGAGCAAGAGAGAGAGCTGATAATGAAGGATGACTCCTAGGGTTTTGGTCTAAGTGACCTGTCTCTTGTCTTACTTCCACCTGTCTTCTTTCGGCGTTTCAGAAGGTTCAATACTTACTGTCTTTTTTACATATTACTCGTTTTCATGATTCCAGTTAGGTCTGGTTGGTTGGTTTTTTCTCTCTCTCTAAGATTGAAATAGCATTTTTATCATTGATGAAGAGGCTATTGAAAAACATGGTTTGGGTCGGCTTATGTAGTGGGTGTCTAATATTTCCCCTATTTGAGTTTTCTGGGCCAGTGATTTTTTGAATTTTTTTCCATTGCTAGCTGGTGACTCAATTTGGAAGCTCTCATCATCACATCAAATTTAACATATGCCTAAAATCAAACTCTTGCCTTTGATCAAATTCTTATTTTCCAACATCTGAGGCATTATTATCCTCATGCTTGAATCCTTTTGACTTCTCTCTCTTGCCCAGTTTACAGTTTTTTCTGAAATCTTTAAGATACTTTATTTCAAGGTACTCTTGCATTCAGTTCTTAGACATCACCTTAGTTTATTATTTCATACTGGCATAATTATAGTGGCTTTTTAATTTCCATTCTAACATGTAAATACTATCAGATAATTGTTTCTAAGATATTACTTTGATCACATTGCTAGTCCATTGAAAAATCTTAAATTATTCTTCACTGCTATCAAAGTCCCAGTGTTTTCCACAGAAATACACTAATAACAACGAAGAAGTGAATGAATCTGCTGTCAGGTTCTTACAGTGTCCGCTGCTTTGTGCTTCCATTTGACCCAGTCCTCTGTCTTTTCAACCCCCAGCCATGTGAGATATTCTTTCCCATTAATAAATGGGTTATTGAAGAACTGGTTTTCCTAGTTTCAAGTGATTTTTTTTCTTTTTCTTAATTGCTACTTACTATTAATTTGGAAACTTGTCAAGTATTTGTAGTACTCTTATTGAGGGTGGAAGGTGATTTATTTTTTCTTTTTCTTTTTTAGAAGCCAGGATACAGGTTCTTTGTGATATGTTCTCTGAAAAATAGATACATATACTTTAATTTCTTTCAGTTAGGTTTTCTTAAGATTAAGATTATTCCACATTCTGAAATAAGTCCTATCCTTACGGGAATATGTTCTTTATCTCTTGGTTCTGTAATTCTGAAATAAAGACTAGATTGCTTTAGTGAATAGATTTGCATGATGAATTTGCCATCTATTTGGTTATAGCTCAATTTGTAACTTAATGTAAATGTGTTAAACATATTTTCAGTTTTTAAACTTTTGATTACTAAAATCTTTTATTAAAAACTATGGACAGAAAATCAATGTAGGATCAAGATAGGGTTATTCTGTAGGAGTCCGTTGGGTGGGAAAGAAATTCTAAGTCTTTTATTTCTAAAACAGCATTTCTATTTGTATTTATTTTACATTTCCAGTATGATAGAGGCTAACATCTACTTGCAACCTTGAATGTTGTGGCAGCTTGTATTTACTTTGCATTCACCACAATCACAATGTCATTCATTCTTGGGGTGCCTGGGTGGCTCAGTCGTTAAGGGGCTGCCTTTGGCTCAGGTCATGATCCCAAGGTCTTGGGATGCAGCCCTGCATCTGGCTCCCTGCTCAGCAGGAAGCCTGCTTCTCCCTCTCCCACTCCCCTTGCTTGTGTTCCCTCTCTCGATGTATCTCTCTGTCAAATAAATAAATAAATAATCTTTAAAAAGAAATGTAATTCATCCTTTAAATTTGTTTATATTTATTTGAGAAAGATGGTCCAAACTTCATTCTATTGATGCTTTTTACAATCTCATTATAATATAGTATCTTTTAAGTTAGCTTTGGCAGTCATTGTTTGTAAATCTTATGTTTGTAATATACTTTTAAGTTCCAGCAAGTTCGTGAGCAGATGGAGGCAGAGATAGCTCACTTGAAGCAGGAGAATGGCATACTGAGAGATGCTGTCAGCAACACTACAAACCAGCTAGAAAGCAAGTATGTTTCCAAATGCTTTATTTTTAATTGAATGGCAGAATATTTTTATTGAATGGCAGAATATTTTCTTGAACCATCAAAATTGTGTTTGATAGTAATTGGTTAGACTTCTGTGTTTTATATTTGTTCCTAAAATGAATTAATTTTCAAAAACAATTTTCTTGCTATGTGAAGAACCTCTTCAGCTAAACTATGTGATAAGCACTAGTGCTAGCAGTGCAACATTGTCTACAAATATATGAACCTGTATTTATAAGTTTTAAAACATCTATCCCCTTTAACAGTAGTTCTTAAACTTCATTATTCTGAAAGACATCTGGCATGTTCATTAAAAAAGCATATTCTTGAGTCCTACCCCTAAAAGATTATGATTCAGTGGCTCTGAGGTGGAGCCCAGGAATCTGCATATTAAGACATAGTCCTTGTGATAGTGATGAAATTGCCTCTGGGCTGTACTTTGAGAAACTGTGCCTTAGAGAAGAGTTAGTAGCATGTTTATAAGAATAAGCACTCTGACTGATTTCAACAGATTTTCAGAACACCAATTTGAGGGTGACACTGTTGACTTATGTTCATGAGTGTGTGGTCTTCCTTTTTTCTTGATTATGGTGATTTTAGAATTTGTGTATTGTTACCAGAATGATTCACAAATTATAGTCAACCAGACTTCATTATTAGTAGATGTAAAACATTTTCTTTTCAATTGGCTGTAAATGGAATTACTCAGAAAAACAAATATCAAATATGTTTTGTTTATTCTTTTTATGTGTTTGTAATAATAGAAGGTTCCTAATCCAGTTACTCTTTTCAGGCAGTCTGCTGAACTAAATAAACTACGCCAGGATTATGCTAGGTTGGTTAATGAGCTAACCGAGAAAACAGGAAAGCTACAGCAAGAGGAGGTTCAAAAGAAGAACGCTGAGCAAGCAGTTACTCAGCTGAAGGTGATTTATTCCCACCTTTAGTTATCATTTCATAAATAATGTAGATACTCAATTCAGGGACCTAAATGTGTATGTAGGTTTGAGAAATGTAGTTTGAGGCTTAAAGGAACCTGTGATTTAAGTGTTCTGCCTGTGTAGAAGCATGTGCAGTAATGAGAGAATTGAATATAGGCTTGAGTCTGAAGTTAAAGACTGAAGAAATGAAAAATGAAATTTGCTGATTGACAGATAAAATTTCTTCTTTGGGCGATTAGGGTTCACATGTGAGGCAAAAATCAAGTGGTTAAAATTACCTTTAATATTTATCATCCATAACTTGGATTTTTTAGTAAGTTCTGTAGAGTGTATTTTTCTTCCAGCATTCGAATAGATGATTTTCCTTTGCTGTAGCACAAGACCAAGAACTGCTCCAGTAGCTTTCACTTGAGCCATAGGATTAAAAAAAAAAAAAAATCACAGTTCTTTTAGACACCAGAAGGGTACTTAGTACCATGAGAAGCTTATGTTGAGAAGTCATGGATGGAGTTGGTTAGGCTACAGAGGAATAGATTTGTTTCTTTTGCACCTTATAGCGTATGCACATTGAGTAGAGTGATGAATAGGATTGTCCTTTCCTCCTTTTACTGGGGAGAGGATTTATTGAACATGTAGTTCAATTCGTGTAAGTCCAATGTATTAGATTCCTACCTAGGTCATTGGTAGAATCATACTTTAATACCAGGTCCAGAGTGGTAGGGGTTAAAAGGACTTTGAGAATAATTGAAGGTGGAAAATAGTGCAGTGTGTTTTCTTGACGTTTTCATGGGTCCCTGTGGGAGATTGATATAATTATCCTTTCTTTTATTCAAAATTTGTCTTGCTGGTGTGTTTACTGCTGGCACTTAGAAATGGGGCAGTTCCATATGGATATGGATAAGCAGAAAAATGATACTAAAGACTATAGTCATCATTTAAGTGTTGTGTATACCTCAAAATTTGAATTTTAGGTACCTACTGGGATTTAGCACTAAAGATACCATTCTGTCTTTTGAAAGCCTATCAGCTGGAGAAAATAAAAATGGAAAACAGATCTTAGCTAGGTAGATCAGATATATACATAGTAGTAGCTATAGTGATCTACCTGCACAAATATTTGGTTTCTGTAAATCCTGCATATTGGAGGGTAGAATGACTGTGGCTGATATCTTTGTATTTTATAAGTCTGGACATACCTGCCTATTTTATTAATGTAGGAGACTGATGGAATAAGCAGTTTTATGACAAGAGTAAAGAGAATGCCTTCTTTTTTTTTTAATTTGAAATCCTGTGATTATGTTGCTTACTCTTTTTCCAGGTTCAACTACAAGAATCTGAGAGAAGGTGGGAAGAAGTCCAAAGCTATATCAGGAAGAGAACAGCAGAGCATGAGGCAGCACAGCAAGGTAAAGGGAGAGGTATTCATGTAAATTTAGTATATAGTCCTGGGTTAAATTTGCTCCCCTCTTAGTATTATGCTAAGTGAAATAAGTCAATCAGAGAAAGACAATTATCATATGATCTCTCTGATTTGAGGAATTTGAGAAGGATGGCAGAGGGTCGTGAGGGGTAGGGAGGGAAAAAATGAAACAAGATGGGACCAGGAGGGAGACAAACCATAAAAGACTCTTAATCCCAGAAGGCAAACTGAGGGTTGCTGGGGGGAGGGAGGGGAGGGATAGGGTGGCTGAGTTATGGACATTGGGGAGGGTTTGTGCTATGGTGAGTGCTGTGAATTGTGTAAGGTTTATGATTCACACAATAAGCAAATAATACATTATATGTTAATCACATTATATGTTAATCACAAGTAGGCAGAGAGGCAGGCAGAGAGAGAGAGGGGGAAGCAGGCTCCCCACTGAGCAGAGAGCCAGATGGGGGCTCGATCTCAGGACCCTGAGATCATGATATCAGCCGAAGGCAGAGGCTTTAACCCACTGAGCCACCCAGGCGCCCCTGGAGTTCTTAGAGTTTCTAAAATAAATACTCTACTAGCTTTATCCTAATGCATTAAGTTGGAAATAAAACTATAGTTTATAATGGGGTAATAGGAACCTAGTTGTGCGTGTTTCCTTTCTGTAGTTACTCCCTTTGGTTCCTTAATTACCTCTTTTTTTTTTTGTTTGTTTGTGAAGGAGGACTCACTTTCTGTATTGTGAAGAGAAAGAGCATTACCATTTCAAATAGTTGACTTGAAACAGTCTACTTAAATGCTGACTTTCATTACTTATTCTTAATTCGATGAATCCATTTGGGAGATAATGGAGCTTGTATTATGTGTATTATTTGTCTCCGTTACTCCTTCTCTCCCATAAGAGTCAGTATAGTATAAAATATAGTTCCAAACAGTAGGATAGTTCATACAGTTTTGGCTTTTTAGACCTTTGGTTTCCTCTGATTGTCCATGCCTACCATCCCTCCACTCCCATATTTCCCTTTGGTTCAATATTTAAATATACCCAAGATACTTAAAGGCCTTTTTCTTTCTTTATAAAGTTTATGTCTATGATCAGACACATTAGCTTAGTTTTTAAATTTACATTTTATATTTCATCAATGAAGCACATATGAATTTTGACAAAAGAATTGAGCTATAAACTATATATATTTCTTTATAAACTATGTAACTGTAAACCGTAAAACCTCACTCTCACCAGAAGCAGCCATTTTTGCTCTTAGTATTCTCCACCATATTTCTTTTTTTTTTTTTCTCCACCATATTTCTAAATACATGTATTATTTGTACGTATACTGCTATCCCTTAATAGGCGTCTGTTGACTTTTATTACATGAAATGAGGTCTTAACTCCCATACCATTCCTCCCACCTTCCCTTCATTCTGCCAGTGTGGTTACGCATACTTCTTGATCATGTTATTATTCGTTGTTGACATCATTATGACAGTGTAGCTCAGTCCTGAGCCAAGATAAATATTAAAACTGCAATTCTTCCTATAAACAATGTTGTTTAATTTCTTAGAGCTAATTATTGCTCTATGTTTTTAACTTGTTTGATCTTTATTTTATGATTTAAAATTTTACCTATGGGTAAACTCTTACCCTCTCTCCTCTGTCCACCTCTTAACATATGACGTAGTGGAGAATCTTCCCAGTTTTTCCTGGGGATATCACTCTGGAGTCCTCCGTCTTCATGTTTCAGGACTTGTTTGTTTTCTAGGTTGGCTCCATAGCTGTCTTGCTGGGACTACCTGGGTTCTGGGTACTGTGTCGCCACCATCTTTCTTGCTTTCCTCCCTCATTTAATTGCATATCTTTTAGTCCCATGAGAGCATGTCTTTAAGTACATTTGTTAAGGCTTTGCATATCTGAAAATGTTTTTATTTTTTCTATCTTCATGCTTGATTTGTAGTTTGATGGGACGGAGAGTTCTAGGTTATTAATAATTTTCCCCACAGAAATTTGAAGGCATTAATTCAGTGTTTTAACTTTCACTATTGCTGGTAAAGAAATACTACACTCTTCTGAGTTCTAATCCTGGATATGACCAATGTGTTTAATTATAAGGAGTTCTTTTTTGAGTTGTGTTTCATTCTGTTATTAATGTTTTGTTATGGCAGTAATTCTTAAAATATGCACACACATGCATTTTCTTTTTTTCTCTATATTTGCCTCTTTTCCTTGGTGGGTATGGTGGTGGACTTGTTTATTTTATGGAGCCAAGAGGTGGCTCTCACGATACCTAGTATCTCCATTTCCTGAGACTTACCAGATTTCCCGAACACCTTCCCCTTCCATGTTAGTGATCATCTATCTCCCCATTCATTTTATCTTAATTTCTGGATTTGGAGTTAATTTCTGATTGCATCAAAGATAGTTTGTGCTTGTTTCTCATTTTCTTTGTTGTTTTGGGGTCGTTGCTAGTAAGAGAAGCAGACAGAAAAGTTGTACTTCATTCTACACTAGGATATTTGTCAGCCCTCAACATCTTTCTCTGTTTTCCAGGTAGGAGAGTACAGGGAATTTATAAGAAATTCACTAGATAACTTACTAAATTGTCTTTGGGGATCTAAAGAATGCTTTCAAGAAATGATACAACAGTTTTAAGCATTCATGTACCATTCAGTTAACACATTTTTGAGAATGTACTGTGCACCAAGCCTTGGACACTGCTCTGGATATAGAGAAAAAGCAGTTCTAATTTCAGAAAGCGTACTTCCTGGGCGAGGAGAAGAATTAGTGCAGTGTGGTAGGTTCTGTGATAAAGGTAAGCCTAGACTGCTCAGAGGAGCCATGCGCAGGAGCGGGAGAAGAGGAGAAATTCAAAGCGTTTTTTTCTAGAGGAGATAATGTCTGTGCTAAAGATGAGTAGTAGTAACCAGGCAAAGGAAGAGAACTTTGTAAAATGCTGTTTTGTTACAGATTTACAGAGCAAATTTGTGGCCAAAGAAAATGAAGTACAGAGTCTGCATAGTAAGCTCACAGATACCTTGGTATCAAAGCAACAGTTGGAGCAGAGACTAATGCAGTTAATGGAATCGGAGCAAAAAAGGGTGACCAAAGAAGAGTCTTTACAAATGCAAGTTCAGGTATATAATTCTCTGTCTTTTTTTTTTTTTTTTTTAGAAAATAAAGGTAGGCAGTGGCTGGATGTGTCTCTGTAGAAGAGAGAGGACAGTCTACCTTATCCTAATTGTGGAGTGGTGATGAATAATTAAAACTTAATCTTTGAGCAGTTGTCACAATATGGTGTGTTTGAATATGTGCTTAAAGATGTCCTCAGTCTTAAATTCTTTGTGTTAGATTAGGGACAACACAACTTATTCTTAATTTTTACCTTCCACATCAACTCTCAAAATACAGTGCCTAGTCATTGTTGAAATTATTGCTTTAGGAATCCGAGAATACCTTTTTAAGGATAAACAAGTTTGTACCTCATTTAGTTCATGTATATTGGTATATTTGTTAACAGCACACTCCCCCTCTCCCTCTTCTTTTTGGTTGTTATTTATGTAAGGATATTTTGGAGCAGAACGAGGCTTTGAAAGCTCAAATTCAACAATTCCATTCCCAGATAGCAGCTCAGGTAATTGTGCTTTCATATTGCTTGTCGTTACTAATATATATTATAATAATGATAACATATTATTACTAATACATAATATAAATATATATAATTTAATAATGATATGATTTAATAGAATATAATTCTTAGCCATTAAATTAATCCCCTGAATGCCTGTTGAGTGCCAAGCACTGGATTGGTAGTTGGGAAACTAGTCCATGAATCAGCAGTGATGGTCCTGATAGCTAAGCACTCTGATAATTACGTATAGTGTTGTGGGAAAACACCAGGAAAGAAATCCAAATCCAACTAATGGAGAGTTTTTACCATAGGAGGAAGAAATGTTCATAATCTTGACTCAAAAAAGAAGAAATTGGCCAAATGGTATTAAGAATAGTGGTTTATGTATTAAAAGTGCTTACTAAATACTAACCATAAGGGAAAACTTTATATATCCTCAGGTGGTAGCAGTATGTTAATAATATAATACTATATGTTAATACAGAATCTCAAATTATGTATGAAAAAGATCACTTTAAAACTTCTGTTCAGTAATTGGGGACACCTTCCAGAGTTTTGCAAGTTGTATTGTTAGACCTGTTATTCTTTGGCAACATTGCTGTGTAAATAGATACAGTCTAAAGTGTATATATCTATAATACAACATTAAGAAAAAAAAAAACTTCTCATGGTTCTTCGAGGAAAGGGAGGGATGAATTGGAGGAAATCGGAGGGGCAAAGAACCAAAGACTGTGAATTCAGAGCAATGGACTGATTTGGAGGGGAAGGAGGTGGGGGGATGGGCGAGCCTGGTGGTGGGTATTGAGGAGGGCACCAATTGCATGGAGCACTGGGTGCGGTACATAAACAATGAATCTTGTAACACTGAAAAAATAAAATAAAAGTATTTGGGGAAAAAAAAAAACTTCTAAGTACTTATTTCTGTAACATACATACTGTTCATTTCAATTTTTTCAATTTGAATTCCTCAACTTTAAAATTCTAAAAATTGTAGAAAAAAGCACTAGCTTTTTCTATGTTAAAAAGTAAATTTAACATTAAAAACTTGTTTTTGAGGTTCAGGCAATTTCATACTCCCAAAACTTTGAGATTGCACATATTTTTTTCTAGTTGTTTTCTTTGTAGAAACTATAGTCTAAAATGAATTGGGTAAGAATTTTTTACTATAGATGTTTGTATGTGAATGTACATGTTTTTATAAATTATCAACTCAGAGTGGATTGAAATCTTAAGTTATTAGCTGAGAGGTAGCTCTAGAAAATCTATCAGGAATTAAATACTTAGAGAATGCTATGAGTATGTTTTTGAAAAGTAAAGATGAGCATGGTTATTACCAAATGACTTGTTACCTTAATCATGAACTGTATCATTTCATTATTGGAAGTTGTTACTAAGATAAAGATGAAACATGGCCTTTATAGGTGTTTTCTTGTATATTGTTACTTGTCAGTTATATAATTTCCAGGCCTGGCAATTTGTTTCATTTGGACTGTGATATGCTATGTAATTCCCTAATACTGGTTGTTGGTGATCAAGTTGCTTTCAGAATAATAGCTACTATTTATTGAACACTCATCATGGGCCAAATACTGCCTTAACAAATTGATATACATTAATTTCTTTTAATTTTTAAAGCTCTGTTTGATTATTGTACAACTTTTAGACTTTTCTTAAATGCTTTTATGTTGACACTGTTTTTCTTTCTTAGACCTCCGCTTCAGTTCTAGCAGAAGAGTTACATAAAGTGTAAGCCTGCCTTTCTACACTTCTCTTATAATTGCTTAGTCACCGCTAAATGATACCTATTCCATCAACACTTATGATTTACTTTAAATTCTGACTTGTTCAGAAAATACTCTTACCTAGATCTGGAGCAACTTTTGCTCTCCTCCTTCCCTCAGTGAGTTGAGTTGCTAAACATTGCACATTTTATGTTTTTATGTCTTCATCATAAAAAGAGTTAGGGAACCTTTTTTTTTTATTTGGGGTTTAGCAGTGGAAGAGAGAATTATGATTTGAGATTAATGGAAGTAAATTAGTTTTTGTGCCTAATAAGTAGTTATTACCTACTCTGTATTTTGACTATATGGTGGTATACCCAAAAAGAGGTTCTGTTTTTAGTGTATTGTTTAATTTGCATAGACATAGCTCACTTGAGTTCAGAAGACCTAAAATCTGGCTTTGGCATTACCAGGTTTGTGAGCTTAAACAAATTATTTCTTTTTACCTCAATTTTTTTTTTTTTTTTTACCTCAAGTTTTAAAACAGGTATGTATTTTAGGAAGTTGTAGTAATGTATATGATATTACTAAACTAAAAGGAGCTACAGAAATGGAGGGTACAGATGCATGAGAAACTACTTAAGTAAGCATGAGCATATTTAAGGCTTTTAATCCCTGGATTTGTGACTCGACTTTGCAATGTTTATTGAATGTAAAAATGTATTTCCTGTTAAAGGATTGCTGAAAAGGATAAGCAGATAAAACAGACTGAAGATTCTTTAGCAAATGAACATGATCATTTAACAAGTAAAGAGGAGGAACTTAAGGTACAGTAATTTTGATAAATGGCAACAGTATTTTAGAAGCATTGAATTAACCCTGATATGGTAATCAGAATGACCATCTATGAAGAATGGAAATTCTCTAAAGTTATTTAAAAAGTGTCTACCTCTTTATTAAACTACAAAATCCTCTATAGGCTTCCAAGAAGAGAAGTTCAGAGGACTTTTCTCACATGATACAATTCAAAATAATTTGGGAAATATGCTAAATAACAGGAATTGATGATTTCCTTTTCCTCTTTAAGAATTGTGATTTGAGGCCTTCGCTTTGAGACCTTTACTTAGGTAGGAGAGATACTTTACAAAGCATATTTACATATTATTTTTCCTTCTTATTCTAGGATATACAGAATATGAATTTCTTATTAAAAGCTGAAGTGCAGAAGTTACAGGCCCTGGCAAATGAACAGGTAGATCTTTATTGCTGTTGAGTGTTTACTTCAGAATTTGACCTTGTCTGTACTTCCATTGGAATTGCAAGCCCTAATTTCATTCATATACATGGTAAATATAATGGTTACTTGTGTTTGGCTGCATGGCATATTTTCGAAAACCTCTTCTATTTGACCATGACTCTCACAACGCACCTAGATAGTACTATTTTCATATTGAAACTCATGTTTGATCAAATGAATTGATCACTTTTAAGATCTCAGAAGAATCCATTAAAACATTCTTAGTGTGCTGATTTGTTTTAGCCTTTTGGCATTTGATCAAAAAAGGATATACTTTCATTTGGATAAAATTTGATGAGTGAGAAGTACAAAATATGGGACAGCAAAAAGTATTAGAGAAATACGTAGATACTGCTTTAACTTTTACTTCAAATATATGGAAATGCAGTTTTTCAGTATATAAGGGAAGGAATAGTTTTGAGTGCTTCCTAACAAATGATTTCATTCTCATCCCATTCCAAACACAGGCTGCTGCTGCACATGAACTGGAGAAGATGCAAAAAAGGTGATTAGAGAGTTGCTGTACATGGAGCCATTCATACATTTATGTTCAAGTATAATTGCAGAAATTATTGCTACTCATAACTGATAGTTGTGCACATAATGTATGTAAACCTTTGTATGAATTATTTTAATTGATTTTTTTTCTCATAGTATTCATGTTAAGGATGATCAAATAAGATTGCTTGAAGAACAGCTACAGTGTGAAATTTCAAACAAAATGGAAGAATTTAAGGTGTGTGATTAAGCTTGTCAGCTGAACTTAGAACAACCTTCTATAGTTTTCAGTTGAAATGAGTCTAGAAGTACTGGTTTTTATATGAAATCACGCTGAAGCAACGTTTCTATAGTTTATTTGGGGCTTATATGGACAATGAATGTTATACCTCTTGCGTAGATTATCTGTTCTTATAATAGACTTCTGAAGTTTGTTTTGCCTCAGTCTTTGCTCTACTATAGTTTTCAGTTGGTAGTCTTTGATGGTTTTAACTGCCTCCATTGTTGGTGCAGTGCTAGTTTCTGGTCATGGCCTCTCAGCTTGAGTTGGAACGCATTCTTAACTGCTGGGGTACATCTCTTCGTGTGTATGAGATTCTTCTTCTTTTTTTTTTTTTTTTTTTTTGCTTTTATTTAATAGGAATCCTGTAAATATTCACTTAGGAAAACAGGATTTCCCAGAATCCATTGGCATAGACTGTTTCAGTTCTTTGAAATACACGTGAAACAATTCTAAGCACAGTGTTAACACTGTTCTGTTTTGGGATAAACCACATGACTGAATTGGGAGGCTTAGTTGAAACTGATTTTAGAGATTATTGTACATGTAGTTTATACTAGTACTGTATTTCTATATTTTGGAAATACATTCATTGAATATGAAAAATGGAAACTACATGAGATTTGCATTATTGTGTCAGTATATAATTCACCTATCACTTTAAGAATACTTGATGGGATAATGTGGGTTTGAATGGGTTGGGGGTTGATTTTTTTTTTTTTTTAACCTATTCAAATGATTGCTTTATCTTTTCTTAATAAAACAGTAAATTGAGATTTTTTTTTCAGATTCTAAATGACCAAAACAAAGCATTACAATTAGAAGTTCAGAAGCTACAAACGCTTGTTTCTGAGCAGGTAAAGCTTTTCATGAATTACAAGGCAGAAATATCTAATATTAAGATCTGATTCTTCTTAAATATTAACCAACTCATTCATTTTGAGGAGTTTTGCTGAATTATGGATATATCTTTTCATTACATTTCGGTTCATCTTGTGCTTATCAAGTGTCTAAGAAAAATATTTTTTCTTCCTTGAGGGGAAGCTAATGCTAACTTCCTGTTTATAAGCACTTAAAAAAAAAGTGCCATAGAATACTAAAAAGTATTTAAGTCATTTTGATACATTTGGCTCTCAGGATAAAAGTCTTTACACTTTTGGAGCCTTTTTCTAAGGCAACATGGCTTCTTAAAAAGAGAGTGGGTTTGAAACCTGCTACCAGCACTTAAAAGCGGAGTGATGTTGATCAAATTGCTTAACCTTTCTGAGACCTTTCATTCCAAGTCTTTCACATTGAGATGTTATTTATATCATAAGCTCGTTAGATTTAAATGGGGACATTTATGTATAGTGCTTAGCCTAGTGATTGGCATTAAGCAGGCATTTTATTTTATTTATTTTACTTTTTAAAATATTTTATTTATTGACAGAGAGAGAGAGATCACAAGTAGGCAGAGAGGCAGACAGAGAGAGAGGGGGAAGCAGGCTCCCCGCTGAGCAGAGAGTCTGATGCGGGGCTTGATCCCAGGACCCTGAGATCATGATTTCAGCCGAAGGCAGAGGCTTAACCCACTGAGCCACCCAGGCACCCCTTTAGCAGGCATTTTAAACCTCAGTTCCTTTCCCTTAGAATATTTGTTTTTTCATCTCCTCTCAACCCCTACTGTCATTAGACTCTTCTATATTTATAGCAACCCATCAAAACTATAGCAGCCTTAATAAGCATGGCTTCATAAACTAGAGCCCCAGGCAATGTCTATTCTATGGCTGTTCCTAAGAGTTGCCTTCAGACTTTCTCCTACAGAACTCCTCAAATTCCAGGCTTTAAAAATACTCTAGAAATTCTTGATATTAGATGACACATTAAAATAGAAGCTTTGAATGTTTCTCTAATAGTGTTAAACTTGGGGACTTGTGTTAGAAGCTGAAATGTAAGTTATTGCAAATGATAGCACTTCCTTTCACAGATGCATGCTTTCTTTTTTATTTTAGAATTCACATTGTGCAGGTATTAAATTGGTATAAGTAGCTCTGCCACATGCTATGGAAGTATTAATATCTGTTTACTTTTCAAGATATAATTTTATTCTCCTCCCCCTCTTGAATATGATAGTGCCTTGCATAGTCTTTATTACTTTGTATATACTTTACCCTTGCAAACAAAAGGCAGTAGAGGAGATAATGCTAAACTGATGATATTTAGTGCAGTGTGGGGACATGACTTCATGCCACTGTAACCCTAAAATAATATTTAAGTCTTACTGTTAAATCTTATTCTCGTTTCCTTTTGTTGTGGTATAGCTTATAAGAGATTCATTTCATCAACTGTAAGAATTTTCCCCCTCAAAAAAAAAAAAAGAATTTTCCCCCTCAGTTTATCATCTCTGAAGTCTGGATGTATCTTACAGTTTCTGGTTACAGTTTAGCTGGCAGCATTTAAAATTTTAGTAGCTACATAAAATACCAGGTGGGAAATGTAACATTAATGACTTGGATAAGGTAAAATGTGATTGATAATTTTTGATTGTGTTACCTCTTACTCAGAAAAGCAGAATGTTAAGTTGTGAGTTGGTTGTAGAGATTCTGGAACACTTATTTCAGTGTATAAGGTTTTAAATGCTTCCTAAAATTAACTTCACGGGAGGTAAAACAAATGCCTAGAAAAGTATGACTCTGTCCTGAAATTCCAGTATTAACAGTGCTGGTAACTCTTACATTTAAATAGAAAACCGGAAACTTTACAAATCTTTTAACTTTTAGAATCTTTTAATCTTTTAGTTCTGCATCATTAGACAAGAACAAAACCACTAGCTTTAAATTTTTCTTTTCCTTAAAGAGAATATGATGATGATTTACGAATTGTCATTCTAATATCTTACATAAAATTCCCCATCATATGTGTGGAAGTTAACATTAAAAAAGAAAATCCCCTAATTTCTACATTAATTGAATCATCCTTCTGTCTACTCCTAAGGTTTCCATGTACTTTTAGATATTCTGTTAAAATAACTTTTTGAATGAGAGAGGTTTTAATGAAGAGTAGTTTTAGGAAGTTTAATGAACAGTCCACAGAACAAAATTTTATAGGCACATTTTTCAAAGAATTTGATAGGGAAAACTTACTTTGTGGTACTAATTTAAGGTTTGCTGTTTGGTAATTCTTAGAATTTTTCTTGTTCTTAAAGCTCTCTCTTTTAAAAATAGTTTAGAAAGCATGTAACTATGATGGTGTGTTTTGGTTGTAGTTGCGACTTAGCTCTCTCATCTTGGCAGACCAAAGAACCATCTCTTTGGCTTCTGTGGTCGTTTTTATTGCTATCACTAGTGAAAGAAGAGATTAAGATTAGTATAATCTTAATTTCTTTGATTTCCACCTTTCTTTAACCCCTTCCTATCCAGCAGTCAGAATTCTAAGTGACAGTTGAGAGATGAACAGTTATGTAAAAAAAAATTCAGTCCTTTTGCTCTATGGATTTTTATCTGGGAGGAAAAGATTGAGTTTATTGAGACAGAAACCAGTGATGGTGCCAAGTTGTTGTTTCTTCAGGTGTAGGAGACATAAAGACAACAAATACCAGGTAAGGTAACCTGTTTATACACTAAAGAAGGGAAGGCTCCATGCTGAGATAAGCCTGTTGATAATCCCAATAAAGCAAATAAATCAGTTACTAGGATCTCATTATTGAAAATAAAACTTCTGGGGAAGCAAGGTTCTGAGTTACTTTTTTTTTAAGCAAAGGAGCAGCATTTTTATTATTCTAGGAGATTTTTATTAAGTAAAAACTATAGGGGTAGGAAATTTTTTCCTCTTTGCCCTGTTGCCTGTTTACGTTTTATTGCAGAAGAATTTATTATTGCATAAAATGTGGTTTTGGAAATCGTCTAGGGAGAACAAAATTAGATTTGTTAGGCCAGTAATGTATAAAGTAAAAAGGTTGAATGGATGCTAAGCTGGTCACTTTTCCGCAATTGAATATTTGATAAGCTGATGACCAAGAGTACATGTTAAACTGTATCTTTGTTAAAGGAAATTAATTTCATTATAGGTTTACAAATTGAGTATATGCTAGATACCATGCTCCATGCTGAGACTAGAGATGAATGAGACTTGGTTCCTGCCCTCAGAAATATGGCTTTTAGATGTGTAACACAGAAAAGTATGATGAATAAAATTCTTTTTTTTAAGATTTTTTATTTATTTGACAGAGAGAGACAGTGAGAGAGGGAACACAAGCAGGGAGAGTGGGAGAGGGAGAAGCAGACTTCCCACTCAGTGGGGAGCCCGATGCGGGGCTTGATCCCAGGACCTTGGAATCATGACCTGAGCCGAAGGCAGGTGCTTAACAGATGCTTAACGACTGAGCCACCCAGGCGCCCCAGATGAATAAAATTCTTTAACTGTGGTACAGGGTTGGAGGAAGAGGTAATGAATTCTATCTGAAGGACAGTGAGTATAAAGAGGCACCACAGAGAAGGGCCAGCTAAACTTGATTTTGAAAAATGGCCATCAGTTTGCCCCACAACAGCTAAGGGGAAATCCATGCTGAGGGAATACAGTGTTAATACTTACCTGGCAGGGGAGATACCATGATCACGAAGGTGATTTTCCCAGGGTGGGCCTTATCCATTGCACTCCGGATGTGCTGACCCCTGCGATTTCCCCAAATGTGGGAAACTCGACTGCATAATTTGTGATAGTGGGGGACTGTGTTCACACTTTCCCCTGTTTTTAAAAAAAAAAAAAAAAAAAGTCATGGCAGTGTGTGGCCAAACTGGTGTATTCATAGTTTATTGGCATGTTGTAGAAGTGCAAAGTATGCAGTGTAAGGAATAGAGAAAGTTTGGCTACGGCCCAATCATGAAGGACTTCGTATGCTGTGTATGGACCTCGAACTTGATCTAGCATGTTGGTAAATCCCTGAAAGATACTGCAAGGATGAATAAGTGTTCTGTCTAGCATTTCGAATGAGGTATTTGAATTTGTGTGGGGGAGAAATATGTAGGACTAAAGGTATAATAAGTGATAGAGGTGCAGTAACTTGGACTTAATAGTGTCAAGTCTTTTTTTTAATTGAGATATAATTGACATATAACATTAGTTTCAGATGGACTAATGATTTATGTGTAGATAATGTGAAATGAGCACAACAATAAGTTTAGTTAATAGTTAACATTCATCACCATACAGTTAGAAATTTTTTGTTAAATCTTTTTTTTTTTTTTTTTTAAAACAGAGCAAGTGTGTGTGCCCGCTAGCTGGGTGGGAGTTGGGGAGAGGGGCAGAGGGATAGGGAGAATCCCAAGGAGGCTCTACAGCCAGCATGAAGCTGCAATGCAGGGCTCGATCTCATGACCGAGATCATGATCTGATCTGAAATCAAGAGTCTAATGCTTAACTGACTGAGCCTCCCAAGTGCCCCTGTTAAATCTTATGTGAGATGGCCATCATCAAAAAAAAGATGGGCAAAGACCTATCTTGATGAAAAATTTGTAAACTTACTGCATGATTTATTTTCATAGTTTATAAACCTGACTTACTATACTTTTGACAGCTCCGGTCTCCTTTCTGGTGATAGGGAAATTTTTCCCATTGGGAAGTTTTTCCCAATGTTCCTTACAGGCAACAGACAGAGAGAAGAATAGTGTGGTATTGTGATGTTTGAGATGAATGAAGCTGGGGGCCTAACCTAAGGCATTGAAGAAAATGGGGTTAATTTTAGAAATATGTAAGAAATGGGAGTCTTAGGACTTGGATTTGGTGATGGAAAAATTAATAGTATTTGTGAAAATGGTTATAATAATACTGGGGGAAAAGTAAGAAACTAGCAAAATTAGGAGAGTACAGTAGGGAATGGAATGGGCAGAAAAAGTGTTTAAAGAAAAACACCCCAAGCCTGTTTTGGTAGGCTGCTTAGCTACCTGAAGGCTTGGGAATGCTAAGGACCCCTCTTCTGGACACAAAATAAATTATAACAGTGGGGACTTTTGTGTTTCTGGAGACATGCTAGAAGGGAAGTGGTTAAAAGTGGGGGTCAGCTTACATGTCCTGTTTTAATGCTGTACAAGGAGAATATGTTCATGTGTTGTTCCTGCAATTTATAATCAATTTTAAAACATTGTATATATTTGTCTAGGTGGTGGTCACATAATATCTACATGTTAAAAATTAATTGGTTTGTATATGCACTTGTCCATATAAATGTTACATCTTCGTTTTTAAAGTCAAAAATCAATTTATTAGAAGAAAGAACAAAGCCTCCCTTTTTGGTCTTCATGGCTTTAGAGCTTTGGATTTTTTATATTTGAAGAACAGAATTGATATAGAATTAAGGCACATTTTTTTTTTAAGAGATTTTATTTATTTATTAGCACAAGCAGGGGAGCATCAGGCAGAGGGAGAGGGAGAAGCAGGCTCCCACTGAGCAGGGAGCCCAATGTGGGACTCGATCCTAGGACCCTGAGATCATGACCTGAGCTGAAGGCAGACGCTTAACTGTCTGAGCCACCCAGGCGCCCCTCTCTTCTTTATTCTTAAGATTTTCTTTTATGGAAATTAAAAAAATTATTCAGAAGGTACTAATTCATTTTGCTAGCTCATATTATACTTTATCTTTTTCTGTGTCTTTTGTGTAGGTGCTTCTCTTCTGTCTTGTGTTTTCTAAATTAAATAATAATTTAATTACCAGTAGTCTTCAAGTATGGCTTACCTTCCTAAATTTTGGATCTAATTAAAACTAAACAGTTTGCATACAAATATATTTTTAAGCTAGTTTTACATCATGCAAACTTAGAAAAATTAAACTTTGTTCTTTTTCTGGGTGATTTTTGTTTTAGCCTAATAAAGATGTTGTGGAACAAATGGAAAAATGGTAAGAGTTTAAGTTTTTCTTTTTATATTTTAATGACTCATTTCTACCAAATTTGAGGTAACAGAATTATTAACTATATTAATCTAGATTTTTAAAGTGCTCTTTGTACTTCATAATGGAAGAGGGTGGCATGCTGTTGATTGGTTAGATTTGGGATTACATTAGGTTTGTGGTGTTAGGTATGGGAATGATTTTATTTATTTAGGCCATTATGTGTTACTTGAACAGATTTTACTTATTGGTTAAGAAGTACCTTTAGATCATGATTAAAGATCCCCACAAATCTTTCTAGAATTTAAGTTTATAAGAAATGAGGGACACAGGAGTTGATTGATATAAAATATTTAGCAGTGATAGCATTTACCTTGAAAAATAGTTAATATGTTTTAAATTTATGATTTCAGTATTCAGGAAAAAGATGAGAAGTTGAAGACTGTAGAAGAGTTACTTGAAACTGGACTTATTCAAGTGGCCACAAAAGAGGAGGAACTGAATGTAAAACATTTTGTACATTTGTTTTCCTTGTGAGTTTGTCAGTGAACATGAAGGGGATTACTGTAATTTAAGATTTTTCCCATAGCTTTTAAAACTTAATATTAGTTATCCACATTTAATGAATACATGATCTCTTTTTTCCATTAAATTTAACATTTTATTAGGAATACAAAAATGCATAGTTGGTTGTAGCATTCACTGTCTTAATGAAATAATTTTTTTTTTTTTTTTTTGGTTTGTAATTTATGCTTCACCACCTCCACTGTGCCCAGATGATAACTAACAGACTTCATAAGTTCATGAAATAGTATTGGAGGCCAGGGAAAGGAGAGACTCCAGTTCTGTTTTGTGATTATCATTAGTCCTAACTAACTTGATTAGGACAGGGTTGCTGGAAGAAATGTTAAAAGATGTATTTGAGTTTAGGGGGAGAAATGACAAGTGGTATACTGTGTGCTTTTGAGGTTGTGGAAACATAAGTAGAAATACTTGGGATAAATGAGTTAAAAATTCATTTGGCTATCTCTAGAAGTTATAGAATTGTAGACATGTGTGACAAAGAGACTTCTGCGCCTTCCAGAGAGGGAAAGAAGCAGCTAAAGAAAAATGAGAAATGAGGATATTTTGAAGATAGCAATTTTTTAGAAAGTAAAAGTGTGTTCTGCTTCTGTATCTTTGAAAAAGGCAATAAGAACAGAAAATTCATCTCTGACGAAAGAAGTTCAAGACTTAAAGGCTAAGCAGAATGATCAGGTAATGTATTCAGTAGATCCTGCAACTGTTCTCTTTTAAACAATGCACAAACCTGTTATATTCAAATAGAGCAAGTTTGTTGTTTATTCCTCCTTTCACCAGTGTGGAATTTGTCAATCATAGTTTTAATCTGTGAATGATCAGTGACTTGATTAACATTACTAGAAGCTGCAATTTATTGAATGCTGACTGTATACCAGGCACCGGGTAGAGTACTCTAGATAGGATGTCATTGCTGCTTGCTGCAGTGATAAAAGTTTTGAGTGTACAAATATAGAGAAAGACTCTAAATAGCAGTAGAAGGAGCTGTCTGAAATTAGGCAATTTCCTAGTTCTATTTTCTTATCTGGTTAGAATTATTAATTAATTGTAACATGTATCTATTGATTTTTCTTTTAGCCTACACTTACCATAAGTAGCCTTAAAGCTACTTACTTTCAGAGTGCTTTTCATTTTCATAATTATAACATTAAAAAAAAACCTAGAAAGAATCAATTCCTGGGTTTACTGTTCTCATTTGGATTTTGGTATAGTAGAAAATTTAAGGATAATATACTTTTCTTTTTCTGAATTCATTTATATTTTGAACAAATTACTAAGTAGGATACTTTCCCATTTCCAGGTTTCTTTTGCATCTCTAGTTGAAGAACTTAAGAAAGTGTGAGTGATGACATTTTTAAACTGGTCTTTCTCTTTTGGTCCATTTGCTTAGTGCTCATAAATGTTGTTTTGTGCAATTTAGACAGCTGTATGTTAGTTTAACCTTCACTCTAGAATTTTTCACTGATGGATTGAGTTTAACTATGCTCTCCTAGTGCAATGTGATTGCTAAAACATTTATTTTTATAATTGATTCCATTTATTTTCTTGTGACATTGAATTGTTAATTTTCTGTTTCTGCAGTAAGAAGTGAACTATTTAAAAAAAGCAGGTTATACTGGATATAGGGAGCATGTATCCTCTTCTTGACCTCTGTAAAGTTTGATGCCATAATTGTGTATACGTTCTACCACTGCTTTCAGAACTCTGGAAGCCAATATTGTTGAGAGAAACTTGATTCTTCCTGGTGTTCTTCAGGGTACAAGTCGTAACATTCTCCATGCACTTTCGAAGCAGGTCACCTGCTTCTCCTTGTGTGTATCAGCTTTAGCCATCTGGTATTTACTGATTAATTCTCATTTAGGCATACTTCCCTGCCCTCTTCCCCCCCTCTTTTTTTAAAGAGAGGGTGGGCAGAGGCAGAGGGAGATGGAGGGAGAATCTTAAGCAGGCTCCACACTTGGTACCGAGCCCAACGCTGGGCTTGATCTCAGTACCCTGAGATCATGACCTGAGCCAAAATTGAGAGTCGTATACTTAACTGACTGAGCGACCCAGGCACCCCTCTTTTAGGAAGACTTTTAGGTATTTTTTCCCCTTCTTATATGTAAGATACGTTGCTATTTTACTTAAAATGGTAAGAGTTGATTTGGATGACCCTTGTTGGTGCTATTTTTTTATGTCTTGGTAGATCTTGATTTCTATTAAAGTTTAATACTGCATTTCTTCATCTAAGGATTCATGAAAAGGATGGAAAAATCAAGTCTGTGGAAGAGCTTCTGGAAGCAGAAGTTCTCAAAGTTGCTAATAAGGAGAAAACTATTCAGGTATTGGGAGAGAGAAAACTATGTGTTGGGGGTTTTTTTTCTTCCTTTTTTTCTTGTTTATCAGCTTTAGTGAATATCATTTAATTTTATGTGTTTGTCTGAACATTGCATTTTATGTCAATTTCTGTGTTACCATTGTCCAATTTTGTCTGTTTTGTCATTGTCAAGGATTTGAAACAGGAAATAGAGGCTCTAAAAGAAGAAATAGGAAATATCCAGCTTGAAAAGGCTCAACAGGTAAAAATCCCAGAGCCATAGCATGACAGATTTGTTAGTGTATGTGTATTTATGAGCTATTTGGTTTTTTTCTTGTGACTCAGAAAAAAACTTTTAGTAGTGTGCTGTAAGTATTTTGGGTTATGTGCATTTATTTATTTATTTTTTGCCTGATTTGAGAAAGTGTTCTTGATATTTTATTCAATATATGTTTTAACTTTTAAAGATTCTTTTCTAGAAACTTTTCTGTATTAATGTGTCATTTTAGTTTGCCAACTTAAACACAAAACCGTTTGGTAATTTTTTTTAACCTTTTTTTTTTAATTGCATGGATTAAAATGTTTTGTTATAGAATATGTATTGCTCAACTTTTGCTTATGGAACAAGACTTCATTGAGGGGGATTTCAGAGGTAGCTTGGGATTACTGGACATAGATGGGTTTTGGTGAATTTAATCTGATAAGGCTTCGTTGAAAAAGTAGATTGCATTGAAGTGAGGATTCATCCATTCATCCAACAGAGTTATTCAACAATATTTCCTGAGTTCCTTCTACTTATGAAAGCACTGTGTTAATGATTTAAGATCATGCGTTGAAAGAAACAGGGTATGATGAAAAGATCACAGTTCTCTAATATCGATTGAGAGGTTAGGAAAATCTCTTGAGGAGCTGACATCTAAGCCAAAATCTGAAGGAACTGTGAGAAGACAGTGGGAGATAAAAGTTGCTGTTGATTAACTGTGTCTGATTTAAAAAAAAAAAAAAAAGGGCAATGTTGAGTAGATGGCTTTGAAGACTAGAAAGAAGAGCTCTGATACAGTAGAGAGGTATATGTACAGTTAATACTCTAATTTTCACAACTTTAGAATTATCACATTATTTAGACTTATCACATTTTTATTTTGTTACTCTTACTGTCTTTGGAATCAAGAAGGCAAAATCCAAACACATCTCATTTTGGCATGAATAATTCAGCTAGGATCTTTGTAATTTGAAGTGTTCACATTTTAAAGCTTATCATAAAGCTTAAGGTCAATTGAATGGATTATAAATTGCTTTTTTTCTGCTTTTTTCTTTGTATTTCAGTTATCTATTACTTCTCAAATTCAGGAGCTTCAGAACTTGTAAGTACCATTTCTTTCATTTCCGTTTAATGTCTTTTTCCACAAGTTAAATACAAGTATGTATAAGTCAAATACAAATCCAATATAGTTAAAATGAAAATCATAGCTTCTTTTTATTTAATTGCACGTAGTATTTTTAGGAATATGAAATTATATCTCAGGAAGTTATCATAGTTTTAAGTTTTCATTAGGATTTAAGCTTTTTGATGGAAATGGGGATAGAGTAGAAAGTCTTATTTTTCATAATCTGTAATCTGAATATGACCTCAGACTGAGATGTTGCTCTTTGCCCATTTTAATAGCCACTGTGAAACTGACTATATATTTCATAGCCAAACCAGTGGTAATAAGCTGTCTAATTTGCTGGTATTGATTTAAACAGGATGATACGGAGTGAGAGTAGGGCTACCCTAATTTATTCAATATCTGGATCTACAGTGATAGATGGAAGTTTTTTCTTTAATCATCCTATACTTTCTTTTTTAAGATTTTATTTGAGAAAGAACACAGAGAGAGAGAGAGAGAAAACATAAGATAAGCAGGGGGAGGGGCAGAGGAAGAGAGAGAAGCAGACACCCCACTGTGCGGGGAGCCTGATGTGGGGCTCAATCCCAGGACCCTAGGATCATGACGTGAACTGAAGGGAGACTCTTATCTGACTGAGCCACCCAGGCGCCCCAATCGTCTTATACTTTTTAATTTATTATCTGCAATATCTTGTATGGTTTTGTACTTAAAATATTTATTTTTAGTTTATTTTATGTCAGTTTGCAACCTAAAATCTACTTCTCCAGTCGCCAGTAATTTTGATTTGTATGGTTCTGTAACATTTCTACTGATAGTTCTTATTAACTTATTTTCAGATTAAAAGGAAAGGAAGAACAGATGAATACCATGAAGACTGTTTTAGAAGAGAAAGAGAAAGACCTAGCCAATCGAGGGAGATGGTTACAGGTAAGAAGTTAAAAACAAAAGTAAACACTTTTTTTATACTTGACTTATCAGTTCAATTCATACCAATTCTTTTTCAGGATCTTCAAGAAGAAAACGAATCTTTAAAAGCTCATGTTCAGGAGGTAGCACAATGTAACTTGAAAGAGGTATAGTATAAACAGATTACCAGCATATTACATAAAAAATGAGGAGTTTCTTTTATACTATGCTAGAAAATAAGTTAGTATACTCTCTGAGTTGACTTGCCATAAAAATTATTGTACCATAGTTGTGTTGTTGTTGATAAAATAAGTTAAATTTTATCTTTGTCAAGTCTTTCTGCCTGATTTGTCAACCTAAGCCTAAAAGCATTTCCTGTCCTTACTTTTTGAAATTGGCTCTTAAACTTACCTAAGTATCTGTGTTTAATTGGTGTATTAATCTGTACTCCTTTAAGAAATGGATATATAAAATTCAGTTAAATAAAGTTGATTCTATCTTTGTTTTATAAATAGCCTAATTTTAACATAAAATTGTTTTTATTTTTACGTTTCTATTTTATTGGTGCTTTATATATAGTATATATACTTTGTAGTTTGTAGTACCTGATCTTTTTGATGTTAGAATTAAAAATGTGAATCTGTTCCTTAGGCATGTTCTGCATCACGATTTGAAGAACTTGAGACTGTGTAAGTATAATTTTAGCCAGCATTTTAAAGAGGAACTTCTCATTATTTTGCAGAATGTACTTGAATATCATGATGAGTTTCTTCTTAGTCATTTCTTGTTAAATTAGGAATTAAAGTCCAGAGGCAAATAAGCTAATAAGTCTCTTTTGGTATAATAAAATGAGTCTCTCAGTGCTTTCAGATACGTGGGGACTTTATCCTTTCCAAGCCCTTCAAACCCATCAACCAGAAGATAATCTTAGTTATAACCTTGATGATGATTATTTAATCTCTGAGAAATAACTTGCTTATTGAGGTGAATGGT
Source organism: Potos flavus (assembly GCA_028534135.1). Lineage (NCBI taxonomy): Eukaryota > Metazoa > Chordata > Mammalia > Carnivora > Procyonidae > Potos > Potos flavus. The sequence continues at coordinate 88,137,187 of CM052896.1, forward strand.
ATCTGTTTTCATACCAGTTACTGTGCTAAAGAATAAAAATATTGAGTCTGATCAGCATAGAAGGTATTAGTCTTAATAGATGTTCATCCTAGAAAATTTTTGTCTTAAAAAGTCTGTTCTCTTAAGCTAACTAAATCAGTTCACAGTGGTGAGAAGAATAACTGGACTGCATTTTTTTGGCATGCTGTAGAATTACTTTTAAGAGATTTTTGCTTTGCTGTGATGCCATCAATCTCTATGGATGTTTAAGAAATGTCTCTTTGAAACTGTGTCTTTAAAAGTAAGATATTGAGGATATTAGGTCATTGTCTTTATGAAGACAAAGGAGATGTCTCTATTCTTGACACTAAAATTCTCATTCGTACAGCTAATTGTTTATCATGGGGGCATTATATGGTTATCAAGGTACTTTTGTTTCATTTGCTAATAGAAAGCTTAGAGACACATTTCTGGCCCATTTGCAGTAGGTATATAAATTATTAAAGTATGTGATTTTAGATATATTTCTGCATCTGTTTTCTTTTTTAAAAAAATTAATAGGGGCCCTTGGGTGGCACAGTGGGTTAAGTGTCTGCCTTCAGCTCAGGTCATGATCTTAGGGTCCTGGGATGGAGCTCTGCAGCAAGCTCCCTGCTCAGCAGGGAGTTGGCTTGACCCTCTCCTTCTGCCTCTTCCCCCTGCTTGTGTGCTCTCTGTTTCAAATAAAGAAATAAAATCTTTGAAAAAATAAAAAAATAGAATTAAGTGGGTGGGAAGATCAATTTTAGGTTTACAGAAAATTGAGAGAAAAGTACAGAGTTCCTATTTCCGCCCCCCTCCACCCTGTTTCTCTTGTTATATCTTGTATTAGTGTGGTACGTTTGTTAAAATTGATGAACCAGTGTCGAAATATTGTTAGTAACTAAAGTCCATAGTTTCCATTAGGGTTCAGTCTTCTCTGGGTTTTGAGGAATGTATAGTGACATGTATCTATCATTACAGTATCATACAAAATAGTTTCACTGTCCTAAAAATCTCCTGGCTCTATCTATTTATCCCTTCCTTCCTCCAACCACCCCTCCACGCCCCCCCACCACCCCCAATCTCTGGCTACCACTCCTCTCCATAATTACTGTCTCCATAATTTTGTCTTTTCCAGAATGTCATGTAGTTGAAATCCTACAGAATATAGGTTTTCAGAATGGCTTGTTTCACTTAACAATATGTATTTAAGTTTTTCTGGGGTTTTCCTCCCCACTTTTTAATCCTATTCTACATATGTTCTCCTTTGTCATTTTTCACGTAGACCTATAAACATTTTGAAGTTTCTTCTACATTAAGGTGGGATAAAAATAACTTCCAGTTCAGTAAACATTTGAGAGCCTGTTTTGTGCCCTCTGACACGGGAATATTGAAATGGCTAGGATGGGTTCCTGCCCTGAGGAAATAGATAAACAGATCATTTTAATAGTGTTGGGTGTTATGCTCGAGGTCTTTTGCTTAGGATGACAAGGGCAGTTGGGGTTCACATGAGCTAGATAGAGTAAGACTTAAATCTATGTTGGGTAAGGGAGAACCAGATTAAATTATATGTAGCGTAGCTTTACAAAGGCTTGGGCATATTGTAAGTTCCAGCGTCAACTAATTATGGCTTTATTTTTTTATTTTTTATTTCAGATTTTCTGCCTAGATAAAGCCATACTTGCTTAAGAAATGTTAACTATGAAATAAACTGTAGCAGTTTTATGACGTACTTTGAGTTGAGTGATTCTGGAAATGTTTTTTAAAACATTGATAAGTTGGTGTAATCTGGGAAGAAGAGCTGTTAGACATTGTTTCTGCTTTTTTTCCTTAGGGGTGATATTGAAGTCTGGTTGTCCTTTTTTATCTGTATAACTAAATATAAGATCTTTATAAAAATTTTAGGTTGAAAGAAAAGGAAAATGAAATGAAGAGAATAGAAACTATACTAAAAGAGAGGGAAAGTGATCTTTCTAGCAAAACAAGGCTGTTACAGGTGAATATATTAGTTAAAACTAATTATTGTGTGAATTATTGTCTTTGCATATTTTAAACAATTTTAACTACCACAAAAGAAAATAACATAGACTCTTTCTTCCCAGTGAGGTACTGGGTCTCATTCTTCAGAAAACTAGCAATTATTTGTATATCTTTTGAGAAAGTGCCCATTCATTAAAATATGTGTGTGCGCTTGTTTTAAACACAGTGTATTCAACTATACACATGTTTGTATTTGGCTTTTTCTCCCTCTATTATTAACGTTTTTGAGATCTTTCCACACAAGCACATTTCTGTCTTCAAGTTTTAGTTGCTTTGTGGTATTCTGTTGTATCATCTGCCATCATTTATATAACCAATCCTGGTTTATGGATGCCTAGATTATTGAGTTGTGCTTCCTGTTACAACAGTGAATATCTTTGTGTGTGCATTGTCAATACTTTTGCTAGTATATCTGTATTTAAAATTCCAGGAAGTAAACTTTTGAGTCAAAGATTTATGCAGTTTCTTTTTCTTTTTGAAAAGAGGTAGTCAAAATTAAAAATCCATATCTCCTCATCCCCATGTTGTTATATTGAAAGTACTTACAGAACATTAATTTGAATTGATAGCAAATTTTAGATGGCTGCATTGTTTCCAACCACTCTTGCTCATATTTCTTGCTCCAAGTGTTAGTTCTATTGCATTCTCTTTCTCTGCCAAGTGGATGCATTTCAAATATTGTTAGATAATGCTAAATCACCCTCCAAAAGTTTTTTTACGCATCTACACCAATAGAGGGCCATTTCCTTTTCATTCTCTCCCAACACTGACAAAGATGAAAACATTTGATATGCTTGAAAGATGGTTGGATTGTTTTAATTTGCATTTGATTGTGAGAGAAGTTAAGTACTTCATTTGTCTATTAATTGGCCTTTAATTTTTCCCACATTTTTCTTCTGGGTTGACTTTTTCTCACCAAATTATAACCTTTTTTTTTTTTTTATAGTAAGAGAAATTAACCTTTTGTCACATAAGAAATGACTTGCTTTCTTAAATTTTTCTTTTTATTTAATTTGTGTTTTTCTCTACTTTTGGAAGTTAAAACTTTTATATACTCAAGTATAAGTAATTTCCTGAGAAGTCTTGAAATGAAAAAAAAAATATATATATATATAAAATATTTTCATATATTTCGATATGTTTATAATTTGCTTTTTTGTTTGATGTCTTACTCATGTAATTTATTTGAGTAAGTTATGAGAATAACATTTTAACCTTGGGAAAAAAAAAGGTTAGCCACATTATTGAAGAATCCATTACTGCTTTACTGCAGTGGTTCTGCTCTCCACGGGGCAATGTCTGGAGACATTTTTGGTTGTCCCAGCACGTGGAGGGGTGCTAGTGCATGTAGAGGATGGAGGCCATTGATATTGCTAAACATGCTGGAGTATACAGGACAGTCTTGTTAACAGAGAAACATCCAGCCCAAAATGTCACTTGGAACTTGCCCTACTGATCCGAAATGTCACCCTATACTGAATTCTTAGAGGTATTTGGATCTGTTTCTGGATCCTGCACTCTTCCATTGAGACATACTCCCAGATTGGTACTGAATAATTTATTCTAATTTTGTACTGTGTTTTAATATAGGGCTTATTACTTTTAAAATGATCACTTCTGATCACTTTTAAAAAACTATTTTAGAATTTCCCTGGCTTGTATGGTATGTTTCAAAAGTTTATACGGAAAATAATCTCTGCAGGTATTCATGTTTAATTTTTGTTTAAATAGGAAGTACAGGAAGAAAACAAATTGTTCAAATCTGAAATCGAGCAGTTTAAGCAACAGAACTACCAACAGGTAGGTACTATTAGGTAGCTTGCCTTTCATTTATGTGGTAAAAAATTGTATAACTCATAACTGTATTCTTAACCATTTTGCCTTTTTATGGAGACTAAAGTATCTCGTTTTATTTTTAAGTGTTTAGAAGATGTCCTTAAAAAGAGTAATTTGCTATGCCATATGCAAAGATAAAATAATCTATAATTTATAAGGTATATGCAAATAATATTGCTATCTGTATTCTAGCTCTTTTATATATCTGTGTATTTTCAGATCCTCCAGAATGCTTTTCTTAGCAAGTCAGTTAAAATCCTGTAGAGGTCAATTTAACTGTAGGTGTATACCATATTTCCCTCCTCCTCCACCTCCTCCCCAATTTAGTAATTGGAGAGAAACTAGGAAATGTGTAATGTTATGAATAATAGTTGACCACTATTTAAAACACTTTTTCAAGGTATAATTCTACTTGGTAAAAATAAAATGGAAATGTGTAATTTTTTTTTTTTAAGATGTTACCAAAATACAGTTTGATTTTTCTGAACATATGTAAGCTAGAGAGTATTATGAGGGGCCAAAGAATGTGTTCTTCTCAGCAAGAAGATTATAGTATAATAGTTCAGTTTGGGAGATTGTAGTCATTTAGTTTGGGAGATTATAGTATAGTAGATGAGTTTGGGAGATTGAATGTAAATACTATATGTGAAGGTCTGTGTATTTTACATATTATGTAGAATTTCTGTTTTTACATGCAAGTTAACTTTTTCTTTTGACTTCATCTTAAGTTTTTTTTTTTGGCTTTTGGAAGCTTAATAAAGTCAAATAAGAATTATACAATAGGAAGATTTAGGGCATTAACTCAGTGCTTTACACATAGTAGGAAATTGGTAAATACTTGTTAAATGAAGAGTTTATGTAGTGGCAAGGAAGATTTGATTTAATACTCAGTACATTTTATAAATTTATACATATTTTTATTAAAATTACTTGGTCACGGTATACAGAATATTTAGTGTTTTAACCTTTGTTAATTTATAGCTGAGAAGAGCTTAATTTTTTGTAGTCTTGTAGAAATAACTTTGTTTTGAAATAACATTTAACTTTTTTAATAGGCATCATCTTTTCCCCCACATGAAGAACTGTTAAAAGTGTAAGTAATAATTTTGATTCACAGTTTGGAAAGTGGTAATCATTTTTATGTGCTAAACAGTTCTCAGATAGGAATTTAATGTAACTTCAAATGGCACCTAATTTTTCCAATTCTATTTGGATTTCTTGAACTATAGGTCACTAGCATTTAGCTGTGCCCTTGGCTAAACTGATGTGCTTTTGTATGGTATTTGGATTTTTGTTAAGGGAGATTTTGAGGTTTTTAGGACTTTAGAAAACATATAATAAAGTTAAAATACATATATATATATTTTTAAAAGATTTTATTTATTTGACAGACAGTGAGAGAGGGAACATAAGCAGGGGGAGTGGGAGAGAGAGAAGCAGGCTTCCCGCTGAGCAGGGAGCGATGCTGTGCTCTATTGATCCCAGGACACTGGGATCATGACCTGAGCCGAAGGCACATGCTTATCGACTGAGCCACCCAGGTGCCCCAAGTTGAAGTATATATTTAAGGCTTTATTTACCTTAAATTATCTCAGTTATCCTCTGGTATCATTGTGGAATTGAGTGATATGCAAATAAGTTTCTGCTTCTGCATTAAAAAAACTCAATCTTTATAGTTGCTTGCTTTTTAAAAAATTTTATTATCATTAATTTTTTTTTTTTAAGAGCTGAGAGAGAGTAGGGACGGAGGGAGAGGGGGAGGGAATCCCACACAGTCTCCACATCCAGCCTGGAGCCCCACGCACAGTCTCACGGCCCCGAGATCGTGACCTGAACTGAAATCAGGAATCAGACGCTTAACTGAGTGAGCCACTCAGGCACTCCTATGGTTGCTTTCTTTTAAAGAGATATTTTTTTGGTGCAGATTTATTTGTTTATTTTAAAGAAAGCTCAGAAAGGAGGAGGGACAGAGAGAGAGGGAGAAAAGCAGAGACTCCCCGCTGAGCAGGGAGCCTGCAATGGGGCTTGATCTCATGACCCTGAGATCATGACCAGAGCTGAAACCCAGAGTTGGATGCTTAACTGACTGAGCCACCCAGGTGCCCCTTAAGGAGACTTTTTTTACTGAAGCATTTTTCTTTCATCGTTGGCTTGTATTTTTCTCTAAGAGGGTATATTTAAGGTAATCTCAGCTAAATTGGTGTGTTTGAACATTCTAGTTGTCATCCACATTATGTGTATTAGGTGATAAAAGTAAATATTCTTTCATATTCGTTTACAAGGTTGTTGGTTTACTAGTTTAGAATTAATACTGGTAAATTGAGTTTGGAGTTTGTATAGAGCAAAGGTCAGCAAACTTTCTATAAATGGCCTGTAATGAATATTTTAGGCTTTGTGGGCTATAGTTCTGTTTTGCACCCCCCCATTTTTTAAAATTTTTTAAAGATTTTCTTTATTTGAGAGAGAGAGAGAGAGAGAGAGAGAGAGAAAGTGAGAGAGAGCATGAGAGGGGAGAAGGTCAGAGGGAGAAGCAGACTCCCTGTGGAGCTGGGAATGTGGGACTCGATCCTGGGACTCCGGGATCATGACCTGAGCCGAAGGCAGTTGCTTAACCAACTGAGCCACCCAGGTGCACCCCCCCCCCCCGTTTTTTTGTTTTTGTTTTTTAACAATCCTTTAAAACCATGAAATCAGCTCTTGGCTTGAGGGCCAGACCAAAAAAGACTGTGGTTTGGACCCAGATCCCTAATTTGCCAACCTCTTATAAAGAGCCTTACTCTTAAAGAAGAGCTATTTGTAATTTAACTTTCTACCCAAGCTCCTCTCAACTATAACAGAATTGAATTGTGAATCTTTGCTATTGTTTTCTGCATTTCTGGGAATTAACTAATGCATTAGAATTAGAAAAACCTGAATGCTGAGAATGTTATGAAAATGATGATACCTACCTCACATTAGTATCGTACTTTTGTTGTGGGTTAGTCATTTAAAGAAAGTCGTAACTAATTTCATTGCCTTTTGGGGAAAAATATCGAAGGGAATGTGTCTATGTCAGTTTTCGCTCTTCTGAAAATAGCTACTTCCCTGGCACAGATAAAAATAGAAACAACTATAACTACAGCAGTTCATATATTCATGAACTGTTTCTTAAGGGGATGATTTCTCTTGAGCACAGATATCAGCATGCCATATTGTAAAAGTCATTTTTGAAAGTAAGAATGCATCACAAATAGGTTTTCTATGGTGACAATTAATAACTAAGCTTAAAAGAGTTTGCCTATTAAGTTAATACGTTTTGCAAAGCATCATCTGCTTGTTTTTATTTTGTAGTAATAAATACAGTGTTCACTGTTTACCTAAAATGTTGTTACGTGTATTTATGTTTTGGTTTAGAATTTCAGAAAAAGAGAAAGAAATAACTGGTCTTCAGAATGAGTTAGTTTCTTTGAAGGAGGCTGTTGAACACCAGAGGAAGAAAAACAATGTAAGCAAATCTTTGTCAGAATAAAGCTTTTATTTTTATTACTTCACTGAAATACCATGCTTCACCATTTTTTAAAAATTTACTTCTGTAGTTTTCTTCTTAGTATTTGTAAGAAAGTACTGTTTTGTGTGTGTGTACCTTTTTTGGGAGGATTATTAGAGTAATCATTTTATTGGAGAACAGATATATTTTAATGAATAAATGAAAAGACTAATTTGTATGCTTCTAATTATCATTTTAGATATCAAAACTATAATTATTACAGCTTCAGATTTCTTATTTTTTTAAAATACAACTTTCTGTTGAACTTTTATTTGAAAAAATTATTTTTTTATCTCAGTATTTTAAGATCTCCTTTTAATTTGACTGGGCTAGCCTTTTTGTAAACTAGAAATAATCCAGTATTGAAACCTAGTATTTTCAGTAATTAATTGTCTTTCAGAGCCTTCTGGAACTTCCTTTTTTAAACTGACAGATGGTTCAAATTTTTGGTAATTAAGCATGTTAGGGGCCTTAGAACCTTAATACATATATACTAGAATGGGAAGGAGTAGTGCCCTAAGAAATTTAAGTCCAAATACTTTTACTGAATTGACAGTGAATTTAGGTGATTTTCTTAAATTCTCTCTGACCAGAAGATGACACCTGTAAGTAGAATCCAAACATTCTTGCTAGAGAAGGGATTTTTGCACACAACAGTATTATTGCTAAGAATTAAACAAGGTTAAAAACGTTACCGAAATCTCTTAAGGGGATATTGGTAGGAAATTGATACGTGTTTTCTAATGAAAGTTTAATTTTTCAAAGTTTGCATTAATTTGTTAATTTAACAAGTTGACGTGTACTTGCACCCCTGAGTTTGTCAAAATTAGGTATGTGAATTGCCCTTTGTATGTTTGTGTAACATTACTAACAGTATCGCTTGGCCACAAAACCTGAGGTGAATTTGCCAGTATACTGCTAACATCTTAACTGTGTTTTATTATCCGGATATGAGATGAGGTGGACAATTGCTGCAGGCATTGAAGTGTGTGAAAAGAGCCAGCAGATTGCGGCGTCAGTCCATTCTAGTTCGGCCACCACCCTGGCTGTGTACATTTAGCCAAATTTGTTAGCCTACCCCACTTGTGGTTTCCCCATCTATAAAATGGAAGTAAACACCTCTTAGGGTTGTTGTGAGGATTAATGAGAATTTATGGGAAGCACCAAGTTCAGTGTTGGGCACATTAAGTAAGCATTTAGTAAATGGTGATTATTGGGTTTTTATTTGTTTTTAATGTTTAGATTTCTAAATATGAAGAAAGACTGAAATATAACAGATTGTCCTTACTGGTATTTGCTAATGAAATGCTATTAAAATAGATCTTTCAGGACTCAGTTTCCAATGACTTCTGTTTCTCTTCCAAGAGAATGTGGTTTTTAGCTTTCCATCCTTTCTCTTTTCAGCCTTGATCAAGTGGCTGATACATTCATGTCAGGTTCCTTTATGGCATACACATTTGACTATGCCAAAAAGATGGGCAAGCACAAGGAGTGACTCTCTTATTCCTGGGTAGACTTGAAATGCGTTAATTCAATAAAACCTATTTAGAGGAAAAAACGTTATGCTGTAGTGGAAAGTCTGAGTGTTCATGGGCCTTGTTTAAGAATCACATGTAAAGCTTTTTGCAGTACTTGTGTATTTGCCCTATCCTTAATCCCCTAATATTTGGTATACCTGAAATCATATTTTTATCTTGGTTTGTGTGTTTACTTTTGAATGCTTTCTTCTTTGTCACATGTACACAGTAATTACAGCTGGCATATCTGGTGTGTATACTAAAACATGGGAAGTGGGCATCTTTATTTTCTCATTCAGACTTCTAAACATTGCTTTTTATTTTTTTGCTAATATACATAATTCCCATTGAAATAATTTTGCAGTAACCAGCATTTAAATGCAGTGCAAAATACTGATGAAGTAAAGAGCAAAAAAAATCTTTCAATAATGGATAAACTGAAATCATTCTTTCTAAAAATGATTAGGACCTTCGGGAGAAAAACTGGGAAGCAATGGAAGCATTGGCATCAACTGAAAAAATGCTGCAGGACAAAGTGAACAAGACTTCCAAGGTTGTAATGCTCTCTCCTAGAAGCAATCCACTGAACAGAGAAAATCTGCAGCTTGTCTTAAAATCAGACTAAAGCATTTAATTTTACTGCAATTTAAATATAAAATCTCCTTATCATCCACATTTATCATCTCTGTCATCTCTGCTTTTTTCATCTACTCTTTGAAGCTTTAATTTTGAGCATGCAATTTGTTGTGATTACCTGATTGTTTGAGCTTTGGTGATTACTGCTTTAAGCTGAAGAATCTCAAAAGACCTATGCTACCCATGTAAGCTCTTGTCACTGTACCCCTTGTGGATTGGTTAAGGGCGCTTTGGTAAAAACCCTGGTCCCCCCAAATCTAACTGAATTAACAAACACATTTGAATACCTAGATGTACACGAACTCTCTTAAGTTCTTTGGGGCACAACAAGATGACTCACACCAGGTAGAAAATGATCAAAGTGTTAAGTACACGGAAGGGATCAATTCTGGGTGGTTCCTTAGAAGAGATGAGTTAAAATTAAACTTTAGGTTTTGAAGTGGCTGGACAGTAATGAGGCATGTGTTATGTTTAGTATGGAATGTTAATAGAAGGGATAATTCTCTTGACCCGAGTACTCCTGAAACATATAGCTCCCTCTGTCTTCAAAACAATAAAAGATACTCTCCATGCGTTCAGGTTGTTCCATGGGTTCGAAAATTCTAATGACTTAAAATTGAGAAGAGTTGATTTTAAAGATGGCGACAAATGAATGTGCCAGTTCAGTCAAGCATTTTGAAAATTTCTACCAAGAATATATGTGGAACAGGAGTATTGAATTTTGTAGATGGGTGGTTAATAAAGTTAATTATGTGATTTAGTTGAGCATTCTGTAAATATTTTGTGGACCATGGTAATCTGTTGAATTTTTTTTTTTTTTTTAAAGATTTTATTTATTTATTTGACAGAGTGGAGAGAGATCACAAGTAGGCAGAGAGGCAAGCAGAGAGAGAGGGAAGCAGGCTCCCTGCTGAGCAGAGAGCCCGACGTGGGGCTTGATCCCAGGACCCTGAGATCATGACCTGAGCCGAAGGCAGAGGCTAATCTGTTGAATTTTAAATGTAGGTCTTAAATGACATTTGAAGGACTTTTTTTTTTTTTTAAAGTAGAATAGTTTCTATAAAGTTTTTTAAATCAAGTATGTTTGTCATTATTTTCCTCTAGCGTAATAGATTTGTATTTACTTCTGTACCTATTCACCTGCCTTAAATTTCACTAAAACCTAAATTTGACAGCTGGCAGATACTGGGACTAGAAAAACCTAGGCCAGGGAAAAGATTAAGCAGGGCCAGCTAGGTAGGACATTATTGTTTTATTGTGAGTGCTTGCAGTCAGTTCCATTAGCAGTGGGAGTTCTGGTGTAGTTTCTGGTTGTTTCTGTTACTTTGTATTTCACTATTAACACCTGCCTTATAGCTTTTATTTTGTTCATGAGACTGGGTTTCTGGGAAGTGCGAATCCCTTACTTAATATCATGCCATTTCTGCAAGAAATTATAGGCCACTGTTTTTGGCATTCTTGCATATTGTTTCCAAAAGAGGACTAGAATTTATCCATGTTTCATCATGTGCTTGGTATAGAAATTGACTCTTATTTCAGAACTAAACACCAAGTGCATGGTGGCTTCTTGCATAGCTAATGATCTACAGAGAATAGAATTTACAGTCTTTCTCTATTTTAATGGAATTTACACTGTTGTCAGATAGCCTAGGTGTGAAGTGATGGTGATTGAAGCAGAACCGTAAGTTAGGCTGGAAGGAGAAAGAACTATGTAGAACTCCTTTAGTGCTTTAGATGATAAAAATAAGTAACAATAACTTTATCTAAAATGTAAGAGAGGGTGATACACTGCTTTTTCACGATTATCTTTAAAGTAATAAATATTCTTGAGGAGCTACTTTAAATGATAGGTTCACATGAAAGATACTTCATAAATATTACACTTAGATAAAAATAGCAATTTTCTGTATTAGATCTTTTCCAGGTATTAAAGTGGAATAGAAAATGCTATCCACAACTGAACTACCAAATTAGATGGAAACTTTTTAGCAAAATTAGTACAAATCAAAATTAACTTCTAATTTTTCTGCCTCTTGTTATAAATTAGACACTTATTTCTTTTATTTAGATTCTTTTTCCCTTGGAAAGTTTTCCGAAAAACTTTGTTGCACAGTGCTCTCTTCCTGTTTTTCTTTAGTGATTGTTCTACCACTTCTATCGTCAGATGATAAAAATGACCTCTTAATTGTGAATTAATTCTGAATTAGTAGTTAATCATTTTCCGTGAATGAATGTATCTTATGCAGTTAGGTGTATTTCTGAAAAATAGCGGACTTTATTGAATCACTGAAAATACTCCACTAAAATATCTAGTAAAATACTGCCACTAATCTTGAAAAAGGTTTTTTGTGTGTGTACAGAATGTGATAAATCTCTAGCTTTTTATTGTGTAATTTTAGATTTTCATGTTATTTAGACTTTCTAAATTGATGTGTATGCATCTTAAATCAGCAATGGATTTCAAAGGTCACATTTAAATGATGTGGGAAAGATAAGATTGAGATGTTGCTAGCTTGCTTGCTTTCTTGTCACCTGTTGAACTTCACAAGTGTTTTTTTCTTGGCTTGGTTTAGATGTGCATTTTTTGGGTGTCATTTTTTAAATTTTGTAGAGGTAGTTTGACTATTAGGTTTTTATTTTGCGTGTGATCAAGTCATTACCCTAATTTTGACAAACCATAGTTTTGAGTTAATAATTGATATCCATTATAGTTTTAAAATCACCAAATTTAGACATGCATTTGTAATACCTTTAAATGTACAGCTGACAGAGTCCCTCTAAGTGTCAGAATTAGTCTTCTTGATGCTTGGTATTGGTGACTTAATTGCCATCAGTTTTTCCTCTTTTTTCTTTCCTGTTATTCTCATATGTACCATCCATCAAATTTTGATGGCCTTTTTTTTTCTTTGTAACTTGACCTTGAAGCTGGAAATGTGAAATTGCCATTTTTAATCCCATGGTGCATTTTTTTATAGAAAGAGATTTGCCACCCAATAAACCTCAGTTATGTTGCCCAGGTGGATATTTTTTTGCATGTAGTTTAAGTTTTAGCTGTAGGAAGTGTATTTTTAATTTTTTCTTGTTTGTTTTTTGCATTGTTTCTAGAAGGGCAAATCACTTGATTTCTAACAACAAGGAAAATGTCCATTTTATCAGATACTGCCTTGACTTGATTAACTTAAGACATTGTTATTTAGGATGCTTTAGAGATTTTGCAGATTTTTTCTTATGGAAGCATTTTAACATTTTAAAATAAGAAATTTTAGCTTTTGTCAGTATTTAAGATGAATTTTTAAGATACTTTTTAAAATACTTTTTCCTCCCTTAAAGCTTAAAAGACTTTTTTTTTTTTTTTTTAATTCTATAATCTTGTAAATTTGACTTGGTTCATCTTCTGCCTTAGGAAAGACAACAATATGTGGAAGCTATTGAATTAGAAGCTAAAGAAGTTCTCAAAAAATTATTTCCAAAAGTATCTGTTCCTCCTAATTTGGTAAGATTGATTTCTTATTTCTCTAAATAAGTCCTCTTTACCATTATTTAAGGAAGTTGTGAATAAGCAGCATTTGCATTCTACACTTGGTTTAGAAGTACATCTATTCCTTCATCTTTTCTATTTTTAGCATAGGGTGTTTTTGAGTAGGTAAGATAAATAACTTGGTTCAAAACTCACTTCTGTTTATTCAACTGATACCTTTGTTGTATGCTATAAAATTTACATAATCAGTATTATTTAGAGGATCATAAACATATTTGGGAAAGAAATATTTCTTAATGTTTAATAAACCAGTTATGTTTTTAATAGCTTTATTCAAAACAGCTTAATTTTATTATTTTATTTTAATTTAATTTTTTGTGTTTATATATTTATGTATTTATTTTTAAGTGGGCTCCACACTGGGCATGGAGCCCAGCATGGGGCTTGAACTCATGACATTGAGATGAAGACCTGAGCCAAGGTCAAGAGTTGGACACTTAACTGACTGAGGCACCCAGGCGTCCCAAAATAGAGCTTAATTTTAAATGATTTTTTCTAGTTTTAGGAACACCTTATTTTTTAATTAAATGTGTTTAATACTTTGAGTCAGGCTTTTTTTCATTTCAAAGCTCAACATTTTGGTCACCTATTCTTTAAGGAAAGGCTTGAGAATAATACAGAACAGCTCGCTTTACTTCAGGTTAAGTGAGAGAGAAAAGTTGCTTTGATTCAGAGAATTATTACAGTGAATATTTGAGGGCAGAGTGAGTGTGCATGTAGTTTCCTAAAATGGTGTTGTAGGTCTTTCTTTAACATTTTGTTTTCGTGGAAAGTTGTATAAACACTCAGAAGTAGAGAGAATAGCATAATGAGCCTGGCGTACCCCATACATTAGTACATAGTCTCGTTTTATCTTGTTTCTTGTACTTCCTAGATTATTTCGAAGGAACTCAAACATCAGAGCATTTCATCTATAATTATTTTAGTATGTATTTCTAAAAGATAAGAATTGCTTTAAAAAATTATATTAAAAATCCTTAATCTCATACATTTTGTCAATGCATTTCTCCCATTTGCCATATAAAATATCAGTTTTAATGAAATAACAACCACTTACTATAGTTTGTTGTAATCAGGACCTAAGTAAGGTCAATATGTGATTGGTTTAAGATGTTTCTTAGATCCTTTTGATTCCATGGATCCCCTCCTATATGTCAGCAACATCCTCCTCCCTTTTTTCTTTTTTCTTTTTTCTTTTCTTTTCTTTTCTTTCCTTTCCTTTCCTTTCCTTTCCTCTTCCTCTTCCTCTTCCTCTTCCTCTCCCTCCCTCCCTCTTTTCCTTCCTTCCTTCCTTCCTTCCTTCCTTCCTTCCTTCATGAATTTAAGCAGGCTGCATACCCAGCGTGGAGCCCAATGTGATGCTTGATCTCGTGACCTTGAGATCATGACCTGAGCTGAAATTGAGTCAGATGCTTAACCAACTGTGCCACCCAGGGCCCCTCCCCTTTTTTTAGACCTAGTGGTTTCATAAGAAATTTCCCAGTCTAGATTTAACTAACTGCATCCCTGTAGTGTCAGTGTGTTCTCTGTCCTTTTTATGTCCCATAAATTGGAAGTCAGTAGAGGTATGACAAGATGTTTCTGATTTATTGTTTACATTTTCTGCCCCAAACTTGGAATTGGCTGTTTCTCCAAGGAGCTCTTGGCTCTTCTTTCTGTGGGTGCTAGGTGTGGTATAAGTAAATGTAATAGCCTGTTTTATGTGTAGTCTGAGTTTAGCTGTTGCTCTCAGATTATATCTTCATACAGTCTACATTTAACTTGTACAAGAAGCAGCAATTCTTTTGTTTCCTTTGTAACTGTTATGGATACATTCAGGTTTGATCACTATAATAAATATCTACCACTGTGGGTTCAACTGATGAGACAGCTTGTACTGGACAGACTTAAGGATACACTGTTAGTTCTAGTGCTGGTCTGACATGAAGCCTAGAAAAAGGGGTTGCTATTCATTTATATCATGTTTTTTCTTTTGTGGCCATGACCTGTTTTTATTTCTTTATTTCTGTTTTATAATTTTATTACTTAATGGAAATAAAATTGGATTTATTTATTTGGCGGTATTGAGCTGAGAGTTAGTGGTTATAATATCTATTCTTTAAAGATTGTGTAAAATCACCAACATGAAAATTCTTAATGTAACAGACTCTTAACAGCAATATTACCTTCAACAGCCATATAGTTTTTGACACTATAAATATTTATAAATCACCATAAGACTTGGATGATGATATTTGGCTTTTGTTCATCCATTTGCTAAAAGTTGACTATTTCTACATGTAGTCTCTTATTTGAGAAATATATTAACTCTACTACTTAAAGTGTAGCATTTTTAGCCTTTGAAAATGTGAAGGACAGAATAATGTATTTAATTTATGATAAAACTGTTAAATTTATTAAGTTAATATAGTCAATAGATAGAAAAGGAATTTTATACATGAAGTAAAATCTTTTTATTGTTTTCTTTTGCTTTTCTGCTAAGCAAATCAGTATAGGAGAGATCTAAACTATATGACCTAAAGGAACATTTACAAACTTTAAGCAACTAAATCATCTTTTCAGCTGACTTTTAACTTTAATTGAATTCTGGTATTTGAAGCTAAGTAGGATTTTAGTAGTATACGTTTAGTCTTGGATCAAATTTATAATGTGAGAATGTAATTTTTTAGGGCGCCTAGGTGGTGCAGTCGTTAGGTGTCTGACACTTGGTTTTGGCTCAGGTCAGGATCTCAGGGACGTGAGAAGGAGCCCCGCGTTGGGCTCTGCACTGAGTGCAGAGTCTGCTTAAGACTTTCTCCCTCTGCTTTCCCCACACCACATGCTCATTTGCTCACTGGGTCTCTCATTCTCAAAAATAAATAATTTTTTTATATAAATATTTTTTATATAAATATTTTTAAAATATGCCTTTTTGACCAATTGGGACTATGAGTTATTGTACTATGGGGTGATCTCAGCATCCAGCTTTATTTATTTTTTATTCTTATTTGATAAGAGTATAGAGAATCCTGATTCAGCCATATACATAAAGCTTTAAATTTGAGCAGTTGATAGAAATCTCATGTGTTCTTTTTCCTCAGTAAACTAAACCAAGGAGTTTAAATCAAATTTCCTCTTATTCTAAGTATCTAACAGATACTTTTTATCAGAGTTTAAAATTTGGACAAGGAGCATCAAAATGTAGCATAATTTATTCTAAAACCTAGAATGACTAAAACCAAGGTATATGCCTTGTCTTTGTATCATCTAACCTGTTAGCACAAATAGAGCTTTTGTTGTTTTTATTTATTTTTTAATTTTTTTAAGATTTTATTTATTTGAGAGAGATAGCAAGAGAGAGCACAAGCGGGGGTAGGAGTAGGGAGAGGGAGAAGCAGACTCCCTGCCAAGCAGAGAGCCTGATGTGGGGCTCGATCCCAGGACCCCAGGATCATGACCTGAGCCAAAGACAGATGCTTAACTGACTGATCCACCCAGGCACCCCTTTGTTGGTTTTAAACAAGTAAATGTTTATATATTCTTACTACTTCTCATTATGATTTTAAAAACATTTCATTATATGTATGTATTTCAGAATATTTTCAGAATCCCTGGAGCACCTTCATAGTGTTTGACATCCTCTGAATAAAGTATTTTCAGTTGAACTTTATTAGTTCATGAACTCCGAATAGTTTTTGAGAACTGGTTTACCTGAGAAAAGTTTTGAAATTTATTTATTTTCACGTTTTTAAAGATTGAATCTATTAATCCTGGGACTAGTAAGTGGTAGAGGCTGGAATTAAGTGAGCCCAGATCTCATATATAGAGACTTATATAAAGGGACTTATATAAAGGGACTTATATAAAAAGTCCAGAATTCAGTTGCAGATATCCTTGATCAAGGTAAACAAGATGTGATTTTGGTGGTAATAGAGAGGTATATTTTCAGTGTTTATTTTCAAGGCTGGGTTAGGTACAATTTATGCAGCAGTTATGTTCTTTGAAATTTCCAGAGAGGTGGTGTTTGTCTATAGGTTTTTTTCATGGTCATCTAATTTGGTTATTTCAAATGTTTTACCTATTTCATTTAAATATTTTTTGAAAATTGGTTATTTTGGCTTTTCTTTTTTACAGAGTTATAGTGAATGGTTGCATGGATTTGAAAAGAAGGCAAAAGAATGTGTGGCTGAAACTTCAGGTTCAGAGGAGGTTAAGGTTAGTTCAAGAAATGAGTATCTGTTGTAACCAGACATGGAAGAAAGAAGTAAATCAGACTTTGTCTTTATGAGCTTAGAAAGATAAAGTATATATTACGAGTAGAATAGTGATCCTTTGAGAAAGTGTAAGAAGGTGATTTCATTTTGTATAAATTTTGATAGAAATGCTACAAGTCTTCATTGCATTTGATAAGTATACAAAGCTAATGTTTGCTGTTTCTTTAACTCTGTATCGTAATCATTTCTAAAACTGTATATTTAACTATCTCTTACTCTCTTTTTAGCCTGGGTTTAAAAAGTAAAGATCAGTTGAGGTAGGTAGGTAGAAACTGACTGATTTGCTAAAGTATCCCCAAATACATCATTAAGAGTGTTCAGAATCTAGATGTGTTTTTATCTTAGCTGAAATTTGGAAAATTTTTTTGTATCTCAAGTGGCATGAATAAAATCCTCTTTTCCATGTGTGTGTAGCATAGGTGTTGTGACTTGACTTCACATGTGGTTCTGCTTTGATTTTGCCATCCTGCTAAAGAGTGATAAGGCTATTATAAATTATAAATTTTGTAGTAATCAGACTCAGGGAGTTTTATTAGTAAAGACTGAATGACCAAAAAGGTCATTGAATTTGATTGCTACTTAAGATGGTTGAAATGTAGTGTCTCACTATAAAACAGTTAGAAACCATTTGTCATAATATACCATTAAATACTGCAACAAATTTGAAGCACACAAAACTGGTAAAACTAGGGAATTTTTCTTTATTTCATTCGTTGTAGGTTCTAGAGCACAAGTTGAAAGAAGCTGATGAAATGCATACATTGTTACAGCTCGAGTGTGAAAAATATAAATCCGTCCTAGCAGAAACAGTAGGAAATGATTTTTAATCTACATTTTGGTTTTATTTTTAAATTATTAACTTATTCTTTAGTGGCTTAAATAGTTTATCTTGTCATTAGAACATGAATTTTTTGAAACAATTATACTTTTGCCCGTAGGAAGGAATTTTACAGAAGCTACAGAGAAGTGTGGAGCAAGAAGAAAATAAATGGAAAGTTAAGGTCGATGAGTCACAGAAGACTATTAAACAGGTATCTAAAAAAGCATAGAGCAAGTAGTTCTCAAGAGTGTGGGCCCTGGATCAGCAGCATCAGTAACCCGGAAACTTGTTAGAAATGCTTATTCTTGGGGCCCCACCTGAGATTTTCTAAATCTGAAACTCTGTGGGGACAGCGGTCTGTGTTTTAAAGAGCTTCCACAACTGATTCTAATGCCCACCCAAGTTTGAGAATCAGTGGTTTAGAGTGTGACTGAAAGGTAGTGATCTAGAATGTAAAGTGCTTTGGAAGTTGTAGAACTACTATGTGATAAAATAAGACAAAGAATTTGGAGTTCAGAACAAGCTTTGCAATGTTGATATGTGACCCATGATACAGTATTCAAGAAAAAGTTAATGAGTCCATCTGTTCATGTGATCTGAATATTCTTGTGCAGTCCTAATTTTTCTCCCATTTACTTGGCTGTGGTAAGGAGTGTCATCTGTGTGGTAGTCATCTTTGTATGGTGACAAATGGTAACTAGACTTACTGTGGGGATCATTTTGTAATATATGAAAGTATTGAATCACTATAACGTACGCCTGAAACTAATAGGATATAGTATGCCAATTATACTTTAATAAAAATATATTACAATAAAGGGAAAGTAAAGAGTGTTCTCTGTTGCTCAGTTGTTTTCCTGGGCCAACCTGTGCAGAATTTAGCGTTGCCTGTGGTATTCTATGTTAATGCATTTGGGGATTAAATATAGCCAGTTATTAGTTGGTTGTTAAGGAAAAAAATAAGCACTTCTAGCTGGGCCTTAATGTAATATGCCAGTGGGGTGGGGTAGGTTTTGTGACTACAGTATAAATCAAGTTAAATGTCATGCTCTCACTTTCAGGGTCTTTTAAAATTCAGTATGGCTTTAAAATGAGACGCATTTCAAAATCTCTGAAGTGTCCGATTAAAATTCTCCCAGATAGAAGCTCTTATATTCTTGATTTACTTGGTCATATAGTTGTTTCACATTTCAGATGCAGTTGTCATTCACATCTTCAGAACAAGAGCTAGAGCGATTAAGAAGAGAAAATAAAGATACTGAAAATGTATGTTATTTCATCGCTTGACTTAAAACCTGTGGACTCATTTTTAGCATTAAGCATTGTCTTAAGATCTGTGTTTTAAGATTTATTTAATGATGCAGTTGTTATGCTTTTAAGAATATCTTGAGTAGTGTTTGAGATGATATCGTGTTATATTTGTAAGTATCATAACTTTCCATTATGGGGGAGCATCATGAAAGGAATTCTTAAATGTGTTAACTTTTCCTTCTTTGTTGCATTGCTAGCTGAGAAGAGAACGAGAGCATTTGGAAATGGAACTAGAGAAGGCAGAAATTGAACGATCTACCTATGTTACAGAAGTCAGAGAGGTACTTACAGAATTTTTTTGACCTTGCTTCTCAATTTAAATTAAATTTATAATAGTGATAAAATATTTCAGTATAAGTTGTTTGTGGCAGAGCTTCCAAGTAGCATACAAAACATGGGCTATCATAAGGAGATCAATCTTAAACTCTAAACTTCATTGCAGCTGAAAGATCTGTTGACTGAATTGCAGAAAAAACTTGATGATTCATATTCTGAAGCAGTAAGACAGAATGAAGAGCTAAATTTGGTAAGAAGCTTGTTCTCCACTGGGTATCAAGTAGGCTCTGAAAACACTTGTGTTGACATGTGGAGAAACCATCCAAACTTTTTTTCTTTGCTAACATCTTTAGCTTGGCATTTTTGTAAGTTTAAGATAATCTTCGTATTCTGATGACTCCTAAGTTGATCTTTCTTTTCTTGACTCCTAAGATGATCCTTCTTTTCTTAGCTCCTAACAATGGCATGTTTGGCTTGCAACTCTTTTCCAGAAAAAAAATTCATGTTTTGTAAAACTTAATTCCTTGGACAGCATTATTTTCAGTGAATAAAAAAGTGAAACAAGTAGATTAAAATTGGCTGAATTGTGAGGATTCTCTTTTCAGAGTTAAAGATAGTTAACTGGACCTCTTGTTCTCTAATCTGGAAGGCGATTATTGAAGGTTGAAGATGCGTATTCTTCATTCAAGGGCAATAATTCATTCCAGCTTATTTTAACTGGTCTTTCTATAGATTATAGATAACAAAAAGCTTGTGAAATTCTTTATCATCAACATAACATTTAGAGCATAGTAATTCTAAAGCTGTAGACTTAAAGATAACTAAAGATAGCTAATATAATGACATGGAGTACCCTGTATTCCCATTCTTAAATTTTCTGGAAATTTGCACTGATTTTGGCAAGGTTAGCTGTTAGATAAATATTAACTATCTCGTCGTATGTTTCAAACAATCATTTTGTCTTTCTGTGACTGAAAAATTGTTATAACACATGACTAAATTGGAAGTATCTGAATAAACTCTAGGAAGATTGTAGTTAGTTTTCTCCTTACCCCAAGTTAACCCTGCCCAATTTGGAACTTTCTTAGTACTGCTGTGTGTATCAAAGAAAACTTCTTAACTCACTCATTTGTGGTTGGTCTTCTGTGTTATGGCAGTGATTTATGGGAATGAGTTTTCAAGGTAGGGCTCTTTAAAAAGTACACATAGAGCCCCCCTCTTTATTTTTGAAATAAAATTTTGGTTTTACTTATCTTCATTTTATTTAATTGAATCATTCCCACTGCAATGTATGACTAGTTTTATACGTATGCTTGCTATATATTGCACAGGTCAGGACTGTGGTTATGCCATAGCTACAAGCCATAAGCCTTACTCTATAATGTGTTTTTTAAAAATCATTTTTAACTACAATTGTTGGAGATTTTACTTTTAACTTTGGTGCTTGGTAGCTGATCCCAACAGTAGCATCAAACCCATAGGATTATGGTTGAATTCAGCCTAATGTTCTCGTTGTATTTTTGCCTCTTTACTTCTGTTAAGGACCCATTTTAAATGGTATTTGTTTCTTATTTTTGCCTTGAATTAGTTATCTTTACTTTAGTTCTGTTTGCTCAGGATAACTGTTGCCACATTTTAAGATAAAATAATTTTGTTTGTTTATACATACATTGTATGTTTGGGGACCAAAGGAATAATTCCCTGATGTACTAAACAGAGTTAAGTGAAGGAGCAAAAACTGAAGCATTTGGGTATTTAGATAGAGTTCCCCAAATAAAATTTCCAACTGAAATGTCCCTCATTAATTCTTTCTCCAGTTCAAAAGGTTAGTATTTTATATTTCTCCCTTTTGGATCTCCAGAAACTGTTTGGGATATTATGCCTATCAGTGTGAGGCAAAATCAATTAACCTGATGAGTTTAATAAGAAAGTTATTTGTTGTCAGTGTCGTCCATTTCCCTCATTCATATTTAATTGGAGCATTTATCATGAGAAGAGGCATTACATATTGGCACTAGAGTTTATAGAACTTTATAACTGTTTGGACAAACTGGTTCTTGAGAAGTGTATCTTAAGACATCACTTTTTGTATAATTAGGCCCGTGTGGTCTTGTACTGATCTCTTTAGTGATGTTTTAAAGGATGATCAACATTTAAATTTTTGAAGTTTTCATTTTACTGGACTTGTAATCTTCCATTCAATGGCTTTTAAAGTATTACACAATTGACTGTTAACTCTATAGGTCATAAGGCCTTAAAACACTAATCAATACAATTTCTGGCTACTTGCCTTTTAATTTAATTTAAATATGAATGAAGTACTTTATGAATAGTGAATAGTAATGCTTTTAAAAGGCACTTTACTGGAATATGATGATTTTATTTTTACATTTACAGTTTTCTACTCTGAGTAGTTTGTTTCTGTAGCTTTTCTTATATTTAGCTTTCCAGATGGGAATCTCCACTGCTTAGCTTTTCTATACATCTGGTGCAGCATATTGGCTAATCCACTGTGCATAATAACTGTTAGCGATCCCATTCTTTCTCATTCATTCTTCTAGAGGTCTCAGCACAATCAAAGAAGGATGCAAATTAAGTTAATTGTGGTGTTCCTTTATTTTTACAGTTAAAGACACAGTTAAATGAAACACTCACAAAGCTTAGAACCGAACAAAGTGAAAGACAGAAGGTAGCTGGTGACTTGCATAAGGTAAGACACTGCTTGTCTTGAAGACGCCATATCATCATGCTATGTTGAATCTTAAGTAAACATACTGCTAATTCTGGATTTTTTGTTGTTGTTGCATGTTAATGCGTTTATAAATTTAAGCTGTTCTCCAGTTGCATTTTTGGAACAAAACTTTCTGGCTTGTTTTTTGATTATTCTTAATTTGCTTCATTATGTCGACACATTTATATAAGTAATTATAAAGTATAGATTAAGTTTTAAATGTAATTGAAGGTACTCTTTTTTAAAAATTTGATTACATCTGTATATTGTTTTGTTGGGATTTTCTTTGTAGTTGCTTACAAAGTATGTTTCTTTTGATTTTTATCGATCCAAAACGTGTAGACCTCTGATATTTCAGAAATTTGTTCCTTTCATTTATTTGTTTGTAGAAATACACTTTCTTTAATCTCATATATAAATAGGGAGTTTTTAAGATTACATTTCTTACTCTCTACATTAGGATGGCAAGTTATTTGTAATTCTGTTTTTAGGTATTTTTAATAGTACAAGTCACATATGCTTGTATCAGAGCTGCTTTAGCGCTCTGATTGTATTTGTGGGAGTCATTAGCAAAACAAATATGTCACTTTTTTAAAAGTTGAAAGAAATATTTTTGTTTGTTTTGTATGATATAGCTTCTAATTGTTATGTAAAAGTCTAGGAATCCATAAAGAGTACATTTAGCATGATGAAAAAATAAGCGTAGGAATCCAGAATTGCTTCAAATTATTTTGGTGTTACTGTTACCAGTAGATAAAATGTGAACTCAGGATGTTTGTCTCAGAGCTCAAACGTAGGTTCATGATACATTGTCAAAGAAGAGCAATCTGACTTAATTTGATAAGTGATTTTAATTTTTGACCTCTTGATCAAAATACAAAACATGCATTTAGCCTAGCAGTTTAGTTTCTCAGGTATTAAGGATATTAAACAGATGCTCAAAGATATGGATATGCTGTTATTTATGATTGCTAATGCAACAGTAGAAGACAGTGAACTGCCCCATATCTGTAGACCAGAAATACTGTGCAACACTTGATTTGAAATGCACATAAATATTTATTGATATAAAAAATTAACAAAAAAAAAAAAAAAAAAATTAACAAAATACTTTGTAGGGGCGCCTGGGTGGCTCAGTGGGTTAAAGCCTCTGCCTTCAGCTCAGGTCATGATCTCAGAGACCTGGGATCGAGCCCCGCATCAGGCTCTCTGCTCGGCAGGGAGCCTGCTTCCCCCTCTCTCTCTGCCTCCCTCTCTGCCTACTTGTGATCTCTCTCTCTCTCTGTGTCAAATAAATAAATAAAATCTTTAAAAAAAAAAAAATACTTTGTAAAACAAGCAAGTATAAAATAGGTATGTTAAAAGCCCATTTATATGAAATTTTCCGCCCAAATATTCTGTTAGCACAAATATGTATACAAGAGGGATCTGGAAAAGAGGGTCAGAGCAAAGCCACTATTTAGGATTTGTGAGGCATATATGGTTTCTCTTACATACCCTTCTTTGTGTGTTTTACACAACCCTTTAAAAATGAAAAAACAGTCTTAGCTTGTGAGCTATACAGAAACAGGCTGTGGCCAGATTTGGCTGATGCTTGATCTAGACTAATGTTAACCTAAATATCAACTGTGGTTATTTCTTCTTTTAATGTCTTTTTTTTTTTTTTTTTAAGATTTTATTTATTTATTTGACAGAGAGATCACAAGTAGAGAGGCAGGCAGAGAGAGGAGGAAGCAGGCTCCCCACTGAGTGGAGAGCCCGATGCGGGGCTCGATCCCAGGACCCTGAGACCATGACCTGAGCCGAAGGCAGAGGCTTTAACCCACTGAGCCACCCAGGCGCCCCTCTTTTAATGTCTTTATACATATTCTCTATTGTTTGAACTTTTTAAAACAGCATATGTTTTTATAATTTGGTCAGGGAGGAAACTGTTTTCATCTTGGAGGAAAAAACTGAGTAGATTGGCTGTCCATTGTATTTTGAGATGAGCTTTAGTCTTGTACAAAATACATAAGAAAATCACTCATTTGTTTCCTCATAATACTCCATTGTAGTATTTAGAGGCTACCATATTTCTTTCCTTACAGGCTCAACAGTCGCTGGATCTTATCCAGTCAAAAATAGTAAAAGCTGCTGGAGACACTACTGTTATTGAGAATAGTGATGTTTCCCCAGAAATGGTATGCATTTTCTTTAACCCCAAATCTCTAGGCTAATTATCTTGTTGTAAATTACATGAAGAATAAAAATGTGTGAGATCTGTCTCTGACTAAAAAAAAATGTCTCTGACTAAAAAAATTATGTACTTCTATCACTTATGTTGAATTCTTACCGAAGACTGTCTTTCTTCCCAGATACTTTATCTCTGAAATGCACTGTTTTTTTTAATGTTTGTTTTCACTTTAGCTTAGTAAGATAGTACATTAATTGTAATGTTTGTGTTGGAAGTACTACAGTATACTGCTGAAGAATTGGACTTTGTTAGACTGCCTGTGCTTGAATCTTGACCCTGCTAGTTAGTAGCTGTGTGACTTTGGACAACTTTACTTAGCCTCTGTGTACTTTGGTTGCCCCAACTGTGAAAGGCCATGATAATAGTATCAAGCCTGTAGGATTGTTGAAGGGAATAAATGAGTTACTATCTAAAAACACTTAGAATAGTGCATAGCACTTACAACAGTGCTGCCTAGCACTTAGAGCTCAATATATGTGAACTTACCTTTACTGTTAAGAATGTGCTCTCCTTTGGTGTCTGGCAGATTTCTTTTTCTGAGAAGAGAAGTGGATTTACAACTAATCAGGGTATAGATTTTTGCCTTTGTTGGTCTAGTGATATAACATAGCTTTCTTTGGTGCAACCTAATTTGTGTCACTAGATAGCAAACACTGTTTCTGTATGTGGTTTTTGTTAATTTTTATGTCATTTTCAAGATTTCTCATGTTCGTATTTAAAACAATAAAATATTTTCTGTTTTAGGTTGCAAATGCCTTTTCCTTATATTTGGAGTTTTTTCATCACTTCCTTTTCCTCTTTAGGAGTCTTCTGAGAAAGAGACGATGTCTGTAAGTCTAAATCAGACTGTCACACAGTTACAGCAGTTGCTTCAGGCAGTAAACCAACAGCTCACAAAGGAGAAAGAACACTACCAGGTATTAGGTAAGAATAACTGAAGTACTGTTATCTGTTTATGGCTAGTTGACAGAGTGTGTGTATTTGTAGTAGGGATTTACCAGGACTACCGGAGCTCCCATTGCCCTCCTAGAAGTATTCCCTCTTTCTCTCTTTCAACCCCTGCAGATAACAGCTTTAGCTTTCTTGGAGTTTTATTTCCATCTCTTCCATATTTTGGTCTCGCAGCTTGGAGGGGGGAAAACCTTTGTTTTTGCCTCCTTTGACCTTCTTATAAAACAGACTCTCTTATGACTTGTTTACCTAGGTTTTGTTCATTGTATAATATGGGTAGCTGCTTCTGTAGTTTATCCTGATCTTAGTTTTGGTAAAGTATCTGTGTGATTTTTTTTTTTTTTTTAACAACTTGGTAAAATAAAGTTAAAATGTTTTTACTGAGATTAGATGCTGAATTGAAAATCAAGTCATCACAATTTCTTTAAATTGGAAACTGAGTTTTTACTTAAGTCTGCTTATAAAATAATCAAAGAAATCCCATTTTTAAACCTATCATTAACTAAACCTGAAATTTTATTGCCCTCCTCATAGGCTAGGTGTCCTGGAAAAGTTGGATGGATCACCATTTTGGTTATAGGGGCATTCTATCTCACTTTTATAAAATGATTTTCCTCTAGTCTGCCTTAGCATAAACTCTCCTTTAAAATGCTATTCAGGTCATTTACCTCCGTAAGATTTTGTGGACAAACACAGCTCATTCCTTTAACCTGTCAGCAAAAATAATTATACCTTAATCATTTATCCTTGATATGCTGACCTCTCCGTTGCCTACAGTTAAACTTGTGCCACATTACCTCCCTTCTCCAAATTAGAAAATAATCTGCTTTCTGCTTTGCTGGTAACTCTCTTTACCATGTTTTCAGCCTTATTCTCTTCCCTGCACATGCTTTTTCTGTTCAGTCTTAAAAACCTGCTCTAATGTCTTATTTTAACCTTGTACTTCCTTCAGGTTACCACCCTAATTTTTTTTACATCACTGTTTAACAGAGATTCTTAAAATAAGAAACTATTCTCACAGTATCTACTTCTTTACTTGCTTTAACAGCTCTGTGTACTCTAGCATGGCATTCCAATGAAAACTTTTTTGCTGAGGTCATTAGTGATTTCCTGATTGCTAGATCTAATACAGGCCTTTGTTTTGATACTGAAAGTATAAGAAAGTATAAATTTCCAGTATAAGAGACAGAAAATAGCTATAAAATATGCTAAATAGGCTGAAGTCATTCCATAGGCCTTGGTGTGATAAGGAAAAGGCTTCATTTCTGAGAACCTAAAAAATTGTAAGATTACTTACTACCATGTGCCTTTCAGCCTTGCCAGTAGTATCTCTCTAACGTCTCAAAGGTGTTCTTTAATATTTCTTTTTCTTCCCAAACACGTGGTCTGATCATACTAAGTCTTAAGAACCTGTTTCCACATTGGTCATTTTCATATTAAATTTGAGACTTCTACTGATTGTTGGTAGTATAACACTTATTTTTCAGATTTTTTCTTCCTGATTTATGAAATCGTAGTAACTTGTTAAATATGTGTATCCTGGCAACACGGCTAAAACCGAACTGTTGTTTGGCAGGCAGCTTCCCTAAGTGATAACTCTTTTGTCAGCTAATGAACGTTAAGTTCAAATTTGGCAGGTGAAAAGGTGGTTGAGCATCAGCTGTGCAATGTGAAGGATAGAATGGATTGTATGAAGATCAGGGTCTGCTAGGCACTTGAGAACTCTTTCTTCTATAGGTTCTACCTGGCACTGGCAGTGGTAACCCCTCCCTACAGCGTCCTTGGTTCCACAGTCTTCTTTGTACCTTTTAAATGTTTGTTACCCAGTTTTTAACTTCAGCCATCATTTTTGCTGGGTATTTTCTTCCTCTTGTGAACTATTTATTTCCTTTTAGAAAGAGGGTGGTGGGAAGGGACAGAGGGAGAGGGAGAGTGAGAATCTTAAGCAGGCTTGACACCTAGTGTGGAACCCAACACAGGGCTCCATCTCACAACCCTGAGATCACGACCTGAGCTGAAATCAAGAGTCTGACATTCAACCAACTGAATCAACCAGGCACCCCTCTTGTGAACTCTTTTAAAACTAGTGCCTAGGGGTGCATGGGTGGCTCAGTGGGTTAAAGCCTCTGCCTTCCGCTCAGGTCATGATCTCAGGGTCCTGGGATCGAGCCCCACATTGGGCTCTCTGCTCACGTCCTTCACCTGCCTCATCTCTTTCCATGTATATATACGTATTTGGTTAATGTCAAACAGTTTGAAAGTAACTTTCAGATATGACACTTTATCCCTAAGCACTTGCGTATGCATCTTTGAAGAACAAAAGCATTCTCTTATAAATCCATAGTCCAACTGTCACATCCAAACAAAACCAGTAGTTACATAAAATTATCCATTATTAAACCCATGTTCAAGGTCCCCAATTATACTACAAGTATGTTTTTAGCTATTTTTCCCAAACCAGGATCCGGTCAGAATTTATATATTGCATTTGGTTAAGTCTTTTTAGTCTCTCTAATGACTTTTGAGGTTTAATTTCTTACAGTCATTTCATCTGACTTGGAAAGCTTCACATGACCTCAGAAAATTTCTCTCTGAAACTTTATTCATGGGGGAGAGTTGTAAATTTCAGTGCTACTCACCTCATTAGCTTTATATTTTCTTGATTAGAACTAATAGAAATGGATTCCCAATGTTCTCTTAAATTTTCTAATGGTATTTTTAAATCCCTACATTACTCTGTTTGGTCTGAGGTTTTCACTCATATTTTTAAATCCACCTCAAAAGCTTCTGATTCCTGTTATTTCTCTCTTGTTTTTGATTACCATTAGTATAATTGCTTTGATCCTAGTTGAAAGAGCCATTCTAAATCAAATAGAATATGTATTTTTGGTGTTTGGCAAATGTCTTCTGATTGCCTTTTATTTCTTGTTTTAAAATGAATTTCTTTCTTTCTGATCTTTTACAGAGTGAAGTAACTGGGAAACTGTTCATTCAAGGATAATAGAAGGCATTGTATTATATTTTGCCAAATTAAAGCCTTATTTATGTTTTCACCCTTTCTACTTTGTCGGAACACTGAACAGAGTTTTGTCTTTTCTAATCCTTGTTAGACTACTGATTTAAAGAGAGAAAAAAAAAGCCAACTCTGTAGACACCTTCAGAGTTTAGTTTTATAATAAAAACTGTTTGAATAATTAGACCTTTACATTCCTAAAGATAAAATAAACATGTAATCTTTTATCTTATTTTGCTCAATAAAATTGTTCAGAAGATCAAAAGTGGTAAAGACAATATAAAATTTAACATTTTAATACTGATGTTGTACACTGTTTTACTTAACATTTTGGGGGAGTAACTGCCTCTGACTTCAAGAAAACACTTTTTTGTTGCTAATGTAATCCGTTTTTTGTAATGGCGTCAGCAAATAAAGGGATGCTTATTATTCAAACTTGCTCTAATTTTCATTGCACTTTAACAGATCTCATTAGCTGTACAGATCAACATAATTTAGACACAGTTATTAACTGCAGCTCTTGGACAAGGTAAGATAGGTATTGTTGCTCATACAGCTTCCGTAGGGGGAGTTTAGGTCTTCCGTGTGGCTCCGTGCAGTGTGAACTGTGTCCAGCACTGCTGTGCAGTGCAGAAAGGATGAGGCAAGAATTTAGCTTTCAGACCCACTACTTCAGCTTCCGGTGGAAGAGCTCTGCTTTTACACTTACTGTTATTAACCAATAATAGGTGACTTTTTAGTGTCCTTCTTGTCAGGCACTATGTTACACAGTTTGCACGTGTTATTTTTTGTTGAAGAAAGTTCTAATTAATTAAATAATTTGATGCAAGCACTGAACCTTGCAGATGCTAACTAACCACTGAAAGCTGTCTTGTGCCACTGAATATGAAAGTCCTTGTTAGGCCATACTGTGGTCTCCTTGCCATTTCAGTAATGCTTCTACTTAAAACTCTCTTCTCTTGGATATCAGTCGTGGCTTGCTTT
Source organism: Potos flavus (assembly GCA_028534135.1). Classification (NCBI taxonomy): domain Eukaryota; kingdom Metazoa; phylum Chordata; class Mammalia; order Carnivora; family Procyonidae; genus Potos; species Potos flavus. The sequence goes on from CM052896.1 coordinate 88,166,852, forward strand.
TTCACCATCTTGAAATGTTTGAATGTCACCTTTCTCATCAGGTCTTTCTGGACCATCCAATATCCCTCCTGCTCCCTACCCACCTACCTATTTTTGTTATAATGTTTATAGCCTCCAGTATATACTTGTTCACACCTCTTCTTCCCACTAGAAAGTACCTCCATGAGGGCAAGAATCCTCTCTTCTTTTTTTTTTTTTTTAAAGATTTTATTTATTTATTTGACAGAGAGAGAGCACAAGCAGACAGAGTGGCAGGCAGAGGCAGAGGGAGAAGCAGGCTCCCGCCGAGCAAGGAGCCCGATGTGGGACTCGATCCCAGGACCCTGGGATCATGACCTGAGCCGAAGGCAGCCGCTTAACCAACTGAGCCACCCAGGCGTCCCAAGAATCCTCTCTTCTGTTCTTTGCTTTTTCCCCAGCCTTGAGCAAGTGCCTAACACTTATTTGTGCTCAGGTATTGAGACGAATGAGTGGATGAAATTCATTTTTATAGTTTGAGAATTATTTGAAATGGTGCCTTTTCATATCATCCCGTGTACACCAGATAGTATTTCTAAAGTATGTAGAGATAAACTGAAGAGGCTGCTCATGGCCAGAGATGATTGGCCTGAGGATTGGGACTATCCCAGGGCTTACCTGGCTGCTTTCAGCAAACCACTGGAAAATTGATCTGAAGGCCAGATACCATATCATCTCTCAGTCTTTTTCCTTGGCTATTGCCTATAAATATACCCATGTCTCTGCCATCTGAAAAAAGCAAACAGAAATCCCACCTTTCTCTTGCCATTCTCCTCTCCCTTCACAGCTTAGTTCCTCAGAAGAAATGTGTAATTATTTTTCAACCTCCTCGTATGTTTGAATTTTTAAAAGTTAAAACAATTTTTAAATTATTAAATTAAGGATTCAGTCCAATCTTAGTAATTTGTGTCCCCTCCCTCAATATCCCAATCAATACACATTCATCTTTTTGCCTCTGAAGTGGCAGGAAGTTCATAACATGGCCTATTCCAATTTGGGACAGTTTTATAATTATCTCTTGCATCCTCAACTGTCCACCTTTCCTCAGTGTGTTATAAGCAGATCCCTGAGAGAAGAAAGGAACATCCAGGGAGAGAGAGTCCTGGATCTTCTGTCTCTAGTGACTCCCCTTGCCACTATTGCAGCCAATTGAGGCAGGAATCCCTAAGAAAATTACTCAGCTTGAGGAGAACTGACAGGGAGGGGAGAACGACCAACGCACAATGTTCACAAAATCATGTATGGTAACAAGATCCATTCTAATGGATTTCAGTGTAACTGTGCCAAAAGCTCACTGATGGGGTTTCAGACTCCACGGTGTAATTAATCTGTAATTACAACATGTTGAGTTTTGCTCTTGTGTCTGAGAATATCCACAGTGATCTGAAATGGCTGCTGCTCTGTTTTCCAGTGATATGTCATCTGTGTCCAGAGGCCAGATTTTCTTCATATACTTCAACCCAGACAGTGTATCACAGCAGATTGCACACAGAAGCAGTTGGCTTTCATTAGGCCATATAGTAAAGAAATTTGCAAACATGTAAAGTAATGCCAGTTTTCTCACTACATCTTTTTTGGTTGGTTTTATTTTGGAAAACGAAGTTACATTTCACGAAAACATGTTCATTATGTTGTTATTTTAAAATAAGAAATGAACATTTAAAATGTTTCTTGGTTTCAGTTTCTAGTACATTGAATATTACAGAAATAACAAAAAAGCTTTGGAAAGTATAGAGGATTTCCAAGACCAAAAATTTTAGAGCTGCTTGTCTTGGCATGTTGTTTTTTTTCCAACACTGGGCAACTCTGTCAGCACTTTCTTACTGTATTTTGTTTTATATTTCATTCATTTATTAGTGAATTAAAAATGTTAAAAACCTTTTCAGTCTTTTTTTTTTTTGGTTTATTTTGTTGCACTTTGCCAGCTTCTTGTTCTTAAAATTTATTTTCAATTCTTGTTTTCTAATTCATTTTAGACTGAGTTCTCTGTATTTCTTTGCATCCCACAGATTTTGGTATGTGGGGATTTTGTTGTCTTTTAGTTCTTAATTTTTAAAAAATCATAAGTATTTTAAACATACAGAAAATCATAGAAAATAATGGGAAAAAAACCTATGAGTATCCTCTCAATATCAAATAACATTTTGTCCTACTTAAGGTTTTTTTTAAAAAAACATAAGGTACAGTTTAAATAGCTTGTATACCCCTCCCTGGTCCAGAGTTAGCCGCTGCACCAAAGGTGATGTTTATCATTTAATTTCATGTTGTTACACAATTAACATATATACGTGTATCCACAAACAGTATGTATTTCGCATGTTTTTGAACTTTATATAAATCATTCTGCTATTTGCTTTATTTGCTCAATATTAGCTTTAAAATTTATACATGGAGCTCTTCTTTGTTTTTAACTATGGGTATGCCACAGTTTATTTGGCATATTCTTCTAAGGGACATTTAAAATATCACCAATTTATGAAAATTTTATGTAACTTTATTTTTATTTCCTTTAAGGTAAGAGATTATTTATTTGGAGTCTGTATTTTTCACATCGTGGATTTTTTCTTTTGAGAGCCAGAAAGTGAGAGGAGAGGGGCAAAGGCAGAGAGAGTCTCTGGAGCAGGCTCCATGCAGCGCCCAACGTGGGGCTTGATCTCACGACCCTGAGATTATGACCTGATCAGAAATCAAGAGTTGGATGCTTAACTGACTGAGCCATCCAGGCGGTCAAATCATGGATATTTTAAGTATTGTTTCCTAATACTGCATTTGGTCTGTGAATATGCCTTGTATGACACCAATATCCTGAATTTGTGGAGACTTTAGGAGAAAGAAATTAAAAACAAAAAAATAATTTAGTTTTGGTTTAGAATAAAAGAGGATTTATCAGCAAGAATGCTGAGTTGTGGCAGGAAATGATATCATTAAATGAAGTATTTTGAAATCTCAAATTACTTTACCAGGCTAGTTCTTATCCTCTTCAGTTAGAAAATGAGAAAGAATTGGGTAATATTTATTTTCTGGTGATCTCAGGAACACAGGAAACAGAGTCAAAGAAGTGGGTGAAGGTCTTATTTACATTTATGCATTCTCTTGCTATGAAGAATCAAGAAGTCATGAGTTTGAATTAAGAGCAGGTTCTTTCTGAGCTATTCAATGCACAGTTCTTGGGATTTCATTCATTGCCAAAATACAGAGTTTCTGTTTATCTGCTCAAAGCAGTATTCATTTCAAAATCTCTAAAACATGGTATTGTTGAAAAACAAAAACAAAAACAAAAAAAAAACAAAAAACATGGTATTGTTGTAATCTATAGATTATAGTTGTAGGAAATGGAAATTCGTTCTTATGTTGATGAATTACGTTGTTAATCATATCTCCATCACCATCTAAATTGTGCAGGCTTTTTAGCCCTGGGCATCTAGTTTTTCTCCTTGCTAGCTGTGCAAGTAATAAAACAGTGTGGCTCTAGTAAATTCTAACCCAAATGCAACAATGAATTTTCTTCAATTCTTTGGTTGCCAGTAGTCAATATTTTTAAGTATTCCAAGCAATTGAAAAGAATGGATATTTTCTATTTGTTAAATTCAAATTGTTAATTGGTACATTCCTACCATATTTCTGGTTTATTAGGTCTGAGATGGGACTCAAGAATTTGCAATTTGGAATGAGTTTCATGTGATGCTGATGTGGGTTTGGTGACCACACTTTGAAAATCATGCATCATGGTTTTTAATTTTCTTTTCTTCTTTTGCAGTTTCTTTGCAGTTTTTTGTCAAATGAGAGTTCTCATTTTCAAACATTGCTAAATATTTATTAATTATTTTTATTTCTATAATTTCTACAAATTCAGGGAGGTGGAGAGAGATTGCAGCATGTCCGCCTACTACCTTAAAAACGGAATTCTCCCCAAACTTAAAAAAGATGTAAAGTGCTAATTGGTGGTTTTCTTGGTGTTTCTTGATATTTCCAGGTTATGCCACACAAGGAGTATTTTCTTAAAAAAAAGTTCATCTTAAGTTTTTTTCCTCTTTGGTGAAGTTCTTTATCTCCACTACTCCAAACCCGAATGTGCATGAATGTTATTCTTCATATTGAGCAATGTTAGGATTTTTCTCTCCTTAAAGAAAGAATCAGTTGGAATAAAGATTTAGACCTTGACTCCTGTGGAGTTGATTATGGCTCTATAATAAATCACCACAAACTTAGCAGTTTCAAACAATATGAACTTAACTGTCTTACAGTACTGGACGCTAGAAGTACCAAATCAATTTCAGTGGACGAAAGGTATCAGCAGGATTGGTTCCTTCTGGAGGCTCTCAAGGAGAATCTGTTCCCTTCCCTTTTCTGGCTTCTGGGGGCCCCTGCATTCCTTGGCTGGTGAGCAGCCCTTGCTTGTATCATTCCAAACGCTTGCTCCTGTTGTCACTTCTAATTCCTCCTTTGGTCTTCTTGCCTTCCTCTTACAGGGACCCTTGTGAGTATATTGAAGGCCCACCTGGATAATCCAGGATCATCTTCCCATCTCAAAATCCTTAATCATAGCTGCAGGTGCCCCTTGCCATGTAACGTAACATAGTCACAGGTTCTGGGGATTAGGATGTGGCTGGGGGAAGGGTCATTATTCAAAGGACTGCAACTCCAAAGACCTTCATCCCTTTCACACCTATGACCACACCTTGAACCTTGTAATTATTCTCCAGTATCCTATCCTCTGATACAATCCCACGTCATTCTAGATCTCTTGGCCTCTAAATGTCACTGTTCCTGTCATTTGCCCTTACAGAGGCCTTAACCCCTTGACAACATTTGAAAAAAAGTTATAATGCCTATTGATTTTATCCCTTTCTCTACAGTCCATCTTATCTCCAGTTCTATTGTGATACTCTAAGTTCCATTACCCCTGTCTCTCACACATGCCTGGCAAAGAGCTCCGTATCTGAATAAAAGTGGAAACAGATGAGTGAAGTAGTGAGATTCTGAAATCTATAGGACTGGAAGTGGAAGACGGGGGAGATGGTGCTACTGCTTTTAATTCCCACATCCACTGTGATGTCATAAAAGGGTTCAGAGTTAGCAAGCAGGCAGGAGGGTTTTTCAGAGATTGCTGTTCTGCTGTGAGTCCCACCTCCACCAAAGGGGAGAAATAGGTGGCGGGTGGAGAGAATCCTTCATCTCCAGTCAAGAGGGAGGGCTTTCAATGGGACCATCTCTAGAGCTTGTAATGCATCCTCTGCCTTTGGAAAAGAGTGGCCTGGGGAATGACTCCTGGAAAATCCAAAGGCTAAAAGGTGGTTGCTTTGATGGCAGATTAGGGGAGAAGTGGCTATGCTGAATGGCTTGCATTACCCCAATTTTTCAGAATGAAAGATAATGTGGATATCTGCGATGGGCCAGACAGGAGGCACAGGAGGGAGAAAGCCAGTGGGATTGTCTTGGATTCTGTCCAGAAGGACCATCAGAAGGAGGAAAAGACCTCAGCAAACAAAAGCTAAAGGTACCACCAGCTGCCTACGTGTCGAGGAAGAAAGCAGCAAGTTGGAATAGAGATGCTCTTGCCCTCAAGGCAAGTGCTGGTGAGAGATCTCCATGGCTGGGAATGCAGGATCAGGTTGATGGAGTCACACCAAAGAGCTCAGATCCCAGAGTCAGTGTTTGGAGCAGAGCTGTGCAGAAGCATACTGGGTGGGCAAGAAATAATCTTAGTTTAGCCACTGGGGCTTATTTGTTCCCACAGCATGTTACAGCCTTGTAGCATGGTCCCACATACAGCACAGCCAATTACCCCTGAGTTGTGGGGAAAGTGAGATGCGATGTGTGTAGTGCCCTGGGTGATGTTAATTTTCCTCCCTCCCATGGTGAACTACATCAGCCTCATATAGTAAACACTTGCAAGGGGCTGGCACGTGCACTGAGGTGTGTCTGAGGCAGGAGAATTGGGTCCTTGTTGCCAGGAAACCAATTTAGATCCTTTGAGCACCATCTCTCAGCCTAATTTATTGGTTTGTCTTATTCTAATTTTGATTCCCGTGTTAGGATTTTCTACAGATCCCAACAGAAGTAGCTTCTTGGTATTGGACCATATCAAAGTTAAGTCCATTCCTTCTTGACTTCACTTCTTAGGTGTTTTTTGTTTGCTTGTTTTCTTCTTGGCTAGGAATAAGGGCACTCCCTATAAATAATGGGTAATCTACAATATGTTTAAGCAGATGTATGACTTTTATTCATTCAACAAGTTTTTATTGTAAGTCTTCTAGAAGATCTGGGGCTGGGACACAACAGAGAACAAGAGATTTGGTGGTGTCTTCACGGAGCTCAGGGGATCCCACAGGGTTACAAATCATGGAAACTCCTGTGGGAGGTCCATGAGTGAAGTCAGGGATGGCTCTCAGGAGAACACAACATCTAAACTAAGGCCTGAAGTGGGAGGTACAGGCAAAGAAGGGAATGTAGGGTGGGGAGTGGCAGAGGTACAGGAGATGGTGACGGATAATGTTAGGTGTGTTTCTACCTTCGTCTAAATAATTCTGTCCTGTTGTTGAGCAGGAGACATGATAATGATGACAAGACAATTCTGTCCTTGAAGTTTTACTCTTAAAGCATTTCTGAATGAGAACCAGCACATCCATCATGGCACTCATTTATGGAATGTGAATTAAGAATCAAGACTCAGGTTAAACGTATCTTAGTCTGTTTGGGCTCTTATAACAAAATGCCATGCACTGGGTGGCTTGAAAACAGAAATTTATTTCTCCCAGTTCTAGAGGTTGGAAGTTTGAGATCAGGGTGGCAGCATGGTGGAGTAAGAGCTGGCTTCCAGGTCACAAATGTCTCATTGTGTCCCCACATGGTGCAAGTTAGGGGCAAGGGAGCTCTCTCGGGCCTCTTTCATAAGGGCACCGATCCCATTCATGTTGGCTCCTTCCTTTAACCTAGTTCCCTCCTACAGATCCCACTTCCTAATACCATCATCTGGGGGTGAGATCTCAACATACAAATTTTGAGAGGAAACATTCAGTCCATAGCAAGCATAGTCTTTGCTCTGAAACTTTTCTGAGCATATGTGGTTTGTCCACTTAACAGCCACACCCAACCTCCTTCTCCTTTGCTGCCTCCCACTAGAGGCTGAGAAGCCAAATACTTTTCCAGCTTCTCTTGCAGTGAAGGGTGTTGATGTAGCTCAGATCTGGGCTGTGAACCCTAAGTCGAAGTCTACAGGAAAGACTTCTTGGAAAGCAAAATCTCACTTGATTCAAAAAGCAGAAAAGGAGCACATGAGCTGATCTAGCCCTTTTGCCTTTTCTCTTTAAGCTGCCTTGAACACAGACACAATGGCTGGAGATACAGCAGTCATCTTGTGGCATGTAGGACAAACCAAAGAAATAGTGGAAAAAGAAACCCCCAAATCTTTGAAACTCTGACCTACCCCTGAAACTTCTCAGCTCCAGACTCCTGAGTATCTTTAAAACAACAACAAAACACCAACTATGTTTAAACCACTATAGTGATTTGCAGTGGAAATCAGTCTTAATTGTTACACAATGCTGGGCAGAACCTAGTAGTCCTTCCTCTGAATTTCTGCCTTCTTCCTTTCCATTATCCCTGAGTATTATTTTTGGTTTGTCTGACTTTCCCAATACCAAGAGCTCCTTGGGGTTAGGGACTGTCTTACCATTTGGATGACCCCAAAGCTAATACAGTGCCTGGCACATGATAGCTGCTTAGTACTATTTTGTTAAATGAGTGAAGGACCAAATGAATGATGCGGCTGTGTAGAGGATGGTGTGGGGAAGAAGACACACATTAGTGGCAGTGAGGCCAGTGGAGAAGTGGCAGCAGTAAGAATCCAGGCAAGAGGCAGTGAGATCCCGAGCTAAAGCAGGATGACACGGATGGGAGAGAGGCTGAAGTCAGGGCTTACTGAGGAGGCAGAAGGGACAGGACCTGGTCAGGGTCTGGGGAAGACAGATGGGAAGAGAAAGGGCTCGAAGATGGCTGAGAGCTCTTCAGTGCCTGGTGGGTTTGGGTGTCTACAGTTTCTGTGCTCCTGGGTTACTCAGACCTGTAGGTGCCTTAGTCATCTCGTCTGAAAAATAGGGATAACAGTAATGCACACGTGGCAAATGGCTTAGCATGTGTAAACTGCTTTTAACAGTGCCTGGCACATTGTAAGTGTGTGATACATGTTATCAGATGTCACCATCATCATCTGTCGATATTGGGGCAGGAGAGCAAGAAAGCAGAAAGGGTGTTGAAAGAGAGGAAGGTGAGGATGAACAGGAAGGGGGTGTTCAGGAGGAATGAGGAGGAGGACTCAAGTAGCTAGCAGTGACTTTAAGATGTTCAGTAGCTTCTCAGTCTCAGCCGCTGGAGGGAAAGACTATTTAAAGTGGGACTGAAAGTCATTTAATGAGCTCAAGAGGAATGGGATTAGGTACAGCCTGCTTTTGTTCAAGACTTGTGTCAACTGGTTATGCTGCTTTGATTATTGTTTTAAACATTTCCCAGAGGGCTTGGGGTAAGAAATGAAGAGTGGAGGATGCTCATTTTTAATGTGAAGAATTGTAAGCTATTCTGGGGCACAGTAGGAATCTCGGGAGGGTTGTGCCTAACAGATTTCCGAAACAATTAATGAAGCGTAAGCACAAGAATAACACAAGAGGCACCGTGTGAGGGCCATTAGCCTCGAGTCAGTGGAGGACCCTGCGTGATCAATCAGGGCGAAATGGCGGGGCAGCAACCACACTCGCGCTGATGGGACCAGGGGCCTTTGATTAGGTTACAAGGGAACAATGACAAAAGTTCCATTTACTGCCTGCCTAAAAGCGTCCAGTATTTTACACGTTCCTCTAATCCTCTTGATTTCCCTGCAAGAGTGAGTTGTTATTATTGTGCCCATTTTAAGAATGAGAAAACTGAGGATTGGAGAGATTAAAGAACATTTCCAAGATCCACCAACCAGGAAGAGGTAGAACCAGGATTCAAAACAGGTCTGGTCAAGATTTGGCTGTTTCCTTTTCACTGTGGAGGAAAGAGGCATCAGGATAACAGCATTTCTGTAGTCCCCACTTTCCCTTTTTTCTTTCTCCCCAACTTGTTGTCTCATAAGACTACAAAGAGACCTGGCAAGTCTTGACCCTGTCATGGAGTGGAGACAGAAGCTAACTCTTGTTAGGAGGGCTGCCTGAGTGACTCCTAGGGTGTCAAAGTTGTTTGCTCAGGAACAAACAGCCCTTCATCCTGACATCTGCTCATTCCAGGTGCTGGACCTATTTTTGGTAGCCAACTATAGGAATTACTCCGCACCATCCCCAAATAGATCTCATGAGCCTATAATTGCTCTGAACCTCTGTGAGCTTCTGTGTGTGCACATGTACTTTATAAGCTTGCTGAAAGAACAAGTCTGATATTTATTTATTTATTTATTTATTTGAGAGAGAGAGAGAGAGAGAGCACATGCAAACAGGGGGAGAGGGACAAGCAGACTCCATGCTGAGCATGGAGCCTAACTTGAGGCTTGATCTCACAACCCTGAGATCAGGACCTGAGCTAAAACCAAGAGTCAGTTGCTTAACTGACTGCGCCATGCAGGCGCCCCTGATTTAGAGTCTTAAAGAGCTCCCTATGTATTTTTCTGCCCTTCCTCATGATCACTGACTCCTCTTTATCCACCAGGGTAGAAAGACTCTGAGTAAGAGAATCCTTTCTGAACAAAGTCTGGTCTGAACATGCTCTTCTGGTTGTGCTCAGGAGCCTGGGTGCCTGGGGGGTAGACAGAGAAACTCACAGGAGCTGAGGGAGCAGCGGGAAAGAGTGTCCTGTGGGTTTGCATGTGCTGTAGGCTCGTGACCAAAGGCGAGGGACGGCAGAAGGGGACTCTTATAATCCCAGCATTCTTCTTTAGAAGTAAAGTGTATAACAAGTCATCAGCCAGGCCCAAAAGGGAGAAATAACTGGAAGATGAGGATACTTGAACAAAAGAAAGTATATTTAAGTACTTACTAGTTGCATGTTTTCCAGTTTCAAGGAAGAAATGCCTCTGAGCAGACCCAGAAACCATGAATGGATTTCTAAGGAATTGGAAACACCTCCTGCAAGATGCCGTTAGCAATAGCAGCAGCAGCAACAACCATAAACTTTGTACGGGCCTTAGCTCACCCCAGGCACAACGCACAAGCCGGTCCAGATGGGACTCACGGAGTCCTTACTGCAGCTCTCTGATACCTGCGGTCTCAATCCCGTTCTGCGCATCCAGCAATGGAGGCACAGCACATAAGCCACCGGCTGGAAATTGCAAAGGGATGCGTGGCAGCACCAGGCTTCACAGGAGGGTTTGACTCTAAACCCTTAGCTTGTTCTCCTTTCCCAGTTTTGGGGACGAGGCTCTGAAGCAATGTGCGTGTGAGGCAATTTGGTGCCTATTTCACAGGGCTGTGGTCAGGATACAGAGACTACATGTGTGAGAGCATTTTGAGGACCGTGCAATGCTATCCAAGTAAAAAGCATGATTATTGTGATCATTGGGTCATTGAATTTTCCAACTCTGTCGATGGATTCTTAGTGTACATCACATATGCAATCACTAGGGGGAGGCAACAGGCAATGCATATAAGCCAATTTAGTCTTGGAAGGAAAGTGTATTTTTCTTGTAAATGATGTTCAGGGGTTTAAAATAGAAAAGCAAAGGTTTGTATTAGGGACTGGCAGCCATTCTCATAAAGGTTTGATCTTGTGTTTTTGTTGAAGTGTCTCCACAAAGGCATCCTAGACTCCTATGAATGCTTTTGAATAGTGGGTATTGCCCCCCAAAATGAATGGATGATATTAAAGGCGAAAAATTGACCCTTTCTCTTTGTTCTCTGACTTCTTGCCTTCTGTCTCCTTTGTGATCTTTTTTGTTTTTGTTGAGGTTCAGCTTCTCCTTCTTTCTCTCCACTTCATTTCATATTAAGGTACATTCTTGACCCTTCCCATCCCTTTAATAGTGTTCTCCTGAGCTGGCTGGCCTCTTTGACTATTGTATATAGACCATTCGACGGCTATTTCTATGTCATCGTCATCTGCATTTTTCTCTTAGATGTGTTCTCTTTCCATACTTCTAGAATTCTTCAACTCCCTTATGCTAGGTAGAAAAAAATGTTGGACTAGGAGTTCAAGCCCGGTGAATACCCCTTACTCACTAGTTGACCTTGGGACATAGTGGAATCCCACTGAGCCTTTGATTCAGGGGTAATTATAATTTCCATATTTGCCATCCAGGTAAAGCACTATTTATTTTGTAACCCATGTTAATCTGGCTCTTGTCTCTGCTGTTTATGCAGAATTATCCAAATAGTCCCCTTACTCTCCTACTTTGAAGTATTTCTGGGAGTCAGTCCCCAGGTTTCCTGAAGAAGCTCACCTGCAGTGTCTATTCTGTTTCGTCGGATGATCCCTCAGCCAGAGTAGATTCTTCTGTGGCTTCCCTGGAACCACAGCTGCATGGGGCTCTGTTGCTAAAGGGAAGAGTGACTCTCTTACTTTTGTGTTACCATCTGTTAGAAGGGTCCCAAAGCAGTATTGTTAAAGCTTCCATGGAGAGTTGCCTCTCTCCCACATTCAGGGCTGGCTGGAGGTGGATTCATCTAATAGTCCCCACACTTTTATCTTGAGAACTTCTATCTCCTTTAACAGCCAAGGACCAGTCAGTTGTGCTGAACTTCCCTTGCCCTTAGGATGATTCCTACCTTTCTCCACCCCTCTGAAAACAGGTTATTTGCTAGCCATAACAGTTTTTGAACCTATTAGAGGACAAATCTTGAGTTCTTCCCACAAGACTATGTTCCATGCACATAGACTATTGTTAGACCGGTTCCTATGGCTACTGAGCATGTCTGGACCCCTGTAGAGGACAATGGGAAGCTCTGGTTGAAGAGATGATCTCTGTTTTAGTTGAAACCATAAGTATCCTTTTGTCCAGTCCCTCATGGTTCTTTTTCCTTCTTCCACATTTCCCTTAATCTTTTTCTTTAATTTTATTTTTTAAAATTATTTTAATTTTTAAAAATATTTATTTATTAGAGAGAGAGAGAACACAATCAGGGAGAGTGGCAGGCAGAGGGAGAGGGAGACAGGGAAGCAGGCTCCCAGCTGAGCAAGGAACCCAATGTGGGGCTCAGTCCCAGGACTCTGGGATCATGACCTGAGCTGAAGGCAGACGCTTAACCCACTGAACCACCCAGCACCCCATTTTTCTTTCATTTTAAATACTATTCTTAAGCGTTCAAAGAAATGCTGAAGGGGAAATGTCAAAAGGACACATAATTTGTTTAAAGGGGTTCCCCTAACCAAATTTGGGACTTGAGTATCAAAATTAATGAGAGTAATGGATAGTAACACATTGCATTAACAAAAGAATCTATCAGTCTACATTTATACTAAATAAAAGAGAGAGGGGTGAACGAAAAGCCTTTCTTTGTAGAAGAATGCCAGTTAATAAATCCAGAGGAATGACAGAATTACAAAGCCATCATTTTTCAACCACCATCATAATAATTAATTCAGGTAAGAGTTACTAATGGATGCCAGAACCATTGGGTAAAGGATATTCTCACAGTTTCAAAGCATCATCCCTTACATCACTTACTAATTACATAGGGAGAAAGGCACTTTTATGATGGAAAAATCTGGCAGACGCCACCTTAACTAAGTGGTCAAACAACATCACCAATAGTGGACAAATCAACTTCATAGCCTCTGGTGTGACACATGAAGATACAGTATCACCCCCATGGGATTCTTGCCAAAAATTTTGAGCCTGAATCTAATCAAGAAGAAACAGTCAAACATCCAAATCAGGGAACTATCCCAGAGTAAAGGAAATTAACAAGACATTTTAACTAAATGCAATGTATGGAGGCATCTGCATGGTGCTGTCATTTAAGCACCTGACTCTTGCTTTTCGGCTCAGGTTGCAATCTCAGAGTCATGAGATGGAGCCCCACGTCGGACTCCACATTTAGCCTGGACTCTGCCTGAGAATCTTTCTCTCCCTCTGCTCCTTACCTTGCATGTGCATGCTCTCTCCCTCTCTCTAAAAGTAAATAAATCTTTAAAAAAATAAATGCATGGGATGCCTGGATGGCTCAGTCAGTTAAGTGTCTGCCTTCGACTTAGGTCGTCATGATCCCAGAGTCCTGGAATGGAGTCCCCTCTCGGGCTCCTTGCTCAGCGGGAAGTCTGCTTCTCCCTCTGCCTGCCACTCCCCTGCTCGTGCTCTCTCTCTGTCTCTCTGACAAACAAAATCTTAAAAAATAAATAAATAAAAATAAAAGAAAATAAATGCAATGTGTGATCCTTGATTGGATCCTGAATACTGAGGAAAAATCAGACTTTAAAGAACAGCATTAGGATAAATGAGGAAATTTGAATATGGCTTGTAATAGTATTATATAAATGTTAGAAATTATAATTTGTAAATAGTGGAAAAATTAAAATTAAATTAGAAATAAAATGAAATAAAGTAACCTTCATCATTGGGGCATCTGGGTGGCTTAGTTGGTTGGGCATCCACCTCTTGGTTTCAGCACAGGTCATGATCTCAGGGTCGTGAGAGAGCCAGCCCCACCCATGTCAGTCTCTGTGTTTAGCCCAGAGTCTGCTTGAGATGCTCTCTCTCTCTCTCTCTCCTTCTGTCCCTCTCCCCACTTGTGCTCTCTCTCCCTCTCTAAAATAAATAAATAAATCTTTAAAAAAATCATTATTTATGCATTTGTGCCTCAGAAAAATAGCCTCTTTTTTTTTTTTTTTAAAGTCTCCAAATTTTATAGGCTGGTAAATATTCCTGTGATCTTTACTTGCTCCTTTTCCTATCTTCTCTCTCAATTTTCTTTGCTTTATTTTTTGGTTACAAGCAATCTAACAAAGAAGAGGTAAAATCATCAAGAAATGGCAGTTTGAAGGGCAACTTGTATTATTAGCTCATGTTTCCCTTCAAGACAATTGTAGGAGAGCCACAGCCTTTGATGGCAGAGGCCATATCTGTTTTTGTTGGACAAGTGCTTCTATAGCACTGGTTTGGGTTAAGACATTTTTACCTCCTTTGGGTTCCAAAGGGCTGCTTATTTTAAAAACCCAGCATTTGGTTTCTCTGCTCTTTCAGGCTCAATATCCAGGACAGACACCCGGAACAAGGGAGGCTCTATAAATGGGTCCTAGGGATCACATAGTTCCTCAGGCTCTACCGTGGGCAGGTGCCAAGAGGAGAAACACTGTTGCTATTTAAAAATTACCATTATTATTGTTATTATTACTGTTATTATTTGAGTTCCAAAAGTCAAAAAACCTGGAGGAGGATAAGGTTGACTTCATAAACAATAGGATTGGAAAAAAATGAGTAAGTAAGGACAGTCTTTCTTGACAAATGCAAACTTTTTATTGGCTTTGGAGAAATTTCTTTGGTTTTGTTTTTTGAGTTAGTAGATAAATTGAATTTGATGTTAGGAATATTTCAGGGAAAGATCATACCATTAGAGCCCAGCAACAGAAGAGAGATGTTGCTAGAAACCCCAGATAAGTCTAAGTGACCCCAGAGCATGACCTGTGTTCCCTGTCCTTCAAGACCACAGAGGTGGAGAAGTTGCAGGTGATGGGGGGATCGCCAGGGGGCCCTGAGGCAGCCTGGTGGGGTCCTGGCATCCCATCTTAGTGCAATGTGAATACCCAAAGGTCTTATGCCCCCTGAAAGGGCAAGGAGGGGCTGAAAGAGGTCCAGACTGATGAAAACATGGTGTGCATTGACATTGATTTAAATTTGACAAGATTAAGGTTGCTGCCTTCAGCAAAATGGGAGCTCAGATACCGAAAATGATTTCTATAAAATTAATGTTATACCCTGACAGTCTGAGTCAAGACCATGAAATTTGAATGGCTATATTTATTTTGTTGGATTTAGCTGGGGCCTGAACAAATAAGCAGGCATTGTTCTGGTGTTACCAAGAGTGGACTGCATCTGAATTTTCTTTGCCTGCTTTGTTCTGGATTAAAATTTTCCCAGGACTGTGAGGCCAGACCCTTTATTTTAGCCCAGTTCTCCTGGCCCATCTGGGATTCCTGACACAGAAGGGCTCTGAGTGGTTTGCAGTGGATCTTCTTCCACATTTCCAGGGCTCACTCCCTATTCTCAGTCTGTGTCCTGTGGCCTGAAATGATGGATATGACTGTAAAGGTCCTGGGGACACAGGGACCCAAAAGTACTCACAGCAGAAGACCATCTGCAGTCCTGAAGAAGCAGGAGGTTCTCTTCCATCCCACACAGCAGGGGCATTTGCTGCAGTTTTTCTTTCAGCAGTGCAAATAACTTTCCTGGCTGCTGGGGGTGGTCAGATGTGAGCGTTGGGCAGAGGAGTTGCAGCGAGCATGGGGCACCGTGGGGCAGAGGGGAAGCATGCAGCACCTGGGGGCGGAGAAGGGGCAGCATGGAGCCCGGGGGAGGTGGGGTGGGCATAGGCCACGGCTGCCGGCTCCCGGCCTTCTCTCCCCTGCACCTTGTGCCATCTCTCTCTGCAGTACGAAAGGCTGTGTTGGGAGGCTGCGGCTCAGAAAAGCCACTAGCTCTGAGCTGTTGGGGGCCTTTTGGTAGTTGTGAAGGAATCACACGGGTGAGTGAGACTTTTGGGGACCCAAGGAAGTTATGTGGGAATCTTCAGCTTTAGTAACCTCGTGGAAACTGTAATTCTGTTTGTGTTCCGAAGCTTGGGGTTTTATATCGGGAGTAAAGAACTGTCCTGTCCATTTCCCGAGAGACTCACTGTTGTAGGAAACAGAATGCACCGTTCGGGCAGCAGAAAATAGGATGCCTCCTATCACCTCAGAAGAGTGTTGGCCAGTACTTAATGGCTCAAGGATGGTCATGGGGTGGGGAGCTGGCTTGTGGGGGGTTGCAGCTGTCTGAGGAGGGATCTGTTTTTAAGGACTTATTCCAGCTCCTCTTCCTCAGCATTCTGCTGCCCCCAGCACTCTCCTGCTGACAGCTGGATCCCGCCTCCCTGCGCTCACCTTTTAATGAGGGAGCAGCTATTTCCCAGGCAGCCACCGACCCCAGAAAGGGCACTGGGTGCAGGACACAGACCGGCTGCCGGTTTCTTTACCTGGAACAGTGGGGATGGGATGAAGCTGGGTAAAGAGGACAGCACATGGGAAAGGAGGTAAAAGATGCAGCTTATTATAAAGGATAGTCATGTGACAATCCAAATACTATAAAGCCAGCAGTCAGGAGGAATAAATAAGTCTGTAAATGAGGAGGTCAAATGCAGTCACATTTACCTCCCAACTTTTTGGCAGCTAGGACAAAAAAATGAAATATAATAACGGGCAAGAGAATTTCTATTTATTAATAATATTTCTTGACTTTAAGGTGTGTTTAGACACTTGCCAGAGAATGTCTCATTTCATCCTCACCACAGGTCTATGAAGAGGTTCTAATTTTTTTTTAAGATTTTATTTATGGGGCACCTGGGTGACTCAGATGGTTAAGTATCTGCCTTCAGCTCAGGTCATGATCTCCGGGCCCTGGGATTGAGCCCTGAGCTGCTATGTCAGGCTCCCTGCTCAGCAGGGAGTCTGTTTCTCTCTCTCTCCTTCTGCCTCTCCCCTGCACTCGTGCTTCTTTCTCACTCACTCTCTCTCTCTTTCTCTTAAATAAATAAATAAATAAATAAATAAATAAATAAACAAACAAACAAATAAATAAATTTTTTTAGGGGCAGAGGGAAAAGGACAAGCAGACTCCATGCTGAGCACAGAGCCCAGTACGGGGCTGGGTCCCAGGACCCTGAGATCATGACCTGAGCTGAAATCAAGAGTTGGATGCTCAACTGACTGAGCCACCCAGGTGCCCCTGAATAGGTTCTAATTTTATACAAGAGAATAGAGAGAGAGAGAGAGAGAGCTGTTACCTAACAGGGAAGTGGTGGCCCCAGTTACATTAGGCTAACTCCAGAGCCCAGCCTGAAACCCTTGGCCTATTGCTATGCTGCCTGCCTCAATACATGGAAAAGGGCATGCATACTTCTTTCTGGCTTCTTGATATGCATCATCAAACCAAGAACTAGAGAGGAGACCCACAATAGCCCAATGGGCCAAAAATTTGGCCAACGTTATGTTTGTGGCTGGAAAGTGGAAAGCCTGTCTCAGAGAGCAGGTGCAACAAAGCTTTGGACGTCTTCCATTCCTGAAGGTCACTTAGAGAGGCAAAGGGGCGGGAGCTCCTTGCCTCACGTTAGGCTGCAGAGAAGTCTCACTGTGAGAAACCTTGTGGTCACCAGAGGCACATATTTCCGATTCCTTTCTGTGGGCTCTCACACAACCTCCAGATTTTGCCAATTGCAGTGATGGGTTCAGAATCGATGACAGCTATGTTGAAAATTAGGAGCAAAGAGTAATGATTTCCTTTAACTACATATCATGTCATTTTATCTGATGCATCTCAGGGTGCCCCCTTATGCTCTTGGCCTCACCTGCCTCGTCGAAGCAGCTGCTTCGTCCATCTCAGCTGTTGTGGTGGGGATGGACTTCGGCAAGGCTCTGGTGTGGTTCTGATGCCCAGAGTCTGTCTCCTTCCAGTATGTCTGGATGTGAATGAGCACCATGCCACAGGTGTGGGCTGGGTGTGCGGGGTGGGGGGGGGGTCCTAGCTTTCTGAGGCGTAAGGGCCATTCAGTACAACTCAGAAAGGCAGGGAAATTAAATAGGCTACATTTCGGCCAGTGAGACTGGAGATGGGTAAATTCCGTTTCCATTCTTCCCTTTGATGGACAGCCTTGTGGTAGTTTTTTTTCCTCTTTATAGCCTGAATGGAGACGTCGTGTGTGGCCAAGTAGGTACACCCATTGGTGACCCTCTTTAAAACTTGTCAGGAAGCAGTGGACAGCACAGTAAGACATGAGCTTGCATTGACTTTCCATCCTTCCCTAACTCACCCTCCTTTCCCTTCACTTTATTGCCCTGGCGTTGAACTTCCCAACTAAAGTACTAGCCTTTAATCCTTGCCTAAAGAATCTAGGCGAAGAGTAGTTAAACATGGGCTTTGGAGGTAAAAGTGAAGTTCCCTCTGAATTTTCCATCTAGGCCACTGTCCTATGCCATTCATTCCAAGGGACTCTGTCCATGGACCAGAAAGTACGGGAAGCAGAACCCAGCAGCTATGTGGGAGATGTGGACTCTGATCAAGGAGACTGATCTCCAGTGTCTCCATGGCAAGTTTGGGATGGGGAATTCAGAATCAGAGGACTACGACCTCTCCCACCGTCTTTCATTTCCTTGCTGTTTGCCTGGATCTGCCTTGATAAGGCTGCATCTTCTCTCTTTTGTCCATGCACTGGCAGGTATACGTTCAGTCCTTAAATCCCTTGTACTTAGATGATCTAAATTCCTCTGATGGAGCCTGATATCGTTCCTTCCTAATAAACGAAATGATGGCTCAGCCCCCAAAGACTGCAAACCTTTGCTATGAATAAATGATATTAGCCAGTTACTATTATAACTTTCCATTCTAATCACTTGGAATGAATTCCTCTGCTCTGATGTGACTGCCAGATTCCTGTGGGACTCTTCACAGATGAATTCTAGACAACTGAGCATCTTGTTGGCAAACAAATAAGAACTGGAACTTTTTCCCCTACAGGGACAAAGAAAATGCTGACAGAAGTCCTGGTGCCCTCTGACAGTGCCCTCCTTTAGCTAGTCGTTTGGTCATCTGTTGGCCCTGGCTGTAGAGAAGTCTCACTGTGAGAAGCCATGTGGTCACTAAAGACCATAGTTCAGATCCCTTTTCATTGGCTCTCACACAACAATGACATAACCCAAGATTTCATGAGCTGATGAATCTCTAAAAATCCAATTTAGGTCTTTAGGGCTTATAAAATGTCCCCAAATTCTTCTGTAGATATCATAATGAAAATAGCAGATCAAAGCCACTGCATAGCGAAGCTGCTGAGCCTCCATGCTAAGCTAATGATGAGCGGCCGCCTTCGTAATGTCGATATGAAAAAAGTTGCCTTATTTGAGAAGAGAACGGATTAGTTCATGACTTCAGAGTTCCTTAGGCTGGGTCAGATTGCAGATAAGATGGAGGAAGGTCTTTGAGGGGCTGGGAAAGCCACCCAACAGTGCATAATCCACAGCTTTGTCCTTTTCCACCTCAAAATCCTCAGCCCAGATGCAGAGAGGTACACTGTGAGATCTGTGCCCCTCAAAATGAGACTGGAGTTTCTCCTGGACTCAGGCTTGGAGGAGAAGTCATTTAGAGTGATCCTCTCTGGGCTTTTCGAGAAGTTCCATTTGGGTGACTTGGGGCTCTGGCCTCAGAAACAGCAGTTACCTTGGCCTGCTCTGAAAGGAGCTCATCAGTGGGTGGTCTGTGGCGGGGACAACCAGGATGAAAGCAGTTTGATGCATCTGAAGTCAAAGACTTTTTGCCATAGGTTGTTTTGGGATCATAGACCTGTACACAGAGATCATTTCCCAGCGTTTTCTTGGTCATATTTTTGGTGCCAGAGTGTCTGACTGCTGTTTTGTCTGGAGATGCATCCAGAATTGACTACAGACCATTCAGCCTGGGATCTAGTTTCCCTTGCTCTGTAGACTCAGCAGGACTGTCAGCTGATAGGCCATCACAAGCCTTTTGAACGCAGACACAGACGTTACTCGAGTTCTTTGGTCTCTCAGCTTCCTTCAGTCTGTGCGAAGATTTTAATTGCTGGGTTGAACCATTTCTTTAAAGACGGCTGGGTAAATTTCTATGAAACAAGTTGACAAGATAGCATTTTCATGGTGGCTTCATTCTGTTTTACTACTTGTTTTGTTCATATCTCTTCTTTCTCTACATGTCTCTCTTCCTTCCTTCCTCCCTCCCTCCCTCCCTTCTTTCCTTCCTTCCTTCCTTCCTTCCTTCCTTTTTTTTAAGGTTAATCAAGTAAGGGCCCCATTAAGCTGTTGAGGCACTCAGGGTTGCTGGTTCCTCCCGGAGTGCTGAGGGGTAACTAATGTTCAACGATGAGAAAGGGAAATACCTTACTCTGAAAACCCAGAACAGGGCTACATACATAGCTGCTTCTCTTTGGGAGGTGGGGTGGGGGAAGATTCTGCCATTCTCTTTAGTCATCTTAACACTGTGGGGCTCTCAGTGACAGAGAAGACACTTAAAGGGAAAGGTCACCTGATTGAGGCCAAACTTGTCCTCCCTCCCACTCCCAGTTCTGGGGGGGGAGGGGCAATGACATCTCTACTTAACATCCCCCTTGGCACTGGTATGTGAGTCCCCTTAACTGTTAGGCCCTGGGGACAGTCTAAGGCTTGACTTCCAAACTCCTCATTTGAGGGGAGGGGTTTCAGATAAAGATGTCAGAGCTGTAAGATGTCCTGGTAGCTGCCCCCAGGCAGCGGGGGGCAAGCCAGGGGGCTACAGGGGGTGGGTTGGCATGAGGGAGGGGGACAGCTTGGTCAGGCTTCCTGGAGACCCCCAAACTCCACAAGAAGGGTCCCACTTCCCACAGCTCCCCTAAAGGCAATGGTTAAGTATGGGGTGGGTGGGGGAGGCACCAAGTTAGTGTAGAGACACCCCCCACCCTGCTCAGCTGCTGGGCCTAGCACAATGCTGGGCACAGAGAAGATGCTCAATAAATGTGTTTTGAATTAATGAGTAATTGTAACAAAGAGGGTGTGAGGGACAAAGGATGGGACCTGGGGGCTCTTGGTGTAACCTGTTTCATTCAGAAAATAATAGTTTAAAAAATGTAAAAATCCTTTCCCTCCCTCCCTCCAATTCATGGGCCTAGGAAAGAGGTGAAAGGGGGTGTCTCTACCCCAACCCTTCCCTTTTCCCTTCCCCTGGAAATCTATGTACACATATACATATTTATATGGCACCACAAAGGGGTCCTGCCTATGGCCCTGCACCAGGAACTGGGGGAGCCAAGGCCCAAGGCCTTGGGGTGGTCAAGGTAAATGTGAGGGGTCAAGGCTTGAGTGATGTGGGGGAGCAGCCTTTAGCTGTTGCTAAGCCTAGAGAAGCTGGACCGTGGGGTCCTGAAGGACAGACCCCTGCTCCCTTCATAAGTGGTAACAGATCTTCTCTCCTCCCTGCCCTCCTAGGCAGAGATTGGTGACAGCTGTATCAGTCCCAAGGGAGGAGGTGGGAGACTGGTTCCTCCCCTACCAGCCTAGATGGCCACAACCTGGAGACCCTTCAAGGCAAGGGCTGAGGGGTTGTGGGCCCTGGGTAAACTGGGCAGGGAAGAGAGCACTGTAGTCAAGTGTTCCCAGACTGTGGGGCCCAAGGCATGGGGCAGCGGGAACCCTGCTCCCCCCTCAAACAGAACTGGAAAGGGCCACGGTGCTCAATTTGGCAGCAGAAAAACACAGCAGCAAAGATACAGAGAAAGGGGGCGTGGCAGTCAGGGCCCCACCAGTCCCCCAAGAAAAAGGAGGTTCTAAGGCACTGACAAGAGCGAGGGGCTCATCGCCCTCAGTGCACCCTGTTTCCCTCTTCGCAGCCTGGACAGGCTGATGGGGAGAACCCACTTCTCCACGATGCTGAGGAGGCGATCGCCGCCGGGCTTTCTTGAAGATGAGTCCGCGTGTGAGGGGTGTGGGCCTGGTGTGGGGCAGGTCTCGGCCGCCCTGCTGAGGGTGCATGAGAACGGAGTACGGTCATCCGCGCGGCTGGGCTGCTCTGGGAGGGCAGGAGGTCGTGGAGCTCCGGGTCAATCATGTTGTCAAACCAGCAGGTCACCCGTCAGGTCCGGGCGGGCGAGTTGTCCAGGATGAGTGCCCGCCGGTCTCGGGCCAGCCAGCCCAGGATCTTCACGTTGGTTCCTTGGGTGGAACACAAGCCACTCACTAAAGAGCGGCACCCGGAAGGCCCTGCACTGGTCCGGCGGGTCAGCTCCTGAGTCTGCGCAGTTGGCGAGACTGGCAGTGAATGAGCATGCGCTCAAGCAGCTCGCCCATTGGCTGTAGGAACTCATGCACGTGAGGCTGTTTCGGCGCCTGTACCAGGTGCCCGCCCTGCAGTTGCCGCTGGGATGCTGAAGTCAGCCTTGTGCCAGGGGCTCGTCCAGGGCGACCACCACGCAGATCTTCCGCGTCCTGGGCCTCTGCCCAAGGGAGCAGGTACTGGACTGGGGTCTCGAGGACAGCGCCATTGTCCTCCACCAGCAGGGGCATTGCACTGTGGGCAGAAGAGCAGAAAAGCCGGGGGTGGGGGGGGGGGTGAGGGGAGGATGGCCTGGCTCCGGGGCTTCTGAGAAATGGCTGACTCTCGGTCACCTTTGCCCTCTAAAGGGCTGCACCTCCTCCTTGCTGATCTGAGTAATGGGGCGGAGCTGTCTATGGAGCCCATGCTGTCGGTTCTGGCTGGACTCTGGCCCGGGCACCCGGCTTCCCCTCGCTCTGGGCACAGGTCAGAATTGGGGCGTGGAGGAGGGAGGGAAGGTTCTCCAAGAGCTTCTGAGGGAAGGGAGCCAGGTGTTAAGGAGGAGGAGGAGGGAGGGGCATGGAGGAAATGCCATTACCACGGGGACTTTACTTCCTGGGACGCAGGTACACGTGGAAACCTCCGTAGCTGCTTCTCTTTGATGGGGCGCACTGGATACTGATTTTTTCTGATAATCGGGGCATCTCCTATAACAGCGGTTTCCCCACTTTTTAAAGAAGCAGACCCTTTCTCAAGTGGAAAACTATAGCCCCAGTGTATGAAACATAAAAAGCAGAGGCCTTGGTTGTGGAGGTGGGATGGATGCCTCACCCTCTTGACCTTTTCTTTCCCCTTCCTGTCTTGGCAACAGTCTATGAGCCGTTCTGGGAAAGCCTAGCACTTTGTGGAACAGTGAAAAACTACTTTGCCAGCAGAAGTGTGAGCTGATGTATTTGGTATTTATTGGCAAGATCACGATACCGTGAAAGAATATATGTATCATCAGTTTGACAAAAGCAGTTTTGGATCTTGGTGATACAGGTGCTATATAGCTCCTATACAAGGCCGTTTGAGAGTTAGAGTTAGTTTCTGCCTAGAGGGAAGTAACAACTTAAGTCCTTAAAGCAGGCACATAGTTACATGTATGGTGGTGGTGCCAAGTTCCCATTTCCAACATGGCCACCATGACCTAGCCCAGAAAAACCCAAAGGCGTGAGGGAGGAAGACCGCATGTAGTCTTGAGAGCTATACCTCTGCTCAGCATTTAAGCAGGAGAGTTCCTTCCATCATTTCTGAATAAAGGCTCATGGACAGTCAGAAAGCCAAAGGGCTTCCTTTTGGGTTATCTTGACTCTCTGTTGGTTCAGTGAAGCTGGTCTGTCCCATTTGACTTGAATGTTATTGATAACAAATTGATAACTTCGGTGACTATTACATAATTGTTTTAGGGTATATGAATTTGGATTGATTCTACCTCACCCATAGATTTTCATTGCTCATGTGTTTCTGATCCCTGTTACTAGAGCATACAGTGGACCATTCATCAACTGCTGGGGCTGAGCCTTTCTCAGCAGGCACAGTTGAGGAGGTGTGGACAGCAGGTGGAAGTGTGTGATCCGAGGGTTGTTGACTGATGAGGCCTTATTTGTGACACTAACCTATCCTGGCAAACTGGTGTTACCCTTGCAGCTTCCACTTAGCAATAGTGCTCATATACTGTGAGCACAGAAATTCTTAGTTGCAGCGCACTTTGTCACGTGAGAGAAAAAGGGAACAAGGGCTTGAAATAGCTAATGGGCTTAGTCTGATGAATCATATCCCATTAATTTCCAAATATTTATGAAAAATCAGGAAGGGGAACCTAGTAAGTTCTATTAGTTCATGACTAAGTGATTACTGATTGGTTATGCATTTTAAAACACACAGAGAATTACATTTCATGTTGTTGTCTTTATCTGGAGAGAGATTTGTTTGAAAGAACATGACATCTTGGGGTCAGTATAGACAATTTGATCCCCTGAAAATTCATAGATAGGGAATTTTAAAATTTTCTTTTGTTGGTCATTAAAATAATAGGTACTAAATTCTGTCTCCAAGTTTTTGGTCCTGTAGCATGGAAGTAGTACCTTTCAGGCCTGCACCATCCGTGGGGTCTCTCCCTTCTCCCTGGAGATAAGCATGAGTTTCCCCTGCCCCCCGTCTCTATCTTATGACACTTCGCTAAAACACTTTGTTCCATAAACCCTCTTCCTTGGCTTATAAAAAGGTAGTGGTGCAATGAGGTTTAATATTCAGAATCTGACCCACATATTTTGTGTTAAGGGGCTGACAGATTTGAAATGATGAATTTCATATTTCATTTATGATGGGGATGTTGTTGACTAGCACAGGAAGAACATTAATTTGAGTTTTCTTCAGTTGGTGATGATGAATTGCCATTCACTTATTTAGTAATTATCTGTTGATCACCTTCTCTATGCTCCAATCTGCCCCTTTTCTTCTGCTCTTTCTTTATATGTTCAGGAACTTATCTGTTGGTTAATTGTCTCGTGCTCAGGAGATGCTGAGTATAAACATGGACAAGAGTAAAACAGTATGTCTGAAGGAACCTACAGTTCTTAGCACAGCCTTTGAACTTGTGGAGGAATTGGATCAGCCCCCATTCCCTTTTCTGGTAAGCAGGATTTCAGAAATAATGACTCTTTATTGAAGAAGCTAAGAACATGGGCTTCAGAAAAAGATTGTCTGGGCTGGACTCCTGAATCTGTTTAGGATACCTTAAGGCAAGATATTTCACCTCATGGTGCAAAACGGGATAATATTATTATTACCTACCTCATAGTGTTAGTGTGAAGATTAAATGAGATAATCCTCTAAAAGTTTTTAGAATAGGACCTGGCACAGGGTAAATTCTTAGTAAATGTTAGCCATTATTACAGTTATAATTGTAATCATTTTTTTATTTCTTTAATTTTCTTTAGTTACTATGTGAAATGTAGTTGTGAAGCATAGTCATGGTATATGAACAGTGAAAATAATCTTTTGATTTTACCTGATCCTTGTCTAAAAGTTTCCTGCCAAAGATGCTATCCTGGGGTGCAGCATATTGTTGTCCCCTCAGACCTCCATGCACAAACGGTAGGGAATAGCCATGAGATAATAAGATTGTATTGGAAGTCAGGAGACACAAAGTTGGATGGTAACACTTTCTTAACTGTAGAACAACTTCGGCTCAATTCTGCAATCTCCTTCAGGTCACCTTTCCCCATGTACAAAACTGAACTCTTAGGAATCACGGTAGGTGGCAGTGAAAGCCTTGACACATGTATATATGTTGTGGTTTAATTCAGATTTTAAAGAATTGTGCATATAATGTGCAAATGAGCAAAAGCACACATCTGTGTGAACTCACTGGGCTTATTGGAAGTCTTTTAATATAGTAAAAAACAAAAGCCTATCATTTACTGAGCCCCAAGTGTGTGCTTGTTCTATATGTTTATTATCTTATTTACTGTTGATAGCAACTTCATGAGAAGTTGTATTATTCCCATTTTTCAGATAAGGAATCTGAGCCTCCAAGAGTTTAAGTGATGTGTTCAAGTTCACTTGGTTAATGAGAAGCAGGAGTCAAAGCTAGACCTGTCTTAAGCATTGCTCTCTGTGTAGTCATCAGTGCTCTTTACTTAAAGGCCAGAATGTTTAATTGTTGATGCAAGATTCTCCTTCTGAAATGGCAATTGGCTCTTCTGTCCACCTGTGTCCTTGAGTTACTCTGATGAGCACAATGTCCTGGCAGCCTGAGATGGACATGTAGTTTGAGCATGAAATAAACCTTCACAGTTTTTAGTCATTAAGATTTTGGGCTTCTTTGTTACTGCAGCATAACCTGTCATATCTTGACTAGACTAATACATCCTCCAATAAGATGATGAACACTGATAGCTAAATTATCTCTGTAATTTTCCTGTTTGTCAAGTAGAGGCAGCAAATTGAATCATCTTTGGGAGAAATCATGATTAAATGTTTTTTAGTGCCAATGAGATAGGTCATGGGTTGAAAGGGTCTCTTATCATAATTTTTTCTTCTGCCATTTTTTTTTTTTCTGCTTTCTACTTCTTTCATTCCTTGCCGTGGGCCTCCTTTTAGTCTCTGTACAGCTTGAATGCGTGCTACCTAGTATCACTCAAATATTTTTTTGAAATAGGGAGGAAAATTCAGAATCCAGGAAAGCAAAATGTTGAATTCCAAATTTTCTTCCCTTTGTTGACAATTTGGTTAAAAAGGTGATGTTTAAGGAGTTTACCTTTACTTTTCACCAAAGCAATTATAGAACTCAATTTCTTAGTTTTCACATATCTTCAAAGTTCTTTTCACCCCCATTTCTCTGGGTACTGCATCTATGTGGCTTGAGGAGGAATCTTGGCTGGGACGCTTTTGCAGGAAGATTGAATTTCTGGTTGAGCCCATCGCTCTCTGTCACCCAATTATCATCAATAAATATTTATTGGATAGCAACCCCCAGTGGAGCCCTGGGTATTAGGCCTCTGTGAGTCCCAGCTGATCATTATTAATTCAATGAATGTAGTTGTAAATTGGCTAAGAACATACAATGGAAGTGATTACAAGTGCTCTTGTCAATGTGGGCTCATTCCATTGCAAGATGTTTTAGATCTGCTTCTGCCTCCTTCCAAGAAAATATGAGAAGCAATTTGCTTCAAACTCCTTTAATTTCTTGCCAAATATTAAACAAGAATAAGGCAGGTTGGGAGAGGCATCTCTGGAATGTATTGTTCTAAATGACTTGGAGGATTGCAGGGTCACTTTTTGAGCTAATGTGAATTGGCAGGCAAAACTCTTTCCACTGAGATGAATTATGTGCGCAGGGTCACCTGGTTTTTTATCCGAGTTAGAGAAGTCAGAAGTAGATAGAAATGAAATGACCCATTATCAAATAATCAATGAAAAAGCTACACCCACGCAATGTTTCTGGATCAATATACAAGTTACCTTTCAGAGAGATGAATTATTCTTGAGTAGTTCAGAGCAGAACAAAGCTCACTTCCAGCCAGACTCCCCAAATGCATTATGTGTGAAAGCAGAAAAAGAAAGCATTAACCTACCAGAGACAAGAAAGAGGGATGCTCTCCACGTAGGAGCCTTTCCTAAACAGTGCCCAGTGAGGGTATTCTTGGGAATATGGTTCGGCAAACATTGATCCAGGGGCACAAGCTATTGCAGGTTAAGGGGGTGGTGTAGATAAAGGTCTGGGGAAAGGGCCTGTTCCTACCCTTAGCACAGGAGGATAAACTGGTAGAGATGTTTCCAAGGGGCAGTTTTGCAGTTTCTATCAGAATTTAAATTTCTCTACTCTTTGACCTAGCAATCCAATTCTTAGAGTTTACCCTACAAATATAGTTACAAATGTATAAGGAAGTTTCTTTTTTGTGATGGTAAACACATAACATAGCTTGAAAATGTCCATCAAAAAGGGAGTGATTAAGTCAATTGTAATTTGTCAATACTGTTGAATATTATCACCCATTTAAAAATGAGGTAAATATATATATTCTGATGTATGACCTTGGGGAAGTTATGAAACCTCTTACTGCTTGAGGCATCTCATTTGTAAAATGGGTATAGTATTTAATGAGTATTAGTTGAGTGACAGACTGAATGACTGTGTGTATGTATGTTGTACATGTACAATTTTTAATTTTTTTAAAGATTCTTTTGTTTGTCAGAGAAAGAGAGCAAGGAAGCTCGCACATAAGCAGGGGGAGCGGCAGGCAGAGGGAGAGGGAGAAGCAGGCTCCCCACTGAGCAGGGAGCCTGATGGGGACTCAATCCCAGGACCCTGGGATCATGACTTAAGTAGAAGGCAGACGCTTGACTGACTGAGCCACCCAGGAATCCCCAATTTTTTATTTTTGGAAGGACTAAAATTTATAAAAGTAAATGAGAAACCCAGTAGATAGAGCTATGTTTAGGATCCCTAGATCCTCATCTGGGAGTCAGGGGTGGGAGATGGAGAGATGAAGGATGAAGAAAAGTAGTCTTTATTGAAAACACACGGTATGCTAGGCTATCTGCTATATACTTTATATAATCATATTATTTAGTTTTCAAAACCAATTTTTCATCTTACAGATGAGAATAATGAACACTGATAGCTAAATTATCTCTGTAATTTTCATCTTACAGATGAGAATAGTAAGACTCAGAGAAAACTTACCTGAGGTCATATAGTTGTGAGTGGCAGAACTAGGCTTCTAATCTAGGTCTAATGTCAAAGCCATGCTTCCCATCATCTCCTTTCATGCTGAGATCATAGCTTACCCCTGAATATTTGATGTTTCGTGTAAGGTTTGACTCCATAATGCTTGTTACATTTAATAAAATATTTGCTAGGGGCGCCTGGGTGGCTCAGTAGGTTAAGCTTCTGCCTTCGGCTCAGGTCATGATCTCTGGGTCCTGGGATTGAGCCCCGCATTGGGCTCTCTGCTCAGCAGGGAGCCTACTTCCCCCTCTCTCTCTGCCTGCCTCTCTGCCTACTTGTGATCTCTCTCTCTCTGTCAAATAAATAAATAAAAAAAATCTTTAAAAAAATATTTGCTAAAAAAATTGAGGATGCTGACATAGATCACCCTTGCTTTTTATTCTTTAATATGTAGGAATAATTTTTATGATACTTTCTTTAGTGTGTAAGTTTTTCTGTAATTATCTTATCTCACCTTTATCAGTCCCCATAGGCCAAGTTGTGCTGCAGTAATAAATAATTCCAAAAATCTCCGAGGACTACTGTTTTGTTACGTGTACTTCATGGACTGACTGCCACTCTGCTCCAAGCCTTCATTTCAGGATGTAGGTTGAAGAAGAAGCCCTTTGCCGGGACATAGTGAATGTCATGAGAGAGGAGATGAGGGAATGGAGGAATCATGCAATAGCCCATAAAGCTTTTGCATAGAAGCAGTGCCTGTCACCTCCACTCACATTTCACTGGCCAGAGTGAGTCAGATGGCCAGACATAAACACAGTAGGGTGGGAAGAGTATAATCTTGCCATGGGGAGAGTCTGTGTTGAGAGACCCATTGAGGAGTCACAGGTACGAGGAGCAGCAGACATTGTGAAGAGTAATGCAATATACCTCATCACCCTAGGCAAGATAAAATTTAAGCCCCTTAAAATAGACACGGTTTTCTACTTCTGTTTAGCTTACATATATAGGATGGTACTTTTACTCTTCTATTTCTTGTGTTTTTTTTTCACTAGAAAGTAAATTTAACTTAATTTCACTTTTATGGGCGTCAGTCTAATCCCAAATCAGCATTTCTCAAAATATGTTGAGGGAACTCTGGTGGCCCCTGAGACACTGGCAGGGGTCTGTGCGGACAAAACTATCTAAATAGTAATACCAAGTTGTTACCTCTGTTCTCACTCTCGTTCTCTCATGAGTGTGCACTGGGGCTTTCCAGATGCTACATGACGTAATATTGGAACAGACTGAATACAGGAGCAGATATGAGAATCCAGCTAACTACTTTGAAACCAGGCATTAAAGAGACTAGGAAAAATTGTAAAACAACACCACTATTCTCACAAATGTTTTCGTTTTGGAAAATATAGTCGTGCTTTATAAAAATGTTACAATAAATTTTCTCATAATAAGATTAGCAAATACATATTTAAAACTTTCCCCTTTAATTTCTAATATAGCAAATGTCAATACTCACCACACATCTAAACAATAGCCCTTTGGGGGTACTTAATAACTTTGATCAGAATGTAAAGGAGTTCTGAGGACAAAATGAGAACTTCTGTCCTAAAATGATGTGACAGGCCCAGCCTGTCTCCATGAGATAATTAGTGGAAAGATCATTAAACACAGCTCAAGTTTCCTTAGCTATACTGGAGATAGTGTGGAGCCCAGTGGATTCCTATAAATACTGTTATTTTTCATAATCATCACCAGTGTTCCATATCTTGTACCTCCTGAAGGGGAGAGATGATTGGTTTGTTAAAGAAGATTGGTTGCATGAATTATTTCCAGCCTTGCAGAAGTTCACAGCTTGATGTTACACCAGTAATGAATAAGAAAAATGGCAGTACATAACCCTGAAAAGAAATATGCAGCTTTCTAATAAGAGGCACTAGTAATTTAACGTTGTCTTGGAACTTTATCTTCATATCTCAGTAGCTTCAATACAGAAGAACTGAAAGCAAATCACACACTTACACTGATGAATAGTAATAGTGACGACTACTTTGTGAAGAGCCTTTATTCAGGTTCTGTAGTGTTTCTCATGTACGAACTAATTAAGCTTACTTTCACATTTGTGACCAAGCTCAGCAAGTTGTTTTTTTTCTTCCCCCTGCTTTTGCCTTTGTACTCTGCCAGTGCCCTTCTCCCCAAAGAGGTATCTCCCAACGAAAGGACAGAATCTTTTATATCGTTTGCATAATTCTTATCAAATAACCTTGTTCTGAAAGCTAGTTCTGAAAGGATAGTTCTGAAGGAGGATCTGGACATGCACGCTTGTGTGTGTGTGTACATGCGTGTGCATGTTTTGGTATTTCAGGCCAGAAAGAACTTTGCTTCTTCTGAGAAGCTGATAGTGCTGTTTACCAAGCAGTGAAAGGTATATAACGTGCTGCATTTCATTTTCTGCCTTGGCTTCCTGGAAGCTCAGTCCTCAATATGATTTTTACTTCCGGTGATTTCTAATTCTTTGTTATTGCGAGATACTTCCAATCTGGAAGCAGCCCCAAGATTTAATATTAATAAATGAACAACAACAGTAAGCCAGTTAGATGTAGAACAGCTTTTAAATATAGGTAGAATCACTAACTGTTGCATTTGAAAGGCCTACCTAGGACAGGAATTACTTCTTGAGTACCGCGTATCTGCCACTATTACCTGAAATCCCCTCTGTCAGGTTCCCTCCTTTCAGGTAAGATATTTGGTCTTTTGAAAGCTGCTAACTTACAATGAAAACATGCTGTTGGGAAGAGTCGTACCTCAACCTGTTGGTCCTTACCGAGGCCATGACAAAGCTGTGTTTATCTGCTTGGACAGACTTGAGAGCATAGTCCTGACGAGATGCGATTGGGGCTTGGACTTACTGTAAAGGACTGGCGGGTCATGTGGGGCTCTCAGGCATCCCAAGAAACATGAAGTACTGGGGCTTGTGGACTGGGGAAAGGCTGAGCTAACAGCGTGGAAAGGGAATGAGTATCACTGTTCACCATGTCACTGCTGTACTGATTAAGAGGCTGTGGTGGGTTTAGACAGAGGATGAGTGACCTGGAGGAAGCCTTGGTCATGTAAGAGTCTGTTGTCATTCTGCTGGTTCCACACAGGGGTCTGGTACAGCAATGGTTGACACTTATAAAACCCACCTTTGTCCTCTTGTCTAATTGCAGTTAACCACCAGGATATTGCTAGACAATAGTAGAGACATGGTTAACTTTCATTCTTCTGGATTTTAACAAGTATTTCTATAGTTACTCACCATTAAGTGTTAAGCCACCTCTTTTGAGATCTACATATTTATTTATCCTTCCCTAAATATACATGTTATTTATGTTACAGATATAACCACATTCCTATAGCCATATCATCCTACCTTATTAAGAGTTTTTATGAGGAACGAGTATTAAATTTTCCTAAATTCCTTTGTCACGTATGTGTTTATATTATCACTTGGTTTTTCTCCTTTGATCTATTAAGATAGGGACTTATATGAATAGATTTTTTTTTTTAACATATAGTGTATTATTTGTTTCAGGGGTACAGGTCTGTGAATCATCAGTCTTACACAATTCACAGCCCTCATCATAGCACATACCCTCCCCAGTGTCCATCACCCAGCCACCCTATCTCTCCCTCCACCCCCAGCAATCCTCAGTTTGTTTCGTGAGATTAAGAGTCTCTTATGGTTCGTCTCCCTCCCTGGTCCCATCTCGTTTCATTTATTCCTTCTCCTCCCCCCACGACCCCTGCCCTGCCTCTCAAATTCCTTATATCAGAGAGATCATATGATAATTGTCTTTCTCTGATTGACTTATTTCGCTTAGCATAATACCTTCTAGTTCCATCCACGTTGTTGCAAATGGCAAGATTTCGGTTTTTTTGATGGCTGCGTAGTATTCCAGTGTGTGGAATACCACATCTTCTTTATCCTGTGAATAGATTTCTTAATATTGAATTATTTTTATATTTTTGGAATAGAAATTCCCTGAGATACTGCTCTTTCAATGTATTGCTGGCTTCTCATTATTAAGGTTTGTTAGGTTTTGAAGTCACCAGTATTGGGACTTTTTGAAAAGAATTGAAAATATCTACTTCTTTCTCTAGGCCATGGAACAGGTTTGGATAATCTTGGGATTATTAGTTCCTTGAAAATTGAAGAGAATTAATCCCTGGAGCCATCAAGGCCAGCTGTTTTTCTCAAGGGCAGTTATTTGCAATTTTATAATTATAATTATAATTATAATTGCTATCAAACTTATCTTTTTTTCTTATATCACCTCTTTGGTGAATTTTGATAATGTTTCATTTCATCCAGGTTTTCAGGTTTGTTAATACAGGCTGTACATAACTCTTCTATTATTGTTTCATGCTACATTATTTTTAAAGTGTGTATAATATTCCATCACGTGGATATGCTGTAATTCATGTAACTAGTTCCTATTATTGGACACTGACGTTATTTTTTTTTTAAGATTTTTATTTATTTATTTGACAGAGAGGAGAGAGATCACAAGTAGGCAGAGAGGCAGGCAGAGAGAGGGGGGAAGCAGGCTCCCTGCTGAGCAGAGAGCCTGATGTGGGGCTCGATCCCAGGACTCTGAGATCATGACCTGAGCTGAAGGCAGAGGCTTTAACCCACTCAGTCACCCAGGCGCCCCCACTGACGTTATTTCTGAATATCTTCTATTTTAAGTAATGGCCTGAGAAAAAAAGTCATAGGTTCATCTTTGCACACATTTTACTGGTAGTTGACAGATCAGTGAAACCAGTTTTTTCTTCTTGAGTTCTATGTCAACTCTGCCTTCCTCCCTCTTCTTGTTGAGAGGAGTATAACAAAGAGATCCGGACTTTGAATTTACATCTTACCCCTGCCACTTAATAAATGAGGACCTTCGGAAATTAATCTCTCTGCACCTTCGTTTTCTCTCCTGGAGAGTGTAGATAATGATAGTAACTTCAGTACTCAGTGCAAGGACTGGAAACCCTTCCAACTATGGTAAGCAGGAAGCAATTTAATACAGGGAGTTATCTGCTTATGCAATTGTTGGCAAAGCTGGAGGAGCAGTCACTCATCTGGCCATCCTAGAATGATGCCCCATCCCAGAACGGACCTGCCAGGGGAGCTGGTCCCTCTGAAGCCACCGTGGGAAGTGTCAGACACATACAGCTGAGATGTCGAGGTGCCACTGCTCCTGGCTCAGGTGCCCAGGGAGCTGGAAGAAGGGCTATGATGCTGCTGCAGAAAAATCTCCTGTTTCCACCCTGGCTCGCCAGAATGAAACTTCTAAAGGGGGCTGGAAGCAGCCTCCACCTCATTTCTGCCTTCCCAAACTCATGCAAATACTTATAATCAGTGAAACCTAATTTACATGCAAAACGGAGAGAGCTCCACAGGAATCTGAGATACAGTTTTCAGCTTTGCAGCCTAGAGGTTGAGCAAGCCAGTCCATAGCCTAACACCCTTCCTGGGATTGTTGTGAAGATTAAATAAAAATAATTTATGCAGGTGCCTGGTACAGAGTGTAATGCAATCAGTATGGTTATTTATTGTTGTTTATTAAGAGGAAATCATGTGCAGAGATTGCATTCATTTACTAGGTATGGAAGAACTAATAACGTTTCTTTGCTGTCCTCAGAATATTCCCAGTAAAAGTAGGGAGTAGATACTAAAGAAAAAATTATATCACAACAAAAAAAGTGTTATGAGAAAGGAGGGGGCATGGTAACTCTGTTGGCAGTATGTGTTACTTCATTTATTCATTCACTAAAAAATAGATTTCATTATATGGATTAGGCCTAGTGCGAGGTGTTGGATGCAGAAGTGAGCCTGACAAGGTGTTGTCCCTGCTGAGTGTGTGTGTGTGTGTGTGTGTGTGTGTGTGTGTGTGTGTGTGTGTAGGGGTCGGTGGGGATTGGTGGGAGAGTCAGAGGGAAAGGCTTTACAGAACAGGGGACATCTGGGCTGGATCTTGAAGGATGAAGGAGATTTTGAGCAGAGAAGGGAAAGAAGGCAAGAACAGAATCATAGAAGCAAGATTTATAAAGGACTTTAGGCATCAGCGTAGGGCACTGTTTCCCTAAGTGTGTTCCACAGACTACCAGTCCCCAGAGTGATTCCTTGAAGGGATAGTTCCAAAGTAAGGCACCATTTAGAGATCATGAGAATTATGAGCACATCAAAATATTGGGAAGGTTTACAGTATAATATCATTAAGTCTGTTTGACTCAATATTTTTAAAATTTTTGACTATGGAAACCTTTGATGTAATATCTTTTAGCAAAGGACCCACTTTGGGAAACAGTTCCAAGGTAAGCAACCACTTTATTCCATGGATGGCAAGATGAGGTACAGAGAGGTTAAGGGTCACATAGCTACCTTATAAGTTCTAAGGAGTCAGGGACCATGTTATTCTCCAGCCCTTTTATTTCCCCAGCAATTAACCCAGTACCTGGCACAGAATAGATGTGAAAAAAATATTTGGGATGAAACATTAGTGAATCAATGATATGAACTATCATTCATATCAGAAACCTCAACATTCAGATTTATGTTTTTACTAATATATACCTTTCAGCGAATGGGAAACATTTCCAAAAAGACACAGAGAGAAATTATCCCCACCAGGGTTATGTAGAGACATCTCCCTTTCAGGTAGGGCTGCCAGATAAAATGCAGGATGCATGCAATATTTGGGACATGCTTACACCAAAAAATTATTCATCGTCTATCTGAAATTCAAAGTTAAATGGGTGTCCTATATTTTTATTTGCTAAATGTGGCAAACCTACTCTTAGGGGAACAATATGGAAACCTTTCTACTTGCTAAATGTTGCTTGCTAATCACCTTGAAAAGTGATTCATATACTGGAAAGTATTTTGCTTTCCAGTATATCACAGGGTCAATCCCTTTTAAGTGGGTCTAAGAAGATTATGTACAACTTCATTTCTTTCAATTTCCTGCTGAGAGGGAAAGCTTTTGTGTAAACAGGGAATTTTGGCAAAAATATTTATCTCATCAGCCTGGGCCCCAGCACATGGGAGGGAGCACCCAGAGAATTCTTCTAGCACTGCTGTCAACGGTTAAGGATTCAACCAACAGGAGAAGCTCAGGAATGGTGATGGAAAGATGCACAGGAAGAAACAGGGAAGACAAACTTCTAAATAATGAGGCTCTTCAGACAGAATACTTGCTATTACAACACACCCCAAGTCAGGTTTATGTTTCCAAAAGGTGATACATTTAGCCATAAAATTTCTGGAGTTCGGGCTAGGTGATTCCTTCGTTTTGTGCAGGGCAGACCTGGGTGTAGATCACAAATTATAATGATTTTAAAAGCACTCTTGTTCTCCATTCATCTTTGTCGTGCCCCACAAAGATGCATTGAGACTTCTCACAAACCATCCGTTATTATTTTGCCAGGAAGATCCTGACCTTAAAAAGAGCACTAAAACCACCCCCCCCCCCAAACAAAAACCAAAAACCCTCCTGAAACTTTCTCTGCTCTTTATACTGTGAATGGCTTAGGCAGTGCACTTTGCTTTCATCCTCAGCTTGGTGTGAATTATATGTGCTTTTGTAAACCCCAACCTAAAACCCCGTATGTCTTTAGATAGCTTTTTGCACTGCACTCCTTTATGTGGGTCATTTCTCATGATACACTGCAGTGATTCTACTTCTGCAGAGAAGGGCAAGAACTTGCTTAAAGTTGATTAATTGTGCTTTTATTCATTGGGTTGCTCATTTTATAAACATTTAAAAAAAATGCATACTGTCCAGGAGCTGTGTGCATGGCACCAGAGAAACAGGTAACGCACAGCCAGTGTCCTCAAGGAGCTGTCAGGTTAAACAAATATTTGCAATTCAGCATGAGAAGTCAATAGAGGTGCTGCAAAAAGGGTCTGGCTGAGTGATCAACTTCGCCTGTGGGAGGTGGAAGGGGAAGGGAGAGCTGTACAGAGGAGATTTAGGAGCTGACTCCTGAGGAATAAATAGGCATTTTCTAAGTGTAGAGAAGGCAGAATGGGAACAGCATGTGCAAAGGCAAGGAAATATGAAGTGTTAAAACTTGTTCAGGAAGAGGCTGCTACAGCCAAAGCTGACCCATTTGAAGCCAGGAAGAAAATAGCATAACTTCTTACGTTTATTTTTATGTAAAAGTAAACTTCACTAATCTTAAGTGTATGATTTAGCTGGGCATATGTAATTTACCACAAAGTATGTTTGGCTGGTTGCAAGCTCAAAAACCCTTTACCAAAAGGGGGCGCTCGAGATCAAATTAATTTGGCTACCGCTGCTGGAGTGGTATAGCTAGGGATTCAGTTTCTGGCCCCCCCCCCCCCCCCCAGGCTGCAACAGTACCAGCAGGAGTCTAGATAATCATGTTTCCTTTAGTCCAGGGTACCTCAAAGTATGGTCAATGGAGACAGAATGCCTAGGGTGCTTGCTAAAAAAAATTCTCAGGCCTATCCTGGGTCAGTAGATTCAGCATCT
>CM052896.1:88204063-88221227 GCA_028534135.1 Potos flavus
TCAGTAGGGGTTAGGGCTTCAACATATGAATTTTGGGGGACACAGTTCAGTTCATAGCTCCTATGTTCACTGAATTTTGAGGACCACTGCTCTAGTCTAACCAATAAAGAAGCAGCACTGTCTGTGATAGCTTCTGATGTAGGCCTATTTATTCCTTAGTTTGAACCCAGAGGAAGAGCCACAGAAATTTGGAATTTTCTGAATCCCTATTGCCTTACAGAGTAGTGCTCTTCAGTAAAATGTACTGGGGGTTGACAAATGCAAATCACATATATAATTAATAGTTTTTTAGAAGCCACGTTGGAACAAAAAGCAAAAATAAAGGTAAAATTAATTTTAGTAATTATTTAGCTTAATATATCCAACTGTTATCAATCCAACATAAAATCAACATAAAAGGTTATTAATAAGATACTTTACAATTTTTTGTTCTAAATCTTTGAAATCCTACGTGTATTATCTTACACTTACTGCACATCTCAGTTCAAATTAGGCAGATTTCAAATGCCCAGGGGCTACCTGTGGCTAGCGGCTACCGTACTGAACAGTCTGTGCTAGATTATTACAGCCTTCAGTTCAGGGCTTGAGGAGGCAAAGCAGACAAGATATGTTGTGAACACGCTGTGTAAGTAGCAACATTTCTAAGAAAGTCTTTATGATTATGATTAGTCCTGAAATGTTTCTGTGAACATGACTCTCCTTTAACCAGCAGCTTAAGATGTCAAGTTTAAGCATCGTAGCAGTTGAAGAAATTGTCACCATTCAGTGTTTTGTTTCCCATTTGTGTAAGAAATCATACGCTGCCAGAGCTGGCGACTGAGCCAGGCTGACCAGGTGATGGTTGGCCCTTACATGAAAACTGAGCTGCGTTTGATTTATCGCCCTCGGTTGTCACTTCTCACCTGCACTGAACCTTTCCCGAGACCGCTGTTGATGCCACTTCAAAGGATCAGACCTGGATTTCATCTGTGAAGAGTTTATTACTCCTAAAACAGTCTCCTTCAAACAAAGAAGTATCTGCAGTCAGTGTTGGGGGTGAGGAGAGCATATGGAGAAAGTTCCTTGAACTTTGTCATGAAGGAAGCATTAGGCTAATTGTGAGGTTAACTTCATCCATATCCCACAAGACCAAGTGGCTCCAGGGCTACGAGCGTGTTATTGGTGCTGGGATGCGTCTTGGGACCCACTAGAGCCCAGATGCTTCCAGTTACTTTAAAGACAACAAATTCTTGTCTTGTTGAAGGAAACGGGGGAAAAGAGAAAGTTTGGTGGGAGAGGGCGGATATGTGACAGCTTGGGAAGAGGAATTACTCATTTTGTATAGTCGAAAAGGACAGAGTTAGAACGCATTTTTAGCTCAAACTCAAGAAGACATTATTAATGAGATTGTGATATCATTAATAAGACAGACATCAGATTGTGTTTCCCTATGGAAACATTTATTGAGTA
Source organism: Potos flavus (assembly GCA_028534135.1). NCBI lineage: Eukaryota > Metazoa > Chordata > Mammalia > Carnivora > Procyonidae > Potos > Potos flavus. Next base: position 88,205,513 of record CM052896.1, read on the forward strand.
CCTATTTTAGGTCAGGCACTGACACTTACATTATTTCGTTTAAATTTCACAGTATTCCTGCAAGGTAGGTCTTACAACCTTGTTCTAAATGTGATATCTCCCTGCAGCCAGGCCTGATGACAGGGGCGAGGAAGCCCTTTGCCCTGTTGCTGGGACCAGCTGAGTACTCAGCTTTCCCAGCAGGCTCTATGCCCCAGACAGGAAATCAAATGTAAATGTCATTTACTTTCTGCGCTGGATTGGAAAAGAGAAAACTTGTGTGTTCTGTACAGCAGAACTTGAATTTAACATGAGAGAAACATTAAAACAACTAGTACAAAGATGCAAAAGGTTTTTATTTAAACCAGTACTTTCCATTCTCACTAATAATGTGTGTCATGTCAGAGTCTAAATTCTCTTCTCTGTGTGCATTGTAGAGCTTTTTCTAGCCTGTACATTTTGCGTGCCCATAATCACTTTTTTGGTTGAGATATATCTTGTAGTGTCCATGAAAGAATATGTTCACAATGCAATTCTAGAGTGTTGTTTTGTTTTGTTTTTTGTCCTACCAACAGAATGGGTTGTTCTGTTGCCAGTTAGAGCCCCTACCTCTTGTGGCAGGAAGTAGACACAAATATCTATCTGTGATACAAACATATAAAAGATTAAATGGCTAATATTATCCAGTACTTACTATGTGACAGGCATTGTTCTAAGGGCTATGGGTCTCAACTCATTGTTTCTGACTTATCTCCCATAATGTAGATACTGTTAGTACCCCCACTTTATAGGAGAGGAAGCTGAGGTGCAGAGAGGTTACATACTTGCCCAGGGTCACAAAAGTAGTAAGTGGTAGTCAGGATTCAAACCAGCTATTCTAACCCAAGAGACCATCAGCACAACAGCTGTCTGGTCTCTTGGTATGGCAGAGCATCATTTTTCTCCTGCTCTAGCAGAGAACAAGCACACTAGGAAGGCCCTAGTAGAGACTAGACTTGCACCGTCCAGTGTGCTCACCACACAGGACTCATGAGCGCTTGAAATGAGGCCGGTGCAAACTGTGATGTGCTATAAGAATAAGGTCATATTGGATTTTGAGGACGTCATATAAGAAAAAGAATGAGGGGCGGCTGGGTGGCTTAGTCGGTTAAACATCAGACTCTTGATTTCCCCTCAGGTCATGATCTCAGGGTGCTGGGCATGGAGCCTGCTTGGGAGTCTCCCTCTCCTGCTCCCTCTGTCCCTCCTCCCTCTCTCCTTACCAAAAAAAAAAAAAAAAAAAGGAATGCAAAACATCTCTTTTGTAATTATTTCATATTGATTAAATGTTGAAATAATTCAGGAATATTGGGCTAAATAAAATCTCTTGTTAAAATGAATTTCACTATTTGTTTTAACTTTTTAAAGTATGGCTTCCAGAGAATTTAACACAAATGGCTTGCCTTTGTGACTAGCATTCTTATTGGACAGCACTGGCCTTGACATTTGCTTATTCATTTGTTCACTCATTCGTTCCTATGTCTTGGCACCCATGAGGCACAAAGGATGGAATCTGCAGTCAACAAGAATGTTTGGCTTCTGTTCTCATGTAGCTCAGTATTCTGGAAAGGCTGATGGGTTGGGGGTGGGAATGGACTCTCAAGAAGTTATTACCTAAGTAGTTAATTAGTTGCCATCATTACTATTAAATAGGAGAAGGGGTTTGCTATGAAAGAATACACCTAACCCTTGGGCGCCATGCAATGAATATTACTCATTCAATAAATATTTGTTGAGTGAAAGATTGAATCTGGGGGATTAAGGAGGCTTCCCTGAGGACATAACTTTCAGACAGTTCCAAGGAAGGAGGAGAGAAGAGAAATATTGGGAGCTTCCGCTGTGAGCACAGGCCCTGGGGGACTGGGTGGCTTTGGCTGGTCCTCCCCTTAACAACAGGAAGAGTCGACTCTGGGCCAGTTTCATGGCACAGCCGAGCCCACGCATTTTGTGGGGTGCGCAGACATGTGGGGAACTGTGCTCGTTGGCAGGGAGAGGAGTGGGCCACAGGCACTGGCAGCATTTCAGGGAGCTGGGCGGGATGGGGGCACCTTTGCCTCCCTCCAGCAGCGGGCAGCTCTGGGACCTCAATTTCTCCCACGTGGTGATGGCTGCTGTGGCTTCCTCTCCTGTTCCTCTGCACCCCCACCACTAGTTTTGCCTCAGCAGCATTTCCCTTTCCTGCGCCATCCATTCGACAGGTTTTTATTTTGTTGTGGTTGCTGCCCAGTATAAATGAGACCTCCAGTAGGGAGAATGACTTTAAATCTTTTGCGACCCTGGAGTACAAAATGTTCCCGATTTCTTCCCCTGAGCAGTTTCCATTTCTGTGGCAAGCAACAAGAGTGCTTATTCTTGTTGATAATAGTGTAGCTTCCAGAAGAGGATGGGGGAGGGGGGGTGAACCTGTGCTGTGGGGCTGGGGGGCTATCACTTGCCCAGTGGAGGAGAGAGCAGGAAGCAGGCCTGGGGGCAGAGGGAGGCTTTGGGCAGCTCTGGAGGAATGCTGGGCACTTGGCCTTGGGCTTCAGGTTGTGTGGAGCCTCACGCCTGTGCAGCCCCTGGGGAGTTCATTCTTGGCTGAGTCTCCTTCAGTTTTCTGCACTCCTGATCTCAGGTTGCCAAGTTACCCAATGAGCCGGAAAACAATAAAACCACCATTAACCCAGCTGGGGGTGATTTTGTTCTGAGCCTGTATATCTTGCCAGGATCTTATATTGGGCCGGGACACAAAAGAGGGCTATCCCAGAGTGGGTACCAGTTTCAACAGGGAAGTTACGCTCAGTGCCCTGAACGCACCGGGCACCCGACAAATATTTGTTACACCAACAAATAAGAATTTGCAGAAAGGAATACCATTTTAGTTAATTTGCCTCACATGTACTATCTGGGTGGGAAGTCAAGCCAACAAAGTATTATGATGTGGTTTGGTAAACATTGTGTAGCTTTATTCTCGTTGTCCTGAAAACCCAGCTGGGTCTCAGTTGCACTCATTTCTGAAGTCTTTTCCTGCTCAGATTCTGAGATTCTTTGAAAGATGCTTGGGCCAGGGACAGGCTTCCAATGTGAAGGAGGGTTATCTTTAGGCTTTGTGTCTCCTAGCGGTGACTACTTCTTCTTTGCTGCAGGGTGTTTCAACTTCACTGTTGTCTTTGGGGCAGGACACTTCTTTGTAGTGGGGGCCGCCTTGTGCCTTGTAGGATGTTTAGCAGCATCACTAGCCTCCTAGATGCCAGTAGCACTCCCCCATCTGACCCAAACGATGAAAAGCAAGCCGCTTCCCGACATTGTCCGGTGCCGCCTGGGAGGCGAAACTGCCCCTGCCTGAGAGCCCCTGTCCCATGGGAACAAGGAGACAGCCTGCAGACGGTGTGGAAAAGCCCACTCTGCAAAAAGCGGTTTCTGCTGGAATCTCTCTTGCAGCATGCAGATTTGTGGGTTTGTCTTCCCAGACCATTTTATTTAGCGTGCATTAAAATTGACTTTTCTTAATGCTTACTGCTTGTGGTGGAGGGCGGAGGGGCGGAGGGTCCCCGGAGCCAGCAAGGTTCTAGGGGTGAATAACAACATGGGCGATGTCTGCCCACAAAGTCATCCTTCTGTCCATACTTCCTCCTCTGTTCCTTGTGTACGGTTGTGGTTCTAGACCCTGAATGTACACTAGAATCCTCTGGGAGGCTTCTCCAAAAATAATGTGCCAGATTCCATGGCTGGGATCCTGACTGGTCGTCTGTATCAGCTGTGAAGCCAGGGGTGGGAGCCTTTGGTGTGGCAAAGAGCATGGGCTTTGGGACATGCTGGGCTTCAGTCTCAGGGGGCCAAACTGCTCTGAGTTTATTGTTGAGCAAACTGGGGGTAATTACAGCTTTCTTGTGTGGTGACAGGTAAAGGAGGTAACGTTCGAAGGAAGGTCTTACTGTGAGGGGTGTAGTAAGTGCTCAGTAACTGCCCTTTCCTTTCTGGCCTATTTTTCCTGATCTACTTTCTCTCTCTCCGTCTCTTCCCCATGGGGTCCCCGCCAGTCTCAGGCCAGTGTGGGATCTCCGGTGGCTGATGAGGTGAGGTCGGCTCACACACAACTCACAGTGGAGCCATGTAAGCCCCCCGCGCCTGGAAAGCAGCAGTTTCTGCACATTTTGAGGCACAAGGCTATGGCAGGGCTCTGAGGGCTCTCCCGGTGTACCCTTGGAGACGGTGATCAGAGTGGTCGGCAGTGAGCTGCCGGGCGGGACCAAGGAAACCCATGTCTGGCCAGGAGTCTGTCTTGATCACAGCCTATTTTTGTTTGTTTCTGAATGGGGAGATGGGGGCTGGGACAGAGCCTGTGCACTCAGTAAGTCTGAGTCAGCAGAAGCTGATGTGAAAAGGAGAGGGGCCATTTATTCTTTTATTCATTTACTCATTTAAGTCCTTGCCTTTTTAAAGGCCCCCAGAATTGGAACAATGCCTTGTTTATGTTGAACTCGAAGGTGATAAATACCCTTGGAAGGAATGTTCTTTTGTATGTCTGTCGGCCCTCCTGGAGGCTATTGACCAGCCACAGTGTTTAATCAAGAGCCGGGGGTCCCTGTGAACCTGTCTGTGCCTGGGCTTTAGAAAACCCCACCATTTCATCAGGCAGAAATTAGTAGCCACGGATGTATTAGCTGGGAGTTGAAGCAGCCTTGTAAATAAGTACAAAAGTTATATCCTCACCAAATTATTTCCTCTCTTAGTTGTCTTCCCTTGGAATGCACTGCTTATAAAAATATGCAATGGATGTTTTTCAGTGGTTTGCCAGAAAAAGCCAACTCTGGGCAGGTGATTTGTAATCAGAAGCTCTGGGTAGATTGTTTAACCTGCCTAAGAAACCCATTATGGACATTTCATTAGACCAGTGGTTCTCAACCAGGGATGATTTTGTCCCTCAGGCAACATTTGGAAATGCCTGGATACATTTTTGATTGTCACAATTAGGGAAGGATGCTACTGGCATCTAGAAAGTAGAGACCATGATGCTGTGAATGATCCTATAAGGCACAGGGCAGGCCTCTTCAACAGAGAATTATCTAATTCCAAATGTCCGTAGCGTCGAGGTTGAGAAACCCTGTGTTAGAGAAACCGGTGTCCAGTGCTGACCCTGCCCTGGCACGGGGATGTGAGGTCCAGCCATCTCTGTGCACCCAAAGTCCAGCTCTCGCCTGCTGAAACAGCTTGCTCAGCTTGGTGACGGGTGTGGTTAGATCCGGGCACGCTGTGGCCAGTGATGGTGACAACTGTATTCATGACTATTTCATAAATACCTACTCGTGCCCGAGCTGGGCCCCTCACAGACATTATCTTCCGGAATTCTTGCAGCAGTCCTGGATCATGGAGATGAGCGAGCAGAGCCTCAGACAAGGGAAATTGCCTGGCCAAGGCCACACGACTCCTAAGTAAAGGAGTCAGCGTTTATACCCAGGCCTTTTCCCTCCAGAGCTGGGATTGCTTGTTCCTGAGAAAACCAAGGGGCAGGGCAGTGGCTAAGCCATTCTTTTATTCTTACGTTCAGCTTTGGGATAGATTTTGCCTAACAGTTGGATTTCCCTTCCTTTAGGTAGCCTGTAGTTGGACTAAATTTTCACCTTTGTAAATTTTTAAGTCTACCTTGGTTCCTTTTTTTATGAGTAGTGATTTTGTACCCTTTCATAAGTAACAGCAATATGATGTCACACAATGGGTAGGGTGACGTGCTTGAATTTCTCAATATGCAGGCTAGCCAAGGAAAGTGGGCTGCAGTGTTCCTCGGCTTTGTCTGGATGCCTCCAGATGTTCCTCATCCGGCCAGGATGAACTTCTGTGTACATCAGCTGGGAGGAGGCAGAAGCTCAGGGACCCCCCTCCCCTGCCAGGCTCCCCCTGTCTGGTGTCTGGGAAGATTTGTCACCTGCACAGCCACTGTGACTCTGAGACCCCTCTGGGCAGCTATGGGGAGGTCGCCTGGGGCCCTAGGTGCATGAGTAGCCAGGCCGTATACTTGATTCTAAGGTAGATTCCAGCAAGTAGGCTTGTCACACTGCCTCTTTGGGACTCAGTTTCTGTATCTGAAAACGAGGAGACATGCTCTTTGCAACTCTGTGCTTTTCTATCTCTGTAATCCTATGGTTCAAAGCCGAGAGAAGTTTGAGTTCCAATCTAAGGAGTGGGTCTGGAGGGAAAAAGTCCAGAGAGATTTTCAATTTCCCAGATCAGAAGGGAGGCAGAAGCTTCAGACTAGGGCTTCCATGGTTTGACTTTAGTAAGCTTCTGTGACCTCTGCAACTTCTCACCTTCTTTAGTCTGTTTTCTCTTTATTGATCAGCAGAAAACCCTGAAAGTGGGGTGTGAACAAAAAGGAAAGAGGCAGACTATTTCTGGAACACTCAAAGACACTGCCCCTTAGATCTGACTTCATGCTCGCCCCTCCCCAGAGTATCTCTCTTCTGGAGAAGGCCTGAGAAAACTTTCTCTGGTTCTTCTGGCTAAATAAACCTGAGCAAAAGCCCTCTCTCTCTCTTCCTCCACCTTGTGGCCAAAGACTTTAGTCTGGCTCCCAATATCTCCTTTACAGAGATGGAGAATCTGCCCCTATTCCCAGGCCCTGTGACGCAGGCAGGTATGGCCTGAATCCTGCTGACAGTTTGGGGGCTATCCCTCACCTGGTAGGGGGCCCTTAGTGGTAGATTGTCCAGTGAGCGAGGCCTGTCAGGTTCCTAATCTGGAGAAAATTTGAATTAGGAGCCCTAGGGAACAGGGAACGTTCAGCTAAAAGATCCTGTCAGCCCAGGGGCTGAGATGGGCATAAAAGTGAACAGTCTGTTTTCCAGGTGAAGAAATTTAAAGATGAAAGATGCTCAGTGAGGGTTAAGATTTGCATTCATGGTAGAACCTGGGAAGTCTGGATGTGCCGTTTCCTGCGCTGATCATCTGCTGTGCTGGCTGCTTGGGGGTAGACAAAGCAAGTTAGGCCCCTGCCCCAGCAACTTATGCCAAGAGGCATAGCTATTAGAAGAGGCTCCAATAGTATTGGTTTTCTGACTTGCTCTTTGCTTGAAAGTCTCCTAATACAAGTGGGAATTTGGATTTCACAAAGAACAGTGCAGGTGTAAAATCCACTCTTGAAAGCCCAGCTTGGAGCAGGCCTTAGGCAAGGTTGTAATGTCTGTGAAGTTGCTTTCTAGTTCCACGAAGGCCTTTCTTTCTTTGTTCTTCCATTTATTCCCCTAGCTCCACAGCTACTTTTTATAAAATTTCCCCAAGTAGGAAAGTAAAGAGTGACTGTTAACACATTACTAAGTGAAAGAAGTCAGTCTGAGAAGACTACATGCTATCTGATCAACTGTGTGACGTTCTGGAAAAGGCAAAACTATGGAGAAAGAAAAAGATCGGTGGTTGCGAGGAGTTGGGGGTCAGAGGGGAGAGGTGAATAGGCAGAGGACGGAGGGCTTTTAGGGCGCTGAAAATACTCTGTGTGATACTGTAATGATGGATATATGTTGTTATACATTTGTCCAAACCCATAGAAGGTATACCACCAAGAGTGAGCCCCAGGTAAACAGTATACTTTGGATGGTAACGATGTATCCATATAGGTTCATCGGTTGTAACAAATGTTCTACTCTCTGAGGGATATAGATTAATGGGGGAGGCTATGCATGTGTGGGGATAGAGGATATAGGAGAAATCTCTGGACCTTTCTTTCAATTTTGCTGTGAACTTTAAACTGCTTTCAAAAAAAGTCTTAAAAAATAACCAAAACCAAAGAAAAACAAACAAAATGACTATTAAGACAGAGTGTTCCTTCTATGCTTAGATAATTTTACCTTTTGAAGACATAAACCTTTTAAACCAAAAAAGAGTTGCAATTTGTTTATCAGAAAAAAACTGCATCACAATGAAAATAGTGAGTATTCAGCCCCTTTTCTGTACCTGGCAACTGTGGTCGACATTGTTGCTTCCTAATATGTCAGTCATTCCACACCATATTCTCCTTCTTGCTAGCAGAGGCTCCATGTCCAGTTACCGCCCCCCCCCATGTGCTCCGGGAAGGTCACTGTACCTCACTGTGCCCCGGTATCGGGAGGTGCATGTTCCTTAGGTCTAAGCTGATCATGCTCCCTGGATTCTTGTTGCTGGAAATTCATTTAGCTATGGGGATACAGTGCAGACCTGGTTGGCGAGACATAAGGGGGCTTTTAGGAAAGGTTTCTTCCTTGATATAAAGACTTTTTCAGAGGAGAATCTGCCTCTCCACTCTTCTGCTGGTCATGGTTGCACGAGGCAGTGTTGTTTGGAGCGTCTTCAGCCATATTGCTTCCACTGGGGAGGCACATTGCTGATGACACAGCAGAACGATGGAGAGCATGAATCCTTGATGACATAGAAAACTGCTCAACCAGGGGCGCCTGGTTGGCTCAGTTGGTTAAGCGGCTGCTTCTGGCTCAGGTCATGATCCCAGGGTCCTGGGATTGAGCCCCGCATCAGGCTCCCTGCTTGGTGAGGAGCCTGCTTCTCCCTCTCCCACTCCCCCTGCTTGTGCCTGCTCTGTCTCTCAAATAAATAAGTAAAATCTTAAGAAAACAAACAAACAAACAAAAAAACCCCCAAAACTGCTCAACCTTGGAACAGCCCCAATTCTGAACTTATTATAATTCTTTATTTTTTTATTATGATACTTTTATTTGGGTCTTCTTAGTTATTTAAAGCTGAAAGCATTCTAATGAATGCTGTGCTAACTGCTTTATGTAGAGCATCTCAAATGATTCTCACAACTTTATATTGATGAGAAAATGGTGGTTTAGAGAGTTAAATAGCTTTCTCCAAATGACACAAGCAGCAACTGGGACCTCATATCTAGACACCTACTTTCGAAGAGCCTGGCTCTCACCCATTATGGTAAAAAAAACTGTCTCTTGCTTCTGCTTTCCTCTGGGACCTTAAGTCAGTGTCTTAACTCTGCTGAGTTTCAAGTTTCTCATCAGTGAAGAAAGACAGTACTGGATGGCCTCAGATGTCTGCCCAGCTCTAAAATTGTAGGAATACAATTCCAAATCTAAAATTCTTGGTCTCCAGTCCAGGTACTATTGTGTAAGAATGGAGGTCTGTATTTTGCTGGCTTCTTGAATGCAGGTGGACAAATCCAACTCTGGATAACAGAAGCAGAAAAGAAGTTTGTTCTAACATACCAGCTGGATCATAGTCATGTGCTTGGAATAGCCTGATGAGGAAGTCACTGCCACGCTTAAGGCTGGCCACTGGTTCTGCAGCCAGCACCAGTGCCACCACCTTGTTGGACACAGGAAATCCTCACCGGTGGTCTCAGGGTGAATCCTAGACTATTTTTAATTCTTCACTTGCTCTGGGGTAAAAATTGCAGATGGCAGCATTTAAGGTCATGTGGACTTAAATTGTGTCTTGGTTGCCAGGGGCTGGGATCCATGCTAGGTGGGGTTCCCTCAGAAGCAACCCCAAAACAAGGGTTTAAGGTGCAAGTGGTTTGTTTGGGTGAGTGGTCCAAGGAAACACTGGTAGGTGAGTAGGAAAGTCAGGCAGGGAAGGGAATGGATCAGTAAAGGTTGTGTTACCAAGCAAGTTACCTCTGTGGGCAATTTGAGCTTAATCCCGTTGGGGAGTTCTGGGAGACAGTGTAGACCATGCTCCTCAAAGTTATCCCACTGATGGACAAAGAAGCTACGGTATTTCCCCATCAGCTCTTGCCAGTCACTGGTTGAGGGCTGCTGCAGGGTGGGAGGTGCACTGCACATTCCCTGGCCCTCCCCATTTGTCCTGCATCCTGCACAAGCAAAGCAGGGGTCAGAGAAAGCCCTCAGGCAATGAGCCTGAGGAGCTGGCAGTTGGAATCCCATGGTGCACAAGTGCCTGGTATTTGCTGCCTCTCACCAACATTTCCATGAACCTAAGAAGGAAGTTTCAAAAGCTAGGCAACCCGCACCATCAGGCTCTGTCATGAGGTCCTTGTGAAATCCTGTCAGATAGGCAGCCACACCGTGTGTGTGCGTAGAGGGGGACCCACACAGACTGGGTCCTCTGGGCGCCACCAGCCACTGAGGCCGGGCCCACTTGTTCGAAATGCAGCTGGTGCAGGCTGTGGTGTCTCATGGCTTCCCACTTGTCATTTCATCTCTGATGTCACCATAGGCTTTTCGAGGGAAATACCCTCTTTGACATTTTTTACTACCTTCTCTCTTACCAGTTGCATTTTTGCAATGCTAGGCACATAGCAGCCACTAATATGTTTGATAATTAAATTCAGGTTTTTTTCTAAATACTATTACTAGTAGTTTGTGTAGATTGATGGAAAACCAGAATCACAACTATGTGGAGGGACCCTATGAGTCACGTAGAACACACCTTTCCTACACCAGAACCCCTACTATAGCATTCCTGTCACAACTGATAGTCACGCTCTTATCCTGGCTTTCAGGGGCCGGTTTTGGTGGTGGTGGAGTGTGGCCCTGCAGTCAGCCTGCCTGCTTTTGAATCGTGGCTGAGACTTTTATTCCATAGGTAGCCTTGGCCAAATCAGGTCACGTTTCTGGAGCCTTATGGCAGTGTCTCCTTATGTAGGGTTGGAAAGATTGAATGGAAAAAATAGACATAAATATCAATGCATACATAACATATATACACAAATGCATCTATATCTGTATGTGTTAGGTAATGTTATTTAGCACAGAGTCAGCGAATAACAAACTCTGTGTTGGGGCAGCTATTATTGCTATTCCAGAAACAGGTTATTCCGTCTCCTAGATGGACTTCTTCACTGGGGAGCAGCTGCTATTGTCAGCAAGTACCTCAGTCTGTCAAGTCCAGATCTTTTGTTCTCTACCTTCCACGTAAAGGTTCTATATTGAAACTAAATTATAAATTCCGTTCTCCCAAAGGAGCGATTTTTAAACATGTGTTGATCTTGTTTTGCCTTCTCAAACTAGAGAGGAGAATTCTTTTTCATTTGCATGATTTGCTCTCAAATAAAAGTGCATTATTTCTCCTACGTCAGTACTTCCCAAAATGTCTTCTGAAAACTCTACTCTCCAGAGGAAAAACCTCTCCTTCAAGTCATAATGCCCATTCGCACATTAAAGCTTCTGAGAAGTCCTACAGTAAATCCTTCCCCAAATTAAGTTGACATGAAATCTTTTTGTCATGTCGCATTTATTAATATCCCTGAAATTTCCTGGCTCAGATTTTGATTTGTTTGACCTCTTTTCTGCAAGGTTTTTGGTATTGGGTAGCAGCCAATACTATAGATACTGAAAATAAGTGCTTTATTTTCACAAAAATAATCCAAGAAAATTTTGCAATCGAAAACTTCTTTTCCCACCTATTCCTTTTGCTCTTTTCAGAAGGACATTTTTCACTGTCTGCAAAACTGGGAAGACACGGAGGGGAAAGCAGAAGAGCCTGCTCTCTCTGCACCTGCCCCCCCCCCCCCCCGGGGCTACGAGGCTACGCCTGCTTCCTGAAGATCAGCTGCTCCCACCACAGCAGCAGGTCAAGGGAGAGTTCTGCACGGAGAAAAACTTGCTGCCCTTTTTTCCCCCACTGTCCTTGGCGTTGAGGGATTCCCACTAGTGAGCATGAAAAGTTAAACCTGAAAAGGAGGGTATATTTTCTCTGGAACCTTTTCTTCAAACTCGTCCTAATGCTCCTAAAAACTGGCTCTGAAGGATATCTGCTCCACTCATGAAATGAGTGAGTAGGTTCCTCACCCAAAGCTGAAAGTTGAGAAAAAGGTCATTTCGTGATTTGAATGACAATGGCTCTTCCTTATTGTTTCTGCCCTCATAAAGGCAGGCCACACTCCTTTTGCAGGCCTGCTGTATAATTAGGTTTGAGGGACAGTGCCTGGGAGAAGCTCTGAGCCACAAGATCTCAGCACTGAATCGTCAAGCCCAGACTTTCCACCTTACAAATGTAGCAGTTATGGTCCAGAGAGGCTAAATGTTTTAACCCAAGTCACACATCTAATGATACCTTTTTTTTTTTTTTCTTTTTTGCTTTCCTTTCTGCTCTTTTGTGTGTGTGGATTGTGGGGTGGAGAGGAGACATATGGCTTCACAAATCTGATTTTTACCTTTCCCATTTGCAGCCAAGAAGAATATTGCTGGGTTTAAGGTCTTTCTCATTCATTCAGTAAATATTTATTTAAGTGCTTACTGGGTGTCAGGCGTTGGGCCAGGACATTCTTCCACTGTGTCTGTTAAACAAACATGATTTATTTCCCTCTGAAGCAGGTATATTGAGGCCCTAGGCCAGTTGCTGTATGCATCCAAAAATGGTATTTTGTATTTTCTGGTTCCTAGCACCAAGCACTTTGGCCCCCATCATTGAAGAACCCCTCTGGCGTTTCCACCCCTTGGTTTCCCTTGAACCGATTCAGTTCTGGTCTGAGACCTCAGGCTTGGAGTTTTACAGAGTGGCCTGCAGGGTCTCTCCTTGCAGGGGACAAGGAGTGCTCCTCTTCCTTGAGGATTGGGGAGTGTGGGTCCGAGGGTGGTGCCCTTGTGCCAGCCCCCATCTCCACAGCATGAAGGACCTGGCTGAGCTGAATGGGGGTGTCCTTCAAATCTGTCCAGACTCCCAGACGTGAGCGGACTGATGCCAGGAGGAGGACAAGGGAAGGAAGGTGTGTGCTCTGGCTTGTGGGTGGTCAGTACCCTGGGCTTGGGTCTTGCCCTGAGGTGTTAAGACTTAGATTCAGCCGTTATTTCCTGAGTGCCTTCTCTATGCCGTTCACAAGTCTAGGTGCTTGCATACATCTATAAATAAAATAGGCAAATGTCTCTGCCCTTGTAGAATTTTCATTTGAACACGGAATGTACATATGAGTGTGGAATGTTCACATGAGTGTGGGATATCCATATGAATGTGGAATGTACACACGAATGTAGGATATTCACATGAACGTGGAAGTTGCACACACATGTGGAATGTTCCCATGAACGTGGAATGTACATATGCACGCGGAATGTTCAGATGAGTGTGGAATGTACATTTGGCAGCTTGCTGTGGATTCATGGATATGATAACTCAGTCCAGAGAAAGAATGAGGCATAGGACAGGCCCCGAGGCTGCTTATCAGAATGGCATAAGAGGGAGACAATGAGGGTTTCCAAAGGAATACGTTATTCACCTCCCCAGTGTTGCTGGGCCCTGATTTGTGCTGTGCTTTCAGCATTAAGCTGGACTTGCCAGTGTCTTTCCTTTTAATTGGGAACTCTATCTCCTGACAGTCTTGGGTATCAGCAGGATGGAGGACCAGCTCACCCACAGCACCTCACCTTCGTCATTCCACCTATAGACGGGGCTCTGGTGACTGGTCCAAAGACCATACTTTAAAAATCTTGACTCAAATGAAACAGCTTCTTCTTTAGTCTTTTGACTGGATTGGGCAGAGAAATGCTGGTCTTGAACATTTCCAAGATCTATAATGTTATAGCAGCATCCTTTCAGACTCTTTTCATCGTACTGATGGCAGAAACAAGTTTGACACATAACATGACAGCTGGCTTCCCCCAGGGCAGGCCGTCCAACAGACAATGAGAAATCACACAAGATGGAAATCTTTATAAAATCTGAACTTGGAATTGGCATCCCATCACTTCTGCCATATTCTGTGCTTTAGAAATGAATCAGTAAGTTCAGCTTACACTGAGAGGAGGGTATTAAGCAGGGTGTGACTACCAGGAGGTAGGGATGATTGCATGCCATCGGAAAGGTTGTCTACCACCCTGGGAACTTGTAGAATAGCAAATTGTCAGGCCCCATCCCAGACCTACTGAATCAAACTCTGAGTGTGGGCCCTAAGAGTATGTGTTCTAATGAGCCTTCCAGGTGATTCTGATACATACTAAGGTGGTAATTGTTGTCTGAGAATGCTGATTATTTAGTTCCCACTAGGACATGTCCTTTGGAGAACAAGCAACTCCCAAATTTCACAACCAAAGAAAAAGAGGGTTATATTTGGAAAGTTGATTTCACTTGGGTATATAGTCTTATTTCAAGTCAGAATAAAGTAATAACTGTAGAAAAAGGGCTGGGCAAGTAACATGAGTTAAAGGGCAGGATGAATGCAATAGGGACTGGTGAGGACTAGGGAAAAATGGAAAGTGAAGGCCCCATTATACGGGGCAGCTGCTCTGTGTTCTCACTTGTGGCCAAATCGGTACTTGTTGCTACAGCTTCACATTTTTAAAGAAAATACTGAAATCTAGACTTTTAATTGAACATTCCCATTTACAAAATTTTGGTAACTAATGTAAAAAATGTAAAGGCAATTTGTTCACCCATTGAAACACACACACACACACACACACACAGGCAAAGTGCCTCTGGCAGAGGATCTGCAAAAGATATAGGCGGGAGATTATACACTTGTCCTGAGCAACATTTCTCCGTACTGGTTTAGCATGAGGGCCATATCACAGTAGAAATAGAACAAGGGCAGGGAGACATTGGGTATTTATGGAATGTTATAGGGTAAAATAGTTCTGAAAATATAATACAAACTTAAAAAAACTATTTATTTGAGAGCGAGAGCAAGAGAGAGAGAGAGTTAGTGGGAAGATGGGCAGAGAGAATCTCAAGCAGACTCCACACTAAGCTCAGAGCCTGACACAGGGCTCAATTTCATGACCCTGAGATCATGACCTGTGCCAAAATCAAGAGTTGGATGTTCAGAGAAATACAAATCAAAACCACAATGAGATACCACCTCAACCAGTCAGAATGGCTAAAATTAACAAGTCAGGAAATGACAGGTATTGGTGAGGATGTGGAGAAAGGGAAACCCTCCTACACTGTTGGTGGGAATGCAAGCTGGTGCAACCACTCTGGTAAACAGTATGGAGGTTCCTCAAAAAGCTGAAACTAGACCTACCCTATGACCCATCAATTACACTACTAGGTATTTACCCTAAAGACACACTGTAGTGATCTGAAGGGGCACGTGCACCCAAATGTTCATAGCAGCAATTACCACAATAGCCAAAGTATGGAAAGAGCCCAGATGTCCATCAACAGATGAATGGATAAAGAAGATGTGGGATATTTACACACACACACACACACACACACACACACACACACACACAATGGAATACTATGCAGCCATCAAGAAATGAAATCTTGCCATTTGCAATGATGGGGATGGAACTAGGGGGTATTATGCAAAGCGAAGTAAGTCAATCAGAGGAAGACAATTATCATATCATCTCTCTGATATGAGGAATTTGAAAAGCAGGGCTGGTGGGGGGCGGTCATTGGGGAAGGGAGGGAAAAAATAAACAAGAGGAAACCAGAGAGGGAGACAAAGGGTGAGATACTCAATCTCAGGAAACAAACTGAGGGTGGCTGTAGCGGAGGGGGTGTGGGAGGGATGGGGTGGCTGGGTGATGGACATTGGGGAGGGTATGTGCTATGGTGAGTGCTGTGAATTGTGTAAGACTGATGAATCACAGACCTGTACCCCTGAAACAAATAATACATTATATGTTAATAAAAAAAAAGAGTTGGACGCTTAACCAACTGAGCCTCCCAGGTACCCCCGAAATAAGTAAACTTTTATCCTTACTTATTCAGTCACAAATATAGTAATGGCACTTCTGTGAGTACTGACCTTTCAGGAAATGATGGAACTAAGTTTTGATGAGCTTTACATTAAAGAGTAAACCAATGGCCA
>CM052896.1:88221327-88244793 GCA_028534135.1 Potos flavus
GAAGACTTAAAAGCTTTCTGCCTGACAATGCTCTGTAAGCAGTCCTGTTCTGAGAGGGGCGGGTGAAGGAGGCACTGTTTGCATCCTTTTTTATCCTGTGATTTCTCTTTGGACCTAGCAAACAAAGGACCCCCAATCTACTAACTCACCCAAATGATTTACCAGCTGTGTCTTCCCCTAGGAGGTAAACAGGCAATAAAATAAATGAAATTCCTGTTCTTTATTACTTGACCTCCATAAATCATCATCACTCTGGGTGAGCACTTATCTCGAAGGCATCACACAGTATTTAAAATGCTATCATCTCCTATAGTATGAATGAAATAGAAGGAATGAGCAAAAATTCCAGTGATGATGTATCTTCATGCAAGGACAATTCCACAGGCAGTAACGATTAAATTTCAGAAAAATGGGAGATCTTCTGTGTTTGTCATATGTGTGAGTGTGTGTGTGTATGTGCGAGGGAGAGTGAGGGTTCTTAGGGGGCTTCTCGGTTTCCTCCATTCTCTTCCAAACCTTTCCTAGGATTAGATTCACTTTTGGAACTTTAGGTCCTCACAGAGCAATGCCTAGGTAAAATTGTATGGGATATTACTTTCCATATTTGATTACTTATAAAGTGTATCTTGAACTAAAAGCTTATTGTGCCGAAATAGGGGGCTTTTGTGTGGTGCTGGTGAGTAGGGTGGGGATGGGGGTTGCCGTCCTGTCACCATGACAACAAGCATTTGCATTAGAGCAGGCCCCACAGACCATATTACAGTCACGTGGCCCAGAGGGACCCCTTTGAAGCCCTTGTAATCTTTTCCCTAAGCGTGATTGTTAACATCTTCTGAACATAATCATTAACCATGTTCCGCAACAGATAATTACCTGCTGGAGTTAGCATTTTCTATCCCTGAGTGCTCTGTGGGATTCACAGAGTGCATGACCGACTCTACAGTTACTTTACCTAACCAAGTAAAGTAAAGCAATTTGGCTTCTTGAAATCTGGGAGAGTTTGCATTTCACACAAAAATATTGTGTTGACCTGGATATCATGTGTATCTGTCACTTGCCCCAGGGTGTTCTTCGTCCCTGTCTTTGCATACCCCTTGCAGGCAGCTTCTAAAATGCCACGGGCTCCTTTCTGTCTGTGTCTGCTCTTTTCCCCCTGATGTCTGCTCACTTAGGGAACTTCTAGTGCCAGTTTGTTTTTATTTCAGACTTATTGCACTCACTTGCCAGAATTTATGGGTTTTTTTTCCTGTTTATAGAAGTTTTCCCTATACATTTCTCTTTATACCTAACATTATTCCTTAAGATTCCTAAGGCTTGTGTCATGACCCAGGGGACTCATATTTCTCTCTTGGCCCTAGTTTGCCCAGGAAAGCCTCCCTTGCACAGGAGAAAGTCTCCTCTTCCAGGTTTCGTAACTCCATTTTATCTTTGGGGGAACACTCAAAACTTCAGGGGAACTGGATGAAATGGATGTTAGAGCATGTAAGAGAAAAAGAAAAGAAAAAAGAAAACTCTAATTCAAGCCACTAATATCCTTCCAAGGCTTTGATTAAAGCACTGTACTCTAGGGTGCCTGGGGGGCTCAGTCGGGTAGGCAGCTGCCTTCAGCTCAGGTCATGATCCTGGGGTCCTGGGAGCGAGTCCGGCATCGGGCTCACTGCTCAGCGGGGAGCCTGCTTCTCCCTCTCCCTCTGCTTGCTGCTTCCCCTGCTTGGGCTTTCTCTCTCTCTTTGTCTGTCAAATAAGTAAATAAAATCGTAAAAAAAAAAAAGCACTGCACTGTATTACCCTATAGCTATACAAATAGGATGTGGGATCATTATGATGATAAAGAATATTTAGGTGTTGTATTTTTTTTTCTGCCTTTTTTTTTTTTTTTAAGAGAGGGAGAGAAAGAGGCAGAGGGGTAGGGCAGAGAGGGAGAGAGAATCTTAAGCAGGCTCCACGCCTAGCACAGAGCCCGACACAGGGCTTGATCTCACAACCCTGAGATCATGACCTAGGCCAAAGTCAAGAGTCGGACGCTTAACCGACTGAGCCACCCAGGTGCCCCAAGTGCTCTTAAGTGTTTTAAACGGTACCTTGGGGCACCTGGGTGGCTCAGTGGGTTAAAGCCTCTGCCTTCAGCTCAGATCATGATCTCAGGGTCCTGGGATCGAGCCCTGCATCGGGCTCTCTGCTCAGCGGGGAGCCTGCTTCCCCCTCTCTCTCTGGCTGCCTCTCTGCCTACTTGTGATCTCTCTCTCTCTATCAAATAAATAAATAAAATCTTAAAAAAAAACAAAACAAAACACAAAAAAACGGTACCTTGCTGGGTACCTGGATCCTAAAGGTGAAACAATAACCTTTAATAACCTAGGTTGTCTCTTGTGGCATTGGTTGGGACATGAAGAATGTGAATCATACAACATGTTTACTTCCTGCCCTGATGATCTTTCTCTGCTGATAAAATGGACTAAAATGAGCTTTTAGAAAAAAAAAAAAAATAAAAAAAATAAAATGAGCTTTTAGAGTTATATAGATGCCATATCATCTGAATTCCAAATCAGGACCCATGGCAAAGCCTTCATACTGTGTGGGTGGTGGAATCAGTGTCTCCAAAGTCATGTGACTGACGGAAGTAGTCAAAACCCTACTCTGAAAGGGAAGAAGACCCAGAAGAGGCTGTAGAAGGTCAATCTGCCGGATGAGGGGGTATGTGGTATCCTGGGGGGGGGGGGGGCGTGTAGTGCTGAATACATATATAGTGTATACACATGCATATATATATATATATATATATGCATGTATGGGCATGCGTGTGTGTGTATACTCTATATATAGATTTTTTTTTTTTAATGAGCCACTCAGATCTTTAAAATAGCAGCTGGCAAGACCACCTCTATCTCTTCAATTTGCTTTTGGCTCCAGGTGCATTGATTCCTACAGCATTACTGCTTCCCTTTCTCTACCGGTCCCCTGAAAAGCCTAGAAAATGGGGCCAATCCCCTATTTGTACGGCACTCCAGGCAAAGCTTCTATTATATTGAGCTCCCTTGCGATGCAGGAACCAATAAACCTCTGCCAGGAACACCTAATAGTGAACCAAATTACACATTTCTCTCAATTGAGTATTGTTTTATTTAATATGCTCGTACCTTTCTAATGGTAGGTATAAAATTGTCCTGTGTATGCGAAAAACATATTTGGCTCTGTCATAGAAACTTCTCTAACACTACCACAAGTAAAGGTTCTTCTGGGATGAGAAATTGAGATGGGGGGGGAGGGGGCACTGAGACCCCATCTAGTCATGTTTCTGAAGGCTGAAGGCAGAGGAAATTCTCAACATACGGAATATAATTACCCAAATGGAAGGTAGCCAAGGGGCTCGAGTAAAGATTTCTTGTTCTTACCCACAGTGGGGTAGTTCAGGAACCTCCTTGTCATAACCAGTTGCCAGAAAGGAATGTGCTGGGGCAGAGAGACAACAGGTGGTAGTTTGGCCAGTCTATTGTTTTGTATTAATTTGACTTTTTTTTTTTTTGGTCAGAATCCAGGTGATGCTGAATTCATTTAGATTCTCTCTGCCTGCCACATGTCAGTTCAGAAATATCCTGATGCACGGTGGTATTAGTTATGTGCTGTGGGATCTGGGCCAACCAGTTGGATGGGGTGAATGTGGATGAGCTTTATTTATTGGCAGAATGAATAAACAGTCACTGTGACTTGAGCCAGTCAGAAGGCAGCTTATTCACCACAGTTCAGTGCCCCAGGGATGAACTGGTCTAGTCCTCGATTGGCTCAGCCCCCACAGTAGTTGTGCCATTGTGTACACCAATCAGTGTGCTGGGGTCCACAGGGGTGCAGTCAC
Organism: Potos flavus; assembly: GCA_028534135.1. Classification (NCBI taxonomy): domain Eukaryota; kingdom Metazoa; phylum Chordata; class Mammalia; order Carnivora; family Procyonidae; genus Potos; species Potos flavus. The sequence continues at coordinate 88,225,178 of CM052896.1, forward strand.
TGCTCTGCTCTGAGATCCAGCAGATAAACTGATTAAATCTGCATTAATCACAGGGCCCAGTGCAAGTGCAGCCAGTGCCCTTGGAGATTGCCAGGAGGATCAAGGGCTTCAGTTTGGGGAAGTAAATGCATTTCTCTCGTTGCTGAAAGTGATCACTTGGTGACAGCATTCTAGTACATTGCTATTTTTTTTTTTTTTTTTTTTTGCTATTTTAATTAACGAGCGCTGAGGGATAAATTCTGACTGAACCGTGTGTACAAGCTACTCAGGCTATTCAGACATGGGAGCTGCTAGAAAGAGATGGAGTAACACACATAGGTTTTTCAGGGATAAGACTCGACATTATTGACTTCTGTCTGTCCGATCATTCCCTGTCCCTGTCCCTTGATGTGCTACGCTCCCAATGCACGTTGTTTCCAGCCTGAGGATTTTGCCCTTGATATCCTCTGCCTGGAACGCTTTGCCCCCCAGATGTTTGCATGCCTGGCTTTTTCTTGTTATTCACATCTCCTCCGCAGCAAGACCTCTCATCACCACACAGTGTGGCCCCCGTTCCTTCACTCCGTATCACGTCCTCCTGTTGTGTTTCCTGCATAGCGCTTATTGCCATCTGAAATGCTTGCCGAATAGGTTGTCTGTCTGTAGCGTGGCTCCGCTGAGTTCACCACTGTATCCCCAGGCTCCAGTATGGAATCTAGCACACACTGGGTACTTAAACATTGTTGAGTGGATATGGATTTCTGTGTCCTGTAACGGTTTTTGAGTAAGTCAGTGGACTTGTGGCTCATAGGAAAGAAAGAACACTTCACCAGACAGCTATACTGTCTAGACTAGACTAGACATCTAGACTCAGCCCCTAGATGGCTTTGAGCAAATCACTCAACTTTTGGGGGGTAATTGACTATGTTGGAGTGCCTCAGCTCTAAGACTGTTTCCCGATGTTGGTTTTTGGTTGAGAGGGGAGCAAGTTGGGAAATGGGTATTTTCTGTTTTAGTCATTAGAGTTTTAACCTTGAAGGGTATGGAGTAGGTCATGCCATAGCAGTTTATCTTAGAAAGAGATGGTAAGGAGTACCTATTTGGGTACCAGTCCACAACTCATTTAATAGCGTCCACACAGTTTCAAGATTCCCATACGGGAGATTGTTTTTCTCTCTTTGGCAACCTGTGGCCCAATGAGCGCTTACAGGCCAGTAAAATTAGACTCTTAGTAAATGTAAAAACCAACACGCGCCATAAAGTAGTTTCTGCTAGATTCCCCCAGTGTCCGCCTCCCCTCAGGGAGCTTGTGAAGGGAGCTTAGGAAAGCCGTAGGAAGAAGCCGAGCTATAAGAAGGAGCTGCAAGGGCTCCAGAACTCCTCTGTCCTGTGGGGTAGGGGGCAGAAGTCTGCTCTTGAATCCTGTGCTGGTGACAGCCTTCACCCCTTATTCTCTCCAAACGTCTTCACGCGCAGGACACCTGGAAAGCGGATTCATGAGGTTGAATGGCCATGTCTTTCGCAGCTTTAAAAAGAACTGCACCTTAATGAGTTTTAAAAGGACCCAGCGATTTGAAAAGCCGCAAAATACAAGTGGCAGAGTGCTGGTGTGGGAGCGCAGACAATAATCCCAAGGTTGGAGACTGAATGCCATCCTGTGAAAGAAACAAAAAATGAGGCTGTTAAACCAAAAACAAGAACAGGAAGATCAGCCCCACATAAATTCTTCAGAGAAAATAAGATGTGAAATGCAATAGAAGTCTTGGAGCAATAGTTGTGTTTCAATAGAGACGACTTGGTCTGATGCAATTTTCTGATATTATAGCTTGCTTCTCGGGCAGCAGCTCTCCAACCTGCCCCACCACACTAAAGGAGTAGGTTCTGCTTTTCTTCCAAAAAAGAAAACATGAAAAAAGTAACTCTTCAGAGGTGCTTTCTATTCTAAGAAAACTCTGCCTCCAGTGAACAATTTTCCTGGGTGCTACATGAAAAATACAATTATCTTATTCCAATCAGCTAACGTTCCTCAAGAAACTACTTTATTGGAGGAAAAACACAATACTTTAAAAATGCTTTGGTTCTAAAAAGGGATCCTTTTGACACTTCACCTATTATTGGGAAAAGGCAGAGTTTGACATTGATTCCTGTCCAAATAGGAGTTACATTTGAATGGTAGGAGGTAGACAACAACCAAACAAATGATGAGCACTTTGAAGGAAAATGAAGCAGGTAAGAGGGTAGAAAGGAGAGAAATTACCTTTTCTGATAAACTGATTGGGGGTCTCCTCTCAGAGGGGGTGGTATTTGAGCAGATCTACATGACATGAGGGAGCAAACCATGTCAGTATTTGGGAGAAGAGCATTCTAGGCTTCAGGCAACAAGACCCAACCTGGTCAGAACAGGAAGAGTGGAAGGGAGAATGAGGTTGGGACAAATAGTCTTATGAATAGCCATGGTGAGGACTTCACATTTTACTTCCATGTTGACTACTTTGGAGGCCTCTGAGCAGAGAAGCAACAGAGTCCAACCTGAGTTTTAAAATAATTACTCTGAGTACTATGTGGAGAATAAAGGGTACTTAGAGTGGAATCAGGGACACTATTTAAGAATGTATTAGTTCAGGCAAGATGGTGGCTTGGACAGCAATGTCCACAATAGCCAAACTGGAAGGAACCTAGATGTCCATCAACAGATGAATGGATAAAGAAGATGCGGTGTATATATATACAATGGAATACTCTGCAGCCATCAAAAAACCCCCGAAATCTTGCCATTTGCAACGACGTGGATGGAACTAGAGGGTATTATGCTAAGTGAAATAAGTCAATCAGAGAAAGACAATTATCCTATGATCTCTCTGATATGAGAAATTTTAGAGGCAGGGCAGGGAGTCAGGGGTAGGGAGGGAAAAAATGAAACAAGATGGGATCGGGAGGGAGACAAACCGTAAGAGACTCTTAATCTCACGAAACAAACCGAAGGTTGCTGGGGGGTGGAGGGGGTAGGGATAGGGTGACTGGATTATGGACATTGGGGAGGGTATGTGCTATGGTGAGTGCTGTGAAATGTGTAAGCCTGATGATTCACAGACCTTACCCCTGGGGCAAATAATACATTATATGTTAATTAAAAAAATGACAGAGGGGAAAAAAAAGATAGTGGCTTGGAATAAGATGTTAGAGGTGAGTTAGTGAGAAATGATTATATTTGGAACATATATTTAAAATAAAGGAAAAAAAATAAAGGTAGCAGGATTTATTGATAGATTATTTGTGTGGGATGACGGAAAGACAGGACCTAATAATGAGTCCAAAATCCTTAGAAAGTGTAGGAATGGAGGAAAGGTTTTGCATTTCCAATGCACTGGATGAATACTGACAGAAGTGTAGGCAATGAGAATGTAGGTCTGGGCACCTAGCATAGGTGCAGTGTGGAGTGTGACCCAGGAAGGGTTCACTACTTTCTCTTTACATGCTAGTTCATTGCCTTTTCGGCTTTGCCTGTTCCTATCTTTCTGACTTTGTAATTTTTTTTTTTTTTTTTTGGACAGGGGTGTGGTGGGGTAGAATATAGTATTCCTTTTTTTTTTTTTTTTTGAATTGAAATATAATTGATGGTAACATTGTGTAAGAGATCAGAGATCAGAGTTGGGAAAGGGACCGGTTTCATGAAATGTGCAGAATAGGTCATGCTATGTTAGAGCTGAAAAGGAACTCAGAAGCTATTTAGTCCAATCCTTTAATTAGATGATGGGGAGGAAATAAGTAGAATTCTAGATATAAAATTACATATACATTTGAAGACTTATTTAACCACTCTATGCAAATGCATGACTGTCCTCTTCATTTGCTATTTCTGCTGGGTCCATGTCTGTATGAAGGGAAATTAGACTCTTATGGTATATATATCCTTTGTCATTTCCTCAGTCGTTCATTAATCAGAAAAATTTTCACTGAGTACCTATCACACATCTGGAACTGTTCTGAGTTGAACATATAGCAGTTAACAAGATGGACATATAAAGGGAAGAGACAGAAAAAAAAATAGTCAAGTGCATAATTTAGAAATTGGTATAGGTATTATAAAGGAAACACAAGAAGCAAGCTATAAACTAGTGAAAAACAGAGGTACTTTAGCTAAGAAGATCAAGGAAGAAGTCTCAGAAGAATGGGATAATTCAAAGAATTTAACTCAAGGTAGTCTGAGAAAATTCCAGCAGGTCTAGTTCAGCTACTGCCCCTAAGGATAGTTCAGGTCTGGACACTTGAGATGATCCTGTGGCTGTTCTTGTCGGATGACCTGCAGGTTAAGGATCCCTTCAGCTGCTGGGAGCTAACCATCTACAGAGATGGGAGCTGGGAGCTAACTCTACCTAGCTCAATTTATGGAGACCATCATCAAGAATGGCCTAAGAGCCAGTTGGCTATTTGGGGGATGTGTGTTCAGATGCCAGGTTGTGTCCCATACAGCTCCAGGGTCACCATTCCCACAGACTGAATTGAACACAGCTGTACGTGGTGGCTTTGATCAGGACCAGGATTTAATGTGGTTATTCCCTTTATTTTTACTTATTATTTTTTTAAAGATTTTATTTATTTACTTGACAGATAGAGAGCACAAGTAGGCAGAGCAGCAGGGAGAGGGAGAGGGAGCAGCAAGTTCCCCGCTGAGCAGAGAATCTAATGTGGGACTCAATCCCAGGACCCTGGGATCATGACCTGACCCGAAGGCAGATGCTGAACTGACTGAGCCACCCAGGCGCCCCTGGTTTTCCCCTTTAATTTATCATACAAGATGATCTGGGTCAGCCCAGGGAAATAACGGTAGGGGAGGCGGATTGAAGAAGACAGTAGATTCAGTTTAATCTACTCAGTGCCTCCCAGTTAAACTCCATGGTGGTGGTCTGAACATTCCAGTTTTGTAAACTTTAGCCCTGTATGTTTTCAAACAGAATCATCACTGCAGAACATGGAGTCCAAAAGCCTTGAGGGGCTCCTGACTAGTTCTTTGTTCTAGGGAAAAAGTCAAGAAGCTTGATACTGTTGACAAAACTCCCAAATATAATGAATATAATGGAAAGCTCAGGTATCATCAGCACTACCCTCCCACCCCAACCTAGTGATATTATATATTTATTTCACTTGCCTTTGTCCCTCCTCTCTCATTCCCCAAATTTAAGGTGCCTGAGAACAGAATCTTTGATTCATTTGTGCTTCCCAGAGCCCCCAGAAGAGTGCTGCCTTACGTGTAGTTGGTGTTCAATAACTGTTTATTCTGTCAGTTAACCTGGAGATTCGCAGAGCTTATGCGATCATGAGTCAGGGCTTTCTCATCTGGGGCCTCCCAGAAAGGTTTGGCTTCTAGTGCTCCAGCAGCATAATCCTGTCTCTGGGAGCTGGGAACCATCTGGAGGCTCTCAGCTGGGGAAGATGGAAAATCCAGCATCAGGGTTCAGATAGGCTGGAACCAGGATGCCCCCAGAACTCACGTCCCAGGGACATGCCCAAGCCCTTTGCCTGAGTAGGGACCCCCCAGATAGGGACTGGGGGCTTCTCGGGAGCCCTCTTCACCCTCAGAGGCTGTGGGCTAAGCACTGCACCAACACGTTTAGCCAGCAGGCTTAGGATTCTGTCCCCCAATTTGTATTGAAAGGAAACCCTCCTTTCCCTTGCTTTTCATTTTCAGCCTTTGAATCAAAAGGAAAACCTTTTTTATTCTAAATCAAGAATGTACTTAGTGACCTTTCCCAAATGGAAGCAAGGTGCCCACAGCCCACAATTTTAATTTAAATCAATTCCTTTCCTAGCATGAAAAACAAACACAAAAATAACTTCCCAGGAAGGACTTGGGGGTACTTTGAGTGTTCAGTAGTTGATCTTTTACAAAGGTAAACAGGCACTTACCTTGCTGGTTTCTGAGAAGTTTGTTGGGGGGAGGGATGTCTACCAGGCTTCAGTGAAACCCTGTTGTGAGACTGAGTGCCAAGTTCTTTGCGTGAAGGGCAAGTCCGTGTTGGTGTAGGGCTGCGGCCACATATGGTGCAGATGCCTGCTGTTTGGAAAGAATTGCAGTGCAATTAAAAGACTTTTGGAGACTTGGCAATATTGTTAATTCCGTTGCCATTTCATATGAGCAGGAGGATTAATTAGCATTGGCTTTATAGAGTTATATCTAAATGCATATGTTTTGGGTTAGATATTTCTTTTTACTAGATTAGTCAGACTTGTTCCCAACTGTGAAGGCTGCCTCATGGGATTCATTCGTGCCTGCCTGCATGCTTCTTGTTTGCTGGAGTGTGTTATCCAGGGCTGACACCAGAACCATTTATAGTGAGGCTGACTCTGTCCTTACCTTGCAGAATTACTTTTGATGAAGAAATCAGGAGGCAGGTGGGTAGGGATTTTAGAATATGGGGGCAGACTCAGTCACAGAATACCTTTTGTTTTTGTTCATTTCTGCAAATGACATTTTTAAGCAGTCTAATTTTCTCAATTGCATTTCCTTGATATTTCTTTGTTTTCACACTTTTATAGGAGAGAGAAAAAGAGACAAAAGTCTTTGCAGCAGGGGCATCTTTTTAATGAAGCTTAGAATAGCCCTTCAGAACTACTTATTCAGACCTCTTTGGTGTTAGATCTGAGCCCGGGAGGTTCCCGGTTTGTCTGTCAATTCAACCATAATTAGTAGAATGGTTTTTCATGGATGCTTTGGTGACCTTGGAAATATAGGATATTCCAGAAAGAGATGTATTCATGATTCTCTTTCTTATCGCTCATGGTAATGAGGGTAGTTTGCCCACCTCCCAGCAAGGGGCCTAACACATGGAAGTGTACAGTAGATGTTTGTTGAATAAAAAAATGTTTGGCTTGGTGCTTGGAACCTTGTCTGGGGGCAGTGACTGTCAGCTTAGCCTGCATGAGGTTCACCAGGACAGCTTATTACCAGAGTCATTCCAGGCACCAGCCTCAAGTTATGATTTGGAGGTCAGAGGACGGCTATAGAAGTCCCTATTTTTAACCCATATCCTCACAGATATGGATGCAGGTTACCTTTGGACCTCACACAATGGGGAAAGAAATTGCTGTGGGGATACGGCGGCGTTTCAGAGCTTTAGAGGAAACCTTTCTTCAGCTCAGCTTAGACTCCTTCCCATTACCATCCATGCTCCTGGCCTCCTCCGAGGCTCCTCCGTGATGACTCCCTTTCTCTGGCGCTGTGGCCCAGGCCGTCTGTCCAGGTGCCGCTCCCTCGTCTTCCACTTCCTGACCATCGTGAATCCGCAGATCAGATTCTTCCTGTTCCTTGGAGCTACCCGAGAACGGCACAGTTGGCACAGTTGGATGGCTGTTTGTCTTACTTCGGGACTGTGCAGATGTACTTGTGGCCAGGGCGCCTCGTGCTTATCAGTCTGGTTTAGGTCACCTTTCTAGGCGCCGGGGCCGTGTGTTTGCACAAGCCACGCAATGAAGTTAGTCATACGGGCTTCGGTGTATAAATGAGATGATGAATTTAAACTTCTTGGCACAGCTCAGGGTATATAATGTATGCTCCGTATATTGCAGATGTTTTTCCCTCCGTGAATTATAAAGTCCTTGAGGGGCATTCCAGGGACACAAACTAGAATCAAACTAGATTTCCCGGGGGATGAAGCCAGAGCTGATACCTGAAATTTGGACATTAGTCTGACATAATCATAAAACAAATAAATAGCAAAACCCCAGGGATGCATCAAGTGGGCAGTTTTTAGCAACAACTGATGCTGTCTACGGAGAGGGGTGTAGCTCAAGTGACCGAGGCAGTAACTATGCACAAAAGCTTCCTAAGTAGACTCAGCAGGACAGTGTCAGCTTCACGCTCAAAAGCGAGGGAAGCTCCTCACCTCCTCCTGGCCGCTGTAGGAACAAAGAAAGCATTCTGTAGCAGGCGGACTTGGTTGGGTCTCATTAAATGAGAGTTATACTTTCTATAATAGCATAAATGTGTGCAATAGTGAATAGGAGCGGAAGTAGCAACACAATAAAACTGTAGCCGCCAAAGAATATGTTTTAAAATCTCAGATGTTGGCCACAGCGGACAGAGACTGAGAATTCTCTCTAGTTTTTCCAGCTGTGATTTCCTTGCTCCTTAGGACACTCAGTGTGCACAGCCTAGAGAGAAGTTAGGGGGTATCCTTTCCAAGCCTGTGGAACACGTGATGTCAGGGCATATTGGCTAGTCTGCCTTAGTCTGCAGATTGCTGGTCAACCAGGCTGAGAGTGGCTGATGGCAGAGGAGAACTTTCTCTTAACAAGGAGTTGGTGGTCTACAGTTTCACAGTTCAGTCCTCTGGGTTGGTGATTCTTTAATTCTTTTGACCTTTTTGTCGAGATCACAAAATGGTCATCACAGCTCTGAGGTTTATTTCCACACAACAGGGTTCCAAGAGGGAAGCAAAGGGTATTTTCTCTCTCTTTCCCCCTTCCCTTGTGTATCTGTCTCTTTTTCTAATGTCTCTCTCACCTTTTTTCTTTGTCTTTTTCCCTCTCTCCCTGTTTCATCTAGGATAAAAATCCCTCTCAGAAGCTTCCAAAAGATTTACTTTACCTCTCTTTAATGAGAACCAAGTCAGTGCTCACCTCAGACCAATCACTAGCCAGTGCCCCGAGGGTTACCATTTTGGTTTTAGACCTGTCATGGCTTCTTTCCTGGGTCTAGAGAGGGGCTCCCTTTTCTGAGCCCGTAGCTGCGTGTGTGCTATCAAGACTCAACGTGCCAAGAAAGAAAGAGGAATGATGGTCTGGTAGGCAGTTGTCATAGGTTTCTAAAGCTGTTATAACGAAGTATCACAAACTGTGTAACTTAAATAATAGAAAGTTATTGCCTTGCAATTCTGGAGGCTAGAAGTCTGAGATCAAGGTGTTGGTAGTGTTGGTCCCTTCTGAGGTCTGTGAGGAAGAATCTGTTCCATGACTTTCCCATAGCTTCTGGTAGTTTGTTGGCAATCTTAGGCATTCCTCAGCTTGGAAGAGCATCATCCTGATCTCTGCTTTCATCTTCATATGCTCTTTTCCCTGTGTGCGTGTCTTTGTCCAAATTTCCCCTTTTTATAAGGACACTAGTCATAGTGGATTAGGGGCCCACCCTACTTCAGTATGGCCTCATCTTAATTAATCACATCTATAATGACCCTATTCCCAAATAAGGTCACTTTCTGACATGCTAAGGTCTAGGACTTCAGCATATGAATTTTGGTGGTGGGGAGGATGGGGGGCACGATTCAACCCAGAACAACAGTCGGTAGCGTCTGCATATGAGGTAAAGTATCTGTGTTAACCTGAACACGATGGCCTCAGCTACTCTATTTTCTTGTTTGCATTTAGCATTTAATTCAGTCTAAAGAGAATGTTTATTCTTTCAATGTTAGAGAATAATAATAATAATAATAATGATATAAGAAAAGCAAGTGAGAAAAAAGGGCACAAACTAGAAACTTCCAAGAATATAAAAAATTAAAAAATCATCACTGTCATTACCATCATCATCAGTCCATCCAGTTTTGCATCTGCCTACTTCCTCCCTATATAAAGCAGTAGAAAACCACAGCCACTCAACTGCCAAGTACTGGGAAAGCCCTCAGATAGAAATCTAAGAAGCAATAACACTCTGTAGTTACTAACGAACTCCATACTCATGAGGATCGTTAAGTAACTCTAATCATTTATGAAATTTAGTCTAGTGGAGTCATAAAATTGATTTTTCAAACATTTATATTCATTATTTAAGCATTTTTTCTCAGACTTGGCCATAGAGAACACATAGAAAAGTCAGTTTACTCATTTTAGACATTTTGGGACTATGTATATGTCAAAATTTATAAATATTTAACATACCTTTTAGAGCTATCAATGTTATGTAATGTTCTTCTCTTAAAGTAACTTAGTCTATCTATTCCAACTTTTTATTTAAATGGAAAGTACATTTCCAAGAAGATGGGCATGACATTTTCTGCCTAACATCTTTTTAAAAAAAAGTCATTAAAAGGACCATTTAAAGATCATAAAGCACCCTATGACAGAATTATTTTGAAGTTATTGTAATCATTTTTTTTGGTCAACCTGCTATTCTGTGGTGCTTTCTGATGGGTGCTCATGGCTTGGGGGGCTGACAGGGAGAAGGAGGCGCCTGACACGTGGCTCATGTGTATCCCCATAAGAGAAGACGTGTGTTGGGTTGGAGCAAGCTGGCTCTACTGAGTTGTGTGGGAGAGGGGAGAGGCCCCATTCACGCAGTGCTCTGCCCTCCACATCTTGAATCTGAGCTTCATCTGAACCATGGGGCTCTGTTCCACCCAGTGCATGGTCTTTCTCTGTCTTCAGTGATGTTACGCACACGAGGTCTCTATTGAGCAAAACTGTCCTAGGTGACTGACATCTCTTCTTTGGCTGGGCCACCAAGACGGGTATGGACTTCGGCAAGAATATATTTTCGCAAGCCCTTCCCCGGTGAAGGCAGGCCTGCTAACATTTTTCATGGGCTATACCCAGGCCCTCTGCTGGACTGCAGAGCCTGGGAATTTGTCCTGAGCTCTCCTCTTCCCAGCAGTCTGCCCTCTGATGCATTTAAAGGTCAGCAGTTGCTTTCATTGCTCCTGCTTCTACCGTCCGTCTCTCTACCCGCCGCACGAGCATGGAGAGCATCCATTTGAGTGACGCTATGACTTTGTTACAAATTAAGGTGAAATCCACTTTAAGGTGAACAATTCAGTGGCATTTATACATTCATAATATTGTAAAACCATTATTTCTGTCGAGTTTCAAAACATTTTCATCACCCAAACAGAAACCTCCTTACCTTGTATCCAGCAGTCACTCCTCATTCTCCCTTTCTGCCCCCCCACCTCCCAGCCCCTGGCAAACACTAATCTGGTTTCTGTGTCTGTGGACTTACCTATACTGGACATCTCATAAAAAAGGAGTCATAAAATATGTAGCCTTTTGTGTTTGGCTTCTTATACTTAGCATAATTTTTTTTCAAGACTCATCCATATTATAGTGCGTATCCTTCATTTTTTTTTTTAATGGCCAAATATTCCACTGTGTGGATATGCTACATGTTGTTTATCCATTCATCTTCCCCTTGAAGGCAGAGAACTATAGGCTAAAATCATCAACCACAGACTCACAAGAGTCTTGAAAAGGTGGCATACGTAGTTTCTGGACTCGGGGCTTCTAGCTTCAGTGGCTCCAGAAAGTGTGTCCCGGTCTTTGTTAAAGGACTTTCTGGCTCCGTCAGCCACCAGCTTGGGACCAAGAGCCCTGGCCACGTGTTCTTCTTCACATCAGTAGTACATGTACAGCTGCTGGATGAGTTTATCTCGATTCCTTCCATAGTGATGCAGTATCTCTCTTGCAGGGGACCCTTCCTGTCCTGTAAGCTTGCCCTTGGCTTTTGTTCATTGCTCTTAGATTTCTCCAAGGATTCAGAGCTTCTCATACTCCAGGCCCAGGACTAGGATTTGGAGGTTAGGATATAAGCCCAGCAAAATGGCTAGCTCTTTTTAGCATTAAAGTCTCCCAGACTTGAAAGCAGGGCCCATGGGAATGTTAAACCGCCTCATGGTTTTAAAAATGCCTAGTGCTAAAAAGATTATGTGCAAAATGGAAGGCCTAGGTAAATGTGATTTTTAAAAACCTCAGCCATCAGGCCCCCTGTGGCTAAGGGCAGGAACAAACCGCCGCCCTGCTGGGCTTTGAGTGACGGGCCATAATTCTCCACGGCCCTTCTGCTGACTCCACAAGCCATTTGAGCCCAGTCTTAAGTTTTATAATGTCACCAGGACCCCCATTGGTGTTACAGCCCATGTCTGCCTGAGAATTCTCTTCTGTCAGTTACACAGAGTGTGCTCCGACAAGGCTGTTCCTCGGATGGCCAGTGTTCAGGGCTAACGTGTGTTTCAGCTTACTTTCCATGTCGAGACAGTTTAGAATTGCCCAGGATGGACGCTACACATTTACAAAGCCTCGATATGCTGACAAGATTAAGTGATAATTCTTTAAATGTGAGGAATGTTTTTCCCACCACGAAGCCCAGATGGGCCTTGATGACATATGGGAAAACCACTGGCAGCTGTGTCACATCTTTGGGGGCCTCTTGTTGCCCATGTCATTGACCCCCTGCACCCCCCAGCTTGTATCTGTAACATTATGAGAGTGAGAAGATGACATCACAAAGGGAAAGATTTTAGCTCCATTGCGGATGAAAGAAAGTTTACCTTACCACTCCCTACCTAAACAAGCCTAATGAAAAACCTATAAAGCTTTCCTGTCACTGTGAGCCTTGATCCACCTGTTTATTCAGGCTTTTCCTGAAGCCGGGCTGACTGCCGACATGGTTGGGTGTGATGGAAGGGCCTGATGGGTGACTTCTGGGCCACTGTGTTTTAAGACAATTTCCCTTAGCTCAGAGCTGTGGAGAGGAAGGAATGTTTGCATCTCCAAGCTTTGTGCAGCTTTTTGAGAAAAGGAACTCAGGGAAATCTTCTGACTCCCAAGCCACACTGCAGGCACAGGACCGAGGGTGGCACTCTGTTTCCTCCACTCCCTCCTGCCCACCCCTCCCCCTCAGTACTGCCCCAGTTTACTTATAAGCAAAACCCAGAAGAAATTCTTTCCCACCACTTCTGTCTACATCATTACCAGGGCACTTTCCAGAAAGACCTCGAGGGCCAGCTCTGAGAATTCCAGGGCAACATGCTTTACAGGGCCTTGTAACCTGTAGTGGAAGAAATTTTGGGCCTTGTGCCCATAGGCTGATGGTAAAAAAAGGTTAACTATTATTGCAGACGGGGTGGGGGACCCCGTCAATAAACCAGAGGAAGTAAGATTTGTGACAGTTTTTGTGACGTGATTAAATGGGGAAATCTCTCTTGGGAAATTGTATACTCACATGGGGCTCGCCCTAACTCCGTAGTCCCAGCACTGTCCTCTCCTTCCTCTTGCCCCTTTCCCACCAGTGCCTGTCTTTCAGGGATGATTGGCCCAGTGTTGTCTCGCAAGATCCTACCCCAGTGGTCTCTTCTGGGCAAAAGTAGTCAGTTAGAAATGTTTCTTTGTGAAATGTGATCTGACTTGCTGAGGTCCTTTGGCTGGGTGCGCGGGGAGCAAGGAAGGTGGGGAGGGATCCCGTGCCTGGTGAGCCCCTTCCTGCCCTGCTGCAGGCCTTCTGTGGGGGCCACTACATGGGCTGACTTCATCTGTCCTTCCTGCCATCCTGTGAAGGAGTAGTTAGCATCATCTTTTCTAGATGAGGAGACACAGTCTCAGAGAAGTTAAGTTTATTTATTTTGCTCCCTGCTGTTCTTTGATGGATTTGAGGTGGTTAACAAAAGCACTTGCAAGTCAAAAGGAAAACAATAAAGACTTGATGCAGAGAGGTGGAATGAAGGCAATGCATGGAAGGAATAATAAGCCACCCAGAAACACACAGCACGCTACTAGAGTGCTTAGAAGTGGCCATAAATTTAGCTCAGGGTTTCCTAGAAGCCAAGGCAGAAGGAATAACAATTTCTAGTTAGAAAGTTAAACAACTTATGTCATCCATAGAGGAGCCAGGATTTCAACCTACTTTTGTCAGATGCCAAAGCTCATTCATTCATTCGTTCATTTATAGGATGGGACTTGCGCTGTGGTCTTGAATGGTGGCTAAGGCCCAAGTCTACAACAAGTCCTGAAGATTTGGGCCAGGCTTAACAAGAAGCTGCAGGATGGGGCCTGCCAGTACCCACTGCCCTCCCACTAGCCCCTCCCCAGGCCAGGCCAGGAGGAGGAGGACTGGGAGAGTGGTCTTCCTAGCACTCAGGTCATGTGTGTGGTCAAGGGCTCATATCTCACCGTTGGGAAGGGGGGCTCTCACTTCTTCAGTGTGCAAAGACTGGGGACCCATGGGTAGGGAAACTAGCTGCTGGAGGTTTGCTGAGCTGCAGAATCCACAGATTTACCCTGTGCTGTCAGCAAAATTCAGAATGTTGAAGGAGTTCTTGGAAAGGCCAACCTGGGTCTCCTGAAGTTGAGCAAATGTGGATACAAAGACTGGTTCCCACATGGGCCTAGACAGTTGTGAAGACAGAAGGCCCACTGGGGTTGCTGGTGCCAGTGAGATTGTGGGATTGTGGCGCAGTGTCCCTGGGAAGAGGAGGGAGCTTCTCCCACCTGATCTTGTTCTCCACAGTGCTTGGAGGATAGTAGAAGTATCCTTACAGCTTTTCTTCTTTGTTCATTCTTAAAGGAGTTTCTTGGGCAGGTAGAAACAAAAGCTACAAAGCAAAAAACCTTTAACTTAGAGACTTTAAGCAAGTTGCTGAAGTCTGCTGTATCCTCATTTCTGCCATCTATAAAATGGGCACAGGACTTGCTGCCTCCTCCTCCCACCAAGATTTCGTGAGGCTTCACTGAGACCAGCACAGGATGCGTCTCAGGCCTGGCTCCCACAGGGCACTCAAAACACGGCGTGGCATCTGTTTCCTGTGATCTTCTTTCATCATTTCTCTCGCCTCCTTTTTCGGAGTCTGTTCTGTCCTCAGGAATCCCTAAGATATCCCCTTCCTGTGCATTAGAGCCGTCTCTCTTTGGGCTATTGATTACAGAGTCTTCAGGGGAGTTGTAGAAACAGAGATTTCCTGAGCCCATTCGAGGCGCTTCTCACTCAGCAGCCTAGTGTGGCGATAGGAATGAGAAGCTTTAAAGGCTCCCCAGGTGACTGATTCATAGCCAGCTGTGAGCACTCCTGTCTCGGGACATACTTGAAAATTCTGATTGTTACTGCCTTTCGTATAGTTTGACCAGGGTGCCACCCGCTCCTTGTTCACATATCACTTCATTGTTTCTACAAAATGTATGAAGTTCCCACGAGGTTCTCGCCTTTGCCTGAAAGGCAAAGTTACTTCAAAAGGTGGGTGCAGAGAGCCTTGACTCACGGCTAACACTCCATCTCAGACCAGTTTATCAGATTAGCCCCAACAACCGCACAGGTCCCTGAGGAATGGGACTGGCATCGAGTCCTTTTGATGAGCAACAGGACGAGGAGGTTCCAAGCCTGGGAATCCTGTTTAGGAGACCAGAACGTGGGCCCGAGAAGCCAGGGGACCGCTAGCGAGACATGGTACCTTGAGGAAGGAGAAGGGAATGGAGCAGGAACACAGTCATCCCTCACTTAATAAATATTTACATCATCCATTTTAAAAAACTTTTTATTTTGATATAATTTCAGACTTACAAAAGAAGTTGAAAAAATAGTACAAAGATTCCGTACACCTTCACTTAGCATCTTCAGATATTAAACCTCTTAAAAACTATAGTCAGATGATCAAACCAGGACATTAACCTTGATATGATACTATTATTGCTATAGATTAATTCTGCAGAATTATATTCAAATTTAATTTCAAATTAAATCATTCAGATTTTTCTACCTGTCCCATGGATGCCCTTTCTCTGTTCTAGGATCCAATTGAGGATCCCACAGCACATTTAGTTGTATTTCCTTAGCCTCCTTTAACACAGAACAGTTCCTCAGTCTGTCTGTCTTTCAAGACTGAGGCTTTTGAAGAGTGCAAAAAAAAAAAAAAAAAAAAAAAGAGTGTAGAATGTCCACCAGTTCGGTTTTGTCTGGTGTCTCCTTATGATTAAATTCAGCTTATTAATTTTGGCAAGAATACCACAAGAGGTGATGTCGTTCCCTTCTCAGAGCATTATAGGAGGTGGGATGAGATTTTTTTTCCCCCCAGAAAAGCATGTTAGAAGAAAATATACCTATTTTAGCAGTTAACAATCTGTTTTAGCAATGACAAAGAAGAGGTGAAGCTCCATCTTGAACCAGAGCTATATGGGACCCTGCTCTGCTATCCTGCACCCCCTCTTAAACTCATCATCTCCTTCCAGACCCTTCCTTCCTCCAGCTTGTTCACCTGCTGTGTGAGGCCTCCTTTTAGGGAGGCGAAATACTTTGAAAAACATTTGTACAATCTCCTATGAAAATAGATCCAAGAGTAATAAAGATATGGCTAGTGCGTTTAGTTAAGCATAGTTTTCTTCGGGAAGAAAATTGGATGTAATAAAAAGAATTGAATATGGTTGGAGAAACAGATATTTATGCTTGTGTGTGTGCAAAATTTGCCAGTAAGGAAAAAAATTAAACAAACTGCAGAAAATATAATTGTTGGTACAAAATTAGCTCATGTTCCAAGGGGATAGGAGAGAAATATTTCAAAATACTATGGGGAGAGAAGAAGCTGAGTGGAAGTGTGAGTGTAAGAACGAGCCAGGATATTTTTTTGCCTCCTCTGCACAGTTAGAGGTCGTATAATTGTAGGGTGACCTTTGCTAGAGTGACAGTATCCAGAATGTGCTTGTGTTACATGGATATACATATACACACACACACACACACACACACACACACACACACACACACATATTTTTTTTTTTAAAGGTTTATTTGTTTGAGAGAGAGAGAGCATGAGTCGGGGGTGGGGCAGAGGGAGAGGGAATCTCCAGCAGGCTCCATGCCCAGGAAGGACACCCACGTGGGGCTTGATCACACGACCCTGAGATCATGACCTGAGCTGAAACCAAGAGTCAGATGCTTACCTGACTGAGCCACCCATGCACCCCTACATGGGTATATTTTTGCCTTGCTTGGGTCCTTTTGGAATAAATGAAAAACTTTAACAGAGGTAAAGTATTAAGGACATCAAGGTTGAACTTCAGTTTAGTACTTGTTTGTCCATTTGGTGAGGCTGAGCTAAGTGGAGAGGAAACGTACCCAGAGAATAGGCCTTTGTTCTTTCACAGTCATGTCAGTGACCTTAGTTTTGGAGAAAATTATATTTGCTCAATTTAAGAGAATAAAGTAAAAGAGAAAAGTATAAACTATACAGAAAAAAGGAGGTAAACCATTTCTGGATCAAACGCTTGTAGCATTTGGCATCTTTAAAGATCTGTTTTTATCCATATACCCACACAGAGGTCTGCTATCTTATGAGGGTGAGATACTGCACAGGTTGGTTTGTATCCTGTTCCTTTTTTAGTCTCTTTTTCTGCTTAGAATAATTAAATGCTGATTGTAAAAAAAGGTGCAAACACTTGAGGACGTGTGAGGCAAGATGCGAAAGTCTCTCCAGGGAGCACCATTTTAATAGTTTGGTGTATCTTCTCTCTGATTTTCTCCATACTGTCTAGGAACTTAATGTTTTCACTTCAAGTATCTTAGACCTGGTAACTTTCTAACTGATGTTAGAGGGGTCACATGACCTTTTTGGTATTCAGTTTCTTTTCTTTGGATTATAGGGGTCAAAATGTTCACTGTTCACCTGTCTTGTAAACATTTCTTTCATTTCCCATCTTGTTCAGTATTTTGGGGACATCTGTCTCCACTCCACTGTCTATCCCAACTTTCTTCAGAATTCTCCTGTTTTGGGGTGCCTGGATGGCTCAGTCATTTGAATGTCTGCCTTCAGTTCAGGTCATGATCTCAGGGTCCTGGGATCGAGTCCCGCATTGGGCTCCCTGCTCCATGGGGAGCCTGCTTCTCCCTCTGCCTCTGCCCTTCTTCCTTGCTCATGCTCTCTCTCTGTCTCTTTCCCTCTCTCTCTCAAATAAACAAATAAAATTAAAAAAAAATTCTCCTTCACAGCACGCCCTCCATCCAGCCACCTACCCAGCCATCTCCCCTCCATTCTGTACACATTCTCTTTGAATCAAAATGTCCTTCTCGTTTCCTGATCTCTCATCCAGGGTCCCCTCTGGATACTCAGCTTTCTTCTCACATTCTCTTTGCCCTCATTCTGTTTAGATCATTCCTCCCTTCTCTGAGTCTTCTAGAAGGATGAGTGCACACCTCCTGTAGGTCTAGCTCTTACCCTAATCCCTAGTGAGGAATCTGCTTGTATTAGTTTCCAAGGGTTCTCATAACAAAGCACCACAAACTGGGCAGTTTATAACCACAGAAGCTACCTTGTTAACTCTTCAGAGGACCAGAAGTCTGAAATCAAATGTCAGCAAGCTCCTGCTTTCTCCGAAGGCTCCAGGGAGAAATCCTTCCTTGCCTCTTCTGGTTTTGGTGCTTGCTGGCAATCCTTGGTGTTTCTGGGTTTGTAGCTGCATCACTCCTATTTCTGCCTCTGTCTTCACATGATCTTCACCTCTTTATGTGTCGTGTCCAGATGTCTGTCTTTTTGTCAGGACACAAGACACTGGACTTGGGCCCACCTTAACCTCGTATGACCTCCCCTTAACTTGATAAAAATGTCTGTTCAGACTGTATTCCCACATAGGGGAAGGGAGGGAAGATGGAATGGAAAGAGATCAGAGAGACAAGCCATGAGAGACTCTTAACTCTAGGAAAAAAACTGAGGGTTGCTGGAGGGGAGGTGGTTGGGGGGGGTAATTGGGTAATGGGCATCAAGGAGGGCACACGATGTGATGAGCACTGGGTATTATATGCAACTGATGAATTAATGAATTCTACATCTGAAACCAATGATGTAATATACATTGGCTGATTGAATTTAAATAAAAAAAAAGACTGTATTTCCAAATAAGGTCACATATTGAGGTTCCAGGTGAACATGAATTTTGGGGGGACACTGCTGAGCTTAGTACACTGCTCCAGATCCATAGTATCACTTCTCTTTTAGACATTTCCTTGCGGATGTACCACTGGAGTCTCCAGCTAAACATATAAAAAAATGAGGTCATAATCTTACCGGTCCTCTCAGGAGCCCTGGCAAGAAGTAGCTAAACAAATTCAAAGTTATCAAGAAAGACTCTTTGAAATTTACATGCAAGTAAATACATGCATGTACTTGTATCGGAGTGTATACTCAGAGATTTTTTCAGTGAGTGGAGTGTGTGATCAAGAATTCTGAGAACAGTAGTCTGCAGAGTCAGATTCTTTTCCCTTAGCACTGCATGCAAGGCCTTCACTTACAGCCCCTAACTTTTTTTTTTTTTTTTGAAGATTTTAATTTTTCAGAGCAGTGTTAGGCTCACAGCAGAATTGAGAGTTAACAGATTTCCTCTCTACTCTCTGACCCCGCACACATAGCATCCCCCCTTACCAGTACCACACCAGAATGGTGCATTTGTTACAACTACATTTGCTACAACTACAACCTACATTGACACATCTTAATCACTCAAAGCCCATGGTTTACCTTAGAGTTTACACTGGGTGGTGTATGCTCTGGGGGTTGGGACAATTGTCTAATAGCATGTAGCCACGACTTCAGTGGTACAGAGTCATCTCACTGCCTTAAAATCCTCTGTACTTCTACTGGGTATTTACCCTAAAGATAAAAATGTAGTGATCTGAAGGGGCACCTGCACCCCAATGTTTATAACAGCAATGTCCACAATAGCCAAACTGTGGAAAGAGCCTAGCTGTCCATCAACAGATGAATGGATAAAGAAGATGTTGTATATATATACAGTGGAATACTATGCAGCCATCAAGAAAAAACAAAATCTTGCCATTTGCAATGACGTGGATGGAACTAGAGGGTATTATGCTAAGTGAAATAAGTCAATCAGAGAAAGACAATTATCATATGATCTCTCTGATATCATATGAAGAATTTGAGAGGCAGGTCATGAGGGGTGGG
>CM052896.1:88245293-88262068 GCA_028534135.1 Potos flavus
CTCTCCAACATTTGTTGTTTACTGTCTTGTTGACAATCTTTGTTTTTTAATTGGTATGTTTAGACCATTTAAAATTAATGTAATTATTGATATGTTTGGCTATAGGTCCACCATTTTATGATTTGTTTTTGTTTGTTCTCCATGTCTTTTGTTCCTTTGTTTTTCCTTTCCTGCTTCTTCTGGGTTATTTGAAAATCTTTAGTACTCCATTTTAACTCTATTTTTGTTTTTGAAGATGGTGATCTTTGTGCTATTTTTTGAAATCTCGTCATAGGAAACATTGTTTATTGATGTTTAAAGAGTTTTGGTTCCTTTTAGTTGAATGATCTTGGTTATAATAATAATAATAACAGCTATGATTTAGTGGGCACCTGATATGTGCCCTTGTCATACCTAATCTGTAATCTTTATAACAATGTTCCATGGTTAAGTAACTTTTTCATTTTATAGCTGAATCAAATAGAGAATTACACTAGCTTAAATGTCTCACTCAAAGTCACCTTGATGGTAAGGAGGGAGTCAGTAGGGCAATCCCCATCTGATTCCAAAGGTTATGTTCTTCCCATTGCAACTTTCACAGATTTGGCATATGTGCCTTCAAGATAGAGGATTTTGCTATTGCTATTTTGCTATTCTCATGGCAGTGAAATTTCATGATTGTTAAAATGATCAATGTAAAACACATTTTGTGTTATGGCAGATAATCCATTCTCCATCAGCTGCACGCCTTGTGTGGGAAAGGCTTTTCCCTCCCTGTGACTAGGAAACTTAATGGGTCACAAAACTTTAGTTAAGGTTCCCTGACAATCTCTCTCCAGCTATAAATAACATCACACTACTAGTTTGGATCTGCTACATATCGTTTAGTTATACTCTATCATTCTCCCTTTTTTTCTTTGCTCCAAATAGTTTATCCAGGTGTCTCTTGAGTCTTATTGCTATATTGGGATTGTATATTGATACAGTGATCTATTGTTCCCATTTTTATTGGCTCATAAAGCTTAATAAAAAGCAGATGGTATATATTTGCTTTTGATGTCCTAAGTCTTAGGACCCAGCCAGTGGATGTTTTACAGCGTTTGCTGTATTTATCAAGTAAACAGTGTTACCAAGAATCACGCACTTGTTCTTTATGCTGGGTATTCAAGCTCCAAGAGATGTTATAACTACACACCCTATAAGTTCTGCATTTTCCAGGAACTCTGGGTTAGGTTGTAGAGATGGTCCATTAAGCCACTTATATACCATGCATCAATTTCATTTTGCTGGTGATAATCAGGAGATGGTCCGTTTATCACGAAGCATACATTTTGATGTGATTATCTGAATGTGTTCTGCCCTATTTAAAAACAATGTTTAAGATGTTAACAAAGGGAAAGGAAACAAGCATTTGTTGAGTGTGTACTATATAAAGTTACTTTAATGTATTAACTTCAGTAGTCCTCTCAATAAGTCTGAAATGTAGATATATTTTTACATATTATTTCACAGATATGTAATTTGTGCAACAGAGATTAAGTAATTTTATACAAGACCATATAAGGTTAGAATTGGGGAACTGACATACAGTTTAAACTATATGACTCCAAATTCTATAAACACTCTGGTAAAGTATCTGCTTTACCATTTTTCCCTTTGCTGATTGTCACTAATCATATATCTCTAGAGAAATTCTGCCTTTTTCACTATTTTAGATTTGACTCATAGTTTTATTTCTACTCTGTAAATATAATAACTAGCAACAGTAAAGTAGTGTAATGATTAATAGCAAAGACTTTAGAGTCAGACTATCTGGGTTCAGACTCTGGTTTTGCTATTTGTTAACTGTATAATTCTGAGCAAATTGCTTAATTTCCCTGTGCCTCAGTTTTCTCCTTCAGTAATAATAGTACATACCTCAGAGGCTTGTTATGGGGACTGAGTTAATTTTTTGAAAGATCTTAGAAAAGTGCCTAGTACATTATAAGTACTACACATATATGCTTGCCAAATAAGTAACATTTTATTTGCCATTTATTGTGTATTCGATACTTTGCTAAGCACTCTAGATATAATACCAAATATATGGAAGGTACTATTATTGTCTCCATTTTATGAGCGAGGATGCCAAGGCTTAGAAAGGATAACAGCTCGTCCAAGACCATATCAGTGGTAAGTTTGTTGTGGAAAACAACCAAACAGAATACAGGAGAAGAGAATAAAACTCACCCATAATTCTATCATGTAGGGAGTACTGTGGTTACATTTGGAGTATTTTCCTTATTCTATCCATATCACTATAGATTATTAAAATCATATTGAACATACAATATTCCATTTTTGTTTTGTTTCTTAACATTATATTAAACATTTTCATCGTAACATATCATCGATGATTTTTTGTTGTTGTCAACATTGTTAATGGTTGTAGAATATTCCATCATTTAGATGTGATATTTTATTTAATCCCTCATTAGATGATGGATATAAAGTTATTTCAGGCTTTTGTGCTAATACATAATGTTACAGTGAATATCTTTGCATTTTGGATTTTTTCTTAGGATATATTTCTGGGCTTGGAATTACTGTGTCAAATGATCAGATATTTTTAATGTCTCTTAAATGTACAAACAAGCTGATATTTTTAAAGGAACTTATAAAACACTATAAGCAAAAATACAGATAAAATATAAAAAGAGAACAGTCAAGTTACTCAGATACAGGTTTATTTATTTAATTTTTAAATTATTTTTAAATTATTTTATTTTATTTTTTTTTAATTTTATTTTTTCAGTGTTCCAAGATTCATTGTTCATGTACCACACCCAGTGCTCCATGCAATACGTGCCCTCCTCAATACCCACCACCAGGCTTATTTTGAGATAATTATAGATTAACATATATTAAGAAATAATATAGAGAGATCCCATGTGGACTTTACTCCATTTCTCCCATGTTAACATCTTACAACCTGTACTACATTGTCACACCCAGGATATCTCATAGATACAGTCAAGATGAAGAATATTTCTATCACCACAGCAATCCCTCATATTGCCCTGTCATAGTCATAATACCTCCTCCCAACTCCCATCCCTGACTCTTGGCAATTACTAACCTGTTCTCCAAGCCTATAGTTTTGTTATTTCAAGAATGTTGTATAAATAAAGTCATAAAAGGCTTGACTTTTTCACCCTAGCTGTTTCCACTCAGCGTAATTCCCTGGAGATTCATCTAAAGCCATGTGTGCTGGTAGTTCATTCTTTTACTGCAGGCATAGATGTACCACAGTTTGTTTAACCATTCGCCCATTGAAAGACATCTGGATTGTTCCCAGTTTTTGGCTATTACAAATAAAGCTATTATAAAATTTGTGTATAGCTTTTGATGTAAACATAAGTTAAAAGTTTTTTTCTCTGGGGAAAATGCCCAAGTGTGCAGTTGCTGGGTTATATATGGTAGTTGCATGTTTAGTTTTATATAAAACTGCCAAACTGTTTTCAGAGTGGCTGTTTTAGTTTTCATTCTCAGAAGCAATGGTGGATGATCTAGGTTTTTGCATCCTCAGCAATATTTGGTACTGTTACTGTTTTTCATTTTAGCTATTCTGAAAGGTGTGTAGTGATACCTCATTGTGGTTTTAATTTGCATTGTCTTAATGGCTAATGTTGTTGAACATCTTTTCATGTGCTTATTTACCATCTTGTATACCCTCTTTGATGACATGTTGTTTGTGTCTTTTGCTGATTAGATTGTTTTTTAATGTTGAGTTTTTATATATTTTAGGTTCTGATCCTTTGTTGGATATGTGCTTTGCAAGTCTTTTCTCCTACTCTGTGGCTTGGCTTTTCATCTTCTTAAGAGGGTCTTTTATAGAGCAATTTAAAAATTTTATTTATTTTTTTTTGTTTAAACTCCTATCTTTAAGATTTATTTGTTTATTTGGGAGAGAGAGAGTGAGCATGTGTACATAAGTTGGGGAGGGGGAGAGGGAGGAGAGAATCTTTCAAGCAGACTCTCTGCTGAGCAAGGAGCCTGATGTAGAGCTCAATCCCATGACCCATGAGATCATGACCTGAGCCAAAGCCAAGAGTTAGACACTTAAACCTACTGAGCCACCTAGGCACCCAGAGCAAAAGTTTTATTTTTTATGAGATCATATTTATCAATTTTATCTTGTGCAGATTATGCTTTTGTTGTCAAGTATAAGAATCTTTTGCTTGGCCCTAGATCCCAGAGTTTTTCTCCTATTATTTTCTAAAAGTGTTGTAGTTTCCTCCTGCCTCCCTGAGCTATCCCCCCACCCCCAAGCCCTACAGTCTTTTAATAATGACTGGAAACCTGCTGGACAAATTCTAAAAGAATTGTGATATTTAATTTTATATTTTACATTTAAGTCTGTGATTCATTTTGAGTTAATTTTTATGTAAGATAAAAGACATAAGTCAAGGTTGTTTTTTCTTTGTTCTGTTTTGTTTTTTGGTTATGAAGTTGCAGTGATTCTTCCCACTTAATTCTTTTTCAGAATTGTTTTAGCTATTCAAGTTTCTTTGCCTTTTCATATAAATTTTGGAATAATGCTGTCTGTATCTGCAAAGTATCTTGCTGAGGAGTTTTGATAGGGATTGCATAAAACTGTATGTCAATTTTGTGGACAATTAACATCTTTCTTATTTTGAGTCTTTCTTTTTTTAAAATTTTAATTCCAGTATAGTTCACATACAATGTTATATTAGTTTCAGATGTACACTATAGTGATTCAACAATTCTGTACATCATTTATTGCTCATCATAAGTGTACTCTTAATCCCCTTAGCATTTCTTGTAGGGTGGTTTAGTGATCATGAATTCCTTTAACTTTGGCTTGTCTGGGAAACCTCTATCTCTCCTTCTATTCTGAATGATAGTCTTGCTGGATATTCTTGGTTTCAGGTTTTTTTTTCTTTCAGCATTTTGAATATATCATGCCACTCTCTTCTGGCCTGCATAGTTTCTGCTGAAAAATCATATGATAGCCTTGTGGGGTTTCCCTTGTATGTAACTGTGGTGTTTTTAAAATTCTCTCTTTATCACTACTTTTTGCCATTTTAATTACTATGTGTCTTGGTGTGGACAATCAGTCAGACCAGATGTCTGCCCCCAGCCTGTTGCTGGGGCTGTAGTCAGACAGAATGCTGTTATCTTCCCCTCTTCCTGAGGCCGGGGTCACTTTGGAGTGATGCTGGCCCCTGTCAGGGCTGCTTGCACACTGCCAGATTCGTGGCACTGCTTTGGATGGGCTCTGGCCAAGGGCATGTTGGAGGGAAGTCCATAGGGGAATGTGTGGGTGGGGCACATGGTTAGGAAGGTTTGAGCAGTTCTGCTGTGGAAGGAGTCCTGGATCCAGTTTAGAAAACTCCTGCCACAGGCTAGAGGAGGCAAGTCTGTAGGAGAGCATGGGGAGGGGCATGGTGTTAGCAAGCAAGATAGAGAGTGTTGATTCTAGCCTGGTTTCCCTAGGTGTCCATATATCTAGGCTGCGGGGTGGGGAAGGGAAATTGTCCCTGCCAGCTCCTTTGTTCCTGGAGAAGTCTCCTAAAGATTCCTACCCCTCCAGCACATACTCTGAGATTAGTAAATAACTTTCCCTCCCATATGCCCCAGGTGTTTTTCAAAAACTGCTGCTCCTATGCTGCATCTCCCTGGGGCTTTTTGTTGTGCTGGTTCTTTAAGGGTGGGGACTCAGTTTCCTATTGTCCTTCATGCTCTCTCAGAGCCCAGCCTGCTGATTTTTAAAGTTCTAGGTATTAAGACCCACTGGTTGTAAAAATTTAGGAAATTAGGCCTCTCTGGTTTTCAAAACCAAATGCTATGGAGATTTGTCTTCCTCATACAAGATCCCCAAGTGTGGGGTGTTTGATGTGAGGGTCTGTTTCTCTCCCCTCTCCATGTCTGCTGTATCCCTCCCTCCCATGGACCATTCCTCGGGTCCATTTAGCTCCCAGCTGTGTCTCTTTCCTTCCTACCCTCTTCACGTGGCCTCTTTTCCACAGCTAACTGTAGTGAGCCTGCCAGTTGTCAGTTCATTTTCTGGGTTATTTATTCTGATGTGGGTATTATCTAGTTGTACTCATGAGACAAGATGAGCTTAACATCTTCCCCAGAAGTCCCTATGTTGAGTCTTTCAATTCATGAACATGGTATCTCTCTCTTCTATTTGGTCCTCTTTGATTTCTTTCATCAGTATTTTGTAGCTTTCAATATACAGATTCTGTACATGTTTTATTAAGTTTACATCAAAGTGTTCATTTTCTTTGGCATGATTATAAATGGTATTATGTTTTTAATTTCATTTTCCATGTTCATCATCAGTATGTAGAAATGTGATCAATTTTTTTTTATATTGACATTGTATCCTACAGCTTTGTTGAGTTCACTTATTCTAGGAAGCTTTTCTGTTTTGTTTTGTTTTTGTTTTTGTAAATTTCTTGGGATTTTCTACATAGATAATGATGTTATCTGCAAATAGAGACATTTTTATTTTTTTCTTTTCAATTCATATGCCTTTTGTTTCTTTTATATTCTTTGTCAAGTGAAAGAATTTCCCCTTTATTTCTAGTTTGCTGAGAGTTTTTATCATGGATAGATATTGGATTTTGTCAAATGCCTTTTTAAGATACAGGTTTTTCATGTTCCTTGACAAATGTGAAAGCACTTTATTTATCAAAACTCAAATATTTTCCCTATTTAGACCTCCCAGGTTTTCCACTCAAGTCCTATTTCTGGTTCGAGAAATGTGTTTGGTTCAGAACTGATTGTCAATGGGGTAGCAAGGATTACATTAACTGATTTAGACTTCCCTGTCTTGGATTATCTACACTGCCCACTCTTGAAGTCTTTTAGAACATCCTAGATTCGCATTGGTGTGCTGATACAGCTTTAGTAACCAGCTTTCAGGGTAAGGAAAAACCCTGATTTGTTGATTTCCATGATATAATTACTCCAATCATGACTAATTTTAAGCTAACATTGTGATGTCACTGAACATGGAGTTAGGGAGAGATGTGCCCAACTAGCTTTCATGAATGGTATAAGCCAGATCCAGTGTACTACTCCTTATACATAACTTAATGTAACACTGGTAACAGCCACGCCTAATACAAACTTTCCCAGGTACTTAATTTTCTAGATTATTATAGGATTATTACATTCTTTTCCCCCAGCATTCTTAAGAGTATATGAAAGAAAGGATAGATGGTCAACCCCATGGGAATGGAGGTTAATGAATAACAAGTACAGGGTTTTTTTTGGCGTGTATCAGTAGTTCATCTTTTTCTTTTCTTTCTTTCTTTTTTTTTTTTTGCTGAGTAGTAGTCTATGTGATGGATGTACCACAGGTTAGTTTAACTTTATCCAGTGAAGGACATGAGTTGTGTCCAGTTGGGGGCTATTAAGAATAGAGATACTATGAACATTCATGTATAGGTTTTTATGTAAACATAAACCTTTTTTTCCCAATATTCTTTTATTATCCTTCTTCCCCTCCATCCTCCACCAAAAATACCTGAAATCCAGGAGTTATATTTTCTTTGTCTTGTCTTCTAAATTCAGTTTAAGATATAAGGTAATTACTAGAGAAGTACATTTGGATAATTCTATCCTTAGAAATGATATATTACAATTTTAAGAGAAGTTGGCATTGGAAGCTCATGCTCTAAATATGGACAGGACTCGATGCACACATTAATTGTGACAAAATGTCCTTCAGTGTTCATTCATACAGCGAGCATCATGGCTGGGGCAGGACAGGGTTGACACTTACCTGCTGTTCTACTGACATATAGGAACTGCTGACATCTTCACACCCTCAGCCATGAACTTCTATTCTACTTCCATATCAAGCAGAATGAAGACTTTTTTTTTTTTTTAAGATTTTATTTATTTATTTGACAGAGAGAGATCACAAGTAGGCAGAGAGGCAGGCCGAGAGAGGGGGAAGCAGGCTCCCTGCTGAGCAGAGAGCCCGATGCGGGGCTCGATCCCAGGATCCTGAGATCATGACCTGAGCCGAAGGCAGAGGCTTTAACCCACTGAGCCACCCAGGTGCCCCAGAATGAAGACTTTCTAAGCAAATAAACTGCTGGGAATCCAAAGCCATGTCCTACACTTATGTGGCCAAGGTGTCCCAGTTATCTGCTTTGAAGTGCATCTCAGATGCCTGTGTTGACTGACACTCGTTTGGCATCATGACTATATGGATCTTCATTTCTCTGAAGCATGACCTTGTCAAGAGGGCAGAATTGCTGAGTGATTAGCAGTACGGCTCAAGGACAGACAGCCTGGGTTAGAACTCTAGCTCTGCTGGGTATTGACAGTCAGACCTTGGGGAAATTCTATTACCTCTTATGTGCTCAGGTTTATAATTTGTCAAATGGGGATAATAAT
The DNA here is from genome assembly GCA_028534135.1 of Potos flavus. Taxonomy (NCBI): domain Eukaryota; kingdom Metazoa; phylum Chordata; class Mammalia; order Carnivora; family Procyonidae; genus Potos; species Potos flavus. The sequence continues at coordinate 88,253,697 of CM052896.1, forward strand.
ATTTACCGCATACACTTACTATGAAGGTTAAATGAGATAGCATGTGTAAAGCTTTAAGAAAAAGTGCTTGGACATAGTAAACTCTCAGTACATCATCATTGTCATCATCATCATCATCATGATGCATATCTTGGGAGCGCAGAAGAGTCCCAGGGCCCATTCTCTCCCTCAAGCACCACTTGCTTCTCACCACTTTGGTTCTCCCTTCTTTCGTGGACTCATAAGCCTCAGGGTGAGTGGCTCCTCAGTTCACAGCTCCACTTCTTGGGAACTCTGCTGAATATACTGACTTTCAGCCCTTCTGAGCTCTGTATTGGATCCCGGAGGTGCTATTCCCTCCTCTCCCAGGGCTTGCCCTGCATACAGCTCACAGAATGTCATGGAGGCAAACAAGCCAGCCGACCAGCCTGTACCTGTGCCCTTGGTAATGGCCTTCCTCCAGGGTTGCCTGTTACTCCGTCTGCTCCACCTCCTCCCACAAGGGCAGTCACTGCTGCCCAGCCCAGGTTCTGCTCTCAGCTTGCCTGCCCCTAGCCCCTAGCCCCCTGCACTTACTCCAGTGGGGAGGAGAGCTATTTCCGGCTCTCAGCGCCCCCACCTTTTTTCTTTCCACATTCTCTGCAGGCCTTTTCTCTCCAACCAGTCCAGACTCACCCCCCTTTGGCACTGCCTTCAGCTCAGGGATTTGGGTTTTCTTTACACGCAGCAGGGAACATTCTGTACATATTGGGATGGCAATGCTTCACCCAGATCCTATCAGGTCCTCTCATTCTCACAGGCCAGCAACTCCTTAAGGCTGAAATGCATTCATCTTTCTGTCATGCCAAGACCCAGTAGAGTGCCTTTATATAATATGTCAATATTTATTAAATGAATGCCTGAATAAATGATGACTTTCTTGAAAGCACTGGGGGAAATGTCCTGGTCACATGAATCCCTGCTGTAACCTAGAGATTGGCCTTCTCCTGGAAAGTTGGCCTGTGATCCTCGCAGTACTCCTTGGCTGCTGATTTTCCAACTGTGGCTTCACACCTGTTTCATTTTACAATATTTATTGGAAAAGCATTTTAGCTACTTACTATAGTCAGATATCATCTGTGACAAGCCATTTTCCTTGAATTAGCCCATCGAGAAGTATTTGTAAAGGCGTTCAATGAAATCATCCAGACGCTTCCTGTGGCCAGCTGGACCCGGCAGCCATGTTTATTCCCTGGACTTGAATACAGAGTGGATTGAATTTTTAGTCTACTCCAAGCAGCGAAACTGCCGCTAATTCTCACACTAGTAAACGAGACTTTAACAAATCCTACCAAGCAAAAGTAACCAGGGAATTTACAGCCATGTTTTCGGTAAATTAAGTGAGATAATACCGTGCCTGGCTCTCAGTAAGCAGCCCGTAGATGGTAACCAGCATGACTTTGGACACCACTTCCAAGAACTGTTGCAGGTAGATGTCACCAAAGAAAGATGGGGGCTGGTAGGGAAATATATTTTCAAGGGTTAGTAGAAAATAAGGTCATATAATACTTTGTTTGACGTTAGTAATAAGGAACATAATGGTGAAAAAAGAGACCTTTTAATAAAAATTAAAAGGATAAAAATAGGGGAGTTAGAAGAATTGGGAGAAAGCTAAATAGCAATGTGCATTTCATAATCTGTGTATAAAAACATGAATTACATGCTTATGCACTCACCCTGGAAGATTTCCCACACTTAATCAAATCACATTGTTTCAAACCGTGATTCCAAAAACTTTGAGATACACCAAAACAACGTTTCCAGAAATGTTATAAGTGGAAAATTATGATTACATCCTTACATAATTATTTCAAAGATTTTTGAGTAGATGCAGAAATCTCCTTTGAAACTTAAAGTTATGAAACATGTACTACTTAGCTCTGTGATTGCATTTTGGCTTTGAAATACTACCTGTGATGTTCTCAAGATCCCTAAGCTCATGGGGCTTGCGCAGGGAAACTTTCATTAACTCTGAGATCTGGACCCTTCTGCCAAAATACCTTTTCTTGGCTTCTATGTTGCCACTATTTCTTTGCTTTTGTTATTAAATATGAAAATACTGATTTTGACCCGCTATAAACTCAGTTATCAGCTTTGGTTTTAGTAAAGCCTTTCCAGAGTAGCACTTTATTCTTACTAATTTTAGATGTACCATCTTTCATAACTTGCATTTGTAAGGCTGGAAATATAATTTTATAGCATGATGCCTCTTAATTATCTTTTATTCCTGGGTGAATAGAATGCTGATTCTTATACAGGCTATGATCAGTAGTGGTGGTCTTGGAGGAAGAAAAATTTAACATGATCTTAGCATGCTGCCAGCCATGCTAGGCCATCAGCGGAGAGAGAGCCATAGATGGACAGGTTGTTTAATTTTAAAAATTTTTAATTTTTTAAAAACAGTTTTATTGAGGTATGATTGACATGTAAAGAGCTGTGTATACTTGGTGTGTGCAACTCACTGCATTTGGGGAGAAGCGTACACCTGTGAAATCATCCCCACCTTCAGGGACATAGATGTATCCATCACTGCCTTTTTATCCCTGTTGTTGTTGTTGTTGTTGTTGTTGTTACTGTTATTATTGTTATCTTATGCATATGTGTATGTGGTAGGAGAACTTACCGTAAGATATACCCTCATCAGAATATATATATATATTTTTTTACCCTCATCAGAATGTTTTAAGTAGACATCGTAACAGTATTGTTAGCTGTGGGCACGATGCTGGAGAGCAGCTCTCCTGGATGAGGTTTTATTACAGTGAGATTAAAGGACAATCCAAATGAAAGAAAAAGTAGCCACAGCCCAGAATTTCCAACAGGGACTGCTTAGGTGGGGGAGGGGACGCTGTGCTGGTGACACTGTGGGGAGTAGACCAGTATCACATCAGGCTGAAGCAGAAGTGAATGAGGGCCACGAGGAATAATGAGTTTGGAGCCAGTTTTGCCCTGGGTCGGAGATAATGGCATGGCTGGATGACACCTCCCCACCTCCATCCAGCAAAAAGATGTCAGTATTTTACTCTCACAAAAAGCTGGAAATGAATAATATTTTGTTTTAGAAGTATACCTCTGAGATAGTTTAAGGAATTTTTTTAAATAAATACATCCGGAGGACAGGCAGTTCTCATAAGCGAGATAATTAGTAAACTTTCCTAGCTTATTCCATAGTAGAAGGAAAATCCTAATTTCCCCCTCCCCCCTAGGTTTATTTGCTGGTGAGAGCCAATTATATTTACATTTCACTTGCGTTAAAATATCAGTAACTTTTTTTTTTTAACATTTTATTTTTAAGTGATCTCTATACCCAACATGGGGCTTATGGGGTTTGAATTTACAACCCTGAGATCAAAAGTCCCATGCTCTACCAACTGAGCCAGCCAGGCACCCCAGTAACTTTTTTTTTTTTTTTAATCAGAGAAACAAAGAAACAATGGGAGAAATCCAGAAACATTTTTTTCAGAGGTTGACAAAACAGTATTTTTAAATGAAAATCAAAGACTTTTATAGTTTGTCTCAGTGGATTAAAATTAATGTGAACTTATGTTTTTGACACTTACCCTATCATAGCAACATATTATTTAGCACAAACAACTTTCTTGCTTTGGATTTAGAAGCAGTACTTAAACGGAACTGCTAATTGACACTTAGTGAAAAACAATTTATGATACATTTTATTTTCTCATTGCTATAAAACTGGTTTAAAATAATGAAGCTCATGAAAGGATATGACCCAGACCATAAAACGTACTTATTAGAGTTGTTTGATAAATCATGAAGGGTAAATTCTCACCTCTTAATAAGTGTAAGACACTTCAATGTGAGAGCAGGGCAGAGAGGGAGCGTGGCGGGTCTCCAGGCTGCTTATAGTGCTTGCTTACACCCTCTCCCACTTCCCCCTCCTTCCATTCCTTCCCCACTCCCTGCCCCCCTCCCTCCCCCTCCTGCCTTCTTTTTCCTCTCTAGGTGTCAGAAAACAGTGTGTTTCTGAATGCCTAGACTCCCTCACGTCTCCTGTTCTTTAGTATCCAGTCTGGTGTCCAGACACAGTGAAGCTTATGTCAGGGTAGGAGCAAGATCCTGTGCAGGGATCCCATCTGGGTTCTGTCAGACCCAGAAAACAGAAACAGCATTCCTCACTAGAAATGGCCCTCCTGAGGTCCCACTGGTACAGGAGCCTCATTCATATAGACATTTCTTCGTTTGTTCTTTTGTTTGTCCATTTCTCAAGTGTGTTTTGAGCATCTATAATGCCTCTGACCCTGGGTGGGGTGGGGTGAGCTCAATAGAGATTACACAGAAGACACGGTCTCTACCCTCATGAAGCTTGCAGATGAGAAGAGGAAGTGTGCTGAGTGCTTTGATGGGGGAGTATAAAGTACCATGAAGACACAGAGCAGGCAGACTCTGATGGGGGACCCTGGACTCCACACAGGATAGGGAAGCAGGTCGTGGGGCACCTGAATCCTCTAGGGAAGTTATAAACCCAACAGGATATTGTTTTACTGGTCACAGGCACTACTGTCAAGAGGGTTCTAGGCCAAGGAAGTACCAGACACTACAACCTCAAGAAGGTATGGAGGCGCTGAGAGCACCAGTGAAAGAGTAGAGGCTTGGGCAGGTAGAAGAAGCTGCCAGAATTGGGACCTTTGAGATCAGGGTCAATTGGCTGAGACCACAGCAGGCCTGTCCCCTGGATGGGATAACTGGGCAGCCCCTCCAGGCTTACAAAAATCTCTGTCTTTAACAGTACCCTAAAGGTGCAAAGGATGTCAGCAGTATAACCTCCTTTCAAGCGTGTTACCATGGCCAGCCCTAAGTGTGATGGAGTTGCCTGGGAGCCCCGTATCCTTCTGGGGATGACCTTGACCACAGTGTTATATGGTGGTGCTAGCAGGGGTGGGTTTTGCTTATTGCCCAAACAAAAAGAAAATGGCCAGTTGCACCTCAGCAGCCTCAGTTCAGGGAGCAGGTAAGACTTGCCATACCCTGGAAGTCCCAGCTAGGATCCAGACGACCCCAACGGAGATGCCTCTGGGAATCCTTCTCCCTTTCCACTGCAATGTCACATGATCTGTACTCTCTCCTGCCACACAGCCAAATGCTTTCTTTGAAAGAAGCCATGGGAGAGGCATGGATGTGAGAGACTGGGCATTTTGTCACAAACGAATATTATCCTTTGGGGCCAGTTTACAGTATGGGATTATTCTAAGAGTTTGGACTAAGTTATTTTTTTCTCCGCTAGCTGGTGAATGGGTCCACACATGACCCATAAAGAAGCCATATTTCTTTGTATGCATATCTTAAAACAATAATTTAGGTCTATATTTAATAACTTAGAATGTTATTCTATGATACCTGAGAGGGAATAAAGTGGGTCCTAAATCTTTAAGTCTGCTTCGATTCTATTTATGTAAAATTATGTGTGTGTATACTCATAAAAAGAAGTCTCAATAAGTGTTCACCAAAATGTTAACATGGGTCATCTCTGGGTGATATCAGTTGATTCTTTTTTTTTTTTTTTCCTACTTTCTCCTTCATGCTTTCCTGGATCGCCTTAATATACTTCTACAATGAGAATTAGTTATATAGTATTTTATTTTATTTCATTTTAAAAAACGAAATGAAAACTTGTAAGTAGCTTTTGGGATTTGGGGTCATTATTTACTAAATTCCTTCCAGATTATTCTTTTGTTTGGATAGGAGGCCAAAATCCTTGTGGGAGACAGATTGCCTAGTTGAGCAGTTTCTAGAAGCAGTTTTTATGTCTTGCGGAGATGCTGCCTGATGACTTCCTACAGCCGCCATGCTGCATGCCCTCTAACTTGCCCACATGAAGAAACGGTCTTTCTTGGACGTCACTGTGGCAGACAGTCCAGGAGTCCTGAATCCATGGCCTTTCTCATATACTATAACTGAATTCCTCAGAGATACAAAGGGAGAAAAATAAGTCATGAAAGTTGTTGATGTTATTTGAATTTCTTTAAAGGTAGGATAAAGACTGAGTAAGTCATCAGAGGAAGAAGTGGGAATTTGAAGACTATGGCTCTTTAGATAAGGAATGATGCCGGGTCGGGTTTAATTTGCTTCCTAGCCCATTCACATTTATTATGGGGAATTTGGAGGTCAGAGTCATAGCATAACCTTTCCAATGAATATTGCATACCAGGCTGTCAGCAGCCGGTGTATCAGAGAGTCTCCCCGGGATTGGTGGTGCAACACAAACACCTAATCAAAAGCAGAGTGGAATGAAGTATGTGAGAGCACCATGCTTTCCTCTCTCGGCCTGGGTAGCCAACAGAGCATTTGTTCAGTGAGAAGGAAGCATTGTGTACCATGTCCAGCTTGCCGTGGAAATTCCGGCATAGAGTTACAGGATATTGGAAGGAAATTGTTTTTTAATCCAAACTGTGTTTAGAGTTCCTGAACTTTTTTTAGCATTTTATGATTGAATTTTCTGGAAGAGTCAGGTAGATTCTGGGTCCTGCCTATATGCTGGGCATTATCAAGAGCTATTTAAGAACAAATGACCTGCCTTAGGCAGTTCAGTCGTAAGTCCCGGCTGGTTCTCCAAGTCAGGCCCTCCATACTCCCTTTTGTTGGCTGATTTTAGCTGCACCAAGCCCCAGCCATGCCAGTCTCCTTCGCTCTTCTTCCAACACACCAAGCACGATTTGACTGACTTCAAAGCATTTTCTCTTTTCTTTCCTCTCTCTAGACCTTCCCAGCTTGAACATCATCTAGCAGAGTGATCTGCCCTATAAAGATAGTACTCCCCTTACTACCCAGTTACTCCAATGCCCCTTTTACTTTGCTTTATTTTTTATATAGCACTTGCCCCAACCTAGCATACTGCATATTTGCTTGTTGTTTGTCTCCCCCTACCATAATGTTAGCTCCATGAAAATAACTATCATTTGTTTTGTTCACTGCTGTGTCACTAACACCTAGAACGGTGCCTGACAACTTAGTAGATAGTCAATAAATTTTTGTTGAATGAATGAGCAGAATGCTTGAACTGAGTTTACCCAATGAATGTGTTCTTGAGTAATTGTATATAAATTAATTATTATAGATGGAAATGTATTTGAGATGCATCAGGAGAACACTGTTGTTGAATCCTATCTTTCATCAATCCTGTAAAAGGAATTAGAATTCCCATTTGGCCTTTTGATTAGACCCCCGTTTTAAAGTTAGATATTCCTTCAAGCAATATCTACCTATATACAGCTGCATGCGTGTTGGAGAACACTCCACGGGTCATCTGCACTTGTCTGGAGTTTCTGTACAGATCAGAATGGTCACTATTCCTAGGTTTGTTTAGCGGTCCCTCATGAAGACCAGTAGAACTGAAGGACCTGGTGGAAAATACTAGCTGGAAGGAGGGATATATTAAAATATTCATAGCCAGTGTGGCCACATTTGCTGTGTCAACCCTTTAGTTGATGGATCTTGGGGAGCTGACACAGCAGGGGAGCATGGGCTGGGGCCTCAAGGCTGACCATCAGCCAGGGGGAGGAGTTTGCAGGTTGCTCAGACAGCGTGCCTGTAGATTTGATTTGTGCCAATATCACATAGCTCCAACTTGGCTGCAGGATCTTCCCAGCATGGGCAGGGAAGATATTTGTATCTGTATTTGGTGGGTACCTAAATAATATTTGGCCAGTGAATTCATTATCTGAGAGCACTTGGTGAGAAAATCTAACTCGAAAGTGCTTTTCCATCCACGGAGGTGCTTTATTGCTGGCAAAGTTAGGAATTTCTTACAAAAGCAGCTTGTGAGTGAGGCCCCCAGTTCTTTTTTCTTTTCATCACCAGGAGAGAGTAGGAATAGCATCTGGATAGGGCAGATCCAGATTTTGTGGAGTCTGAACTGCTTACAATTTGGATGGCCCTCTTTGAGAGAAAAAAGTTGCAGTTTTAAGCACAGGTCTGGGCAGTAGTCTGGAAGCTTATGTTTCAGCAGTTTGACAACCAGGCTGCTCCTGGGGCTGCAGGCTCTACACGCTCCAGGGGCTGGCTTTCCCAGGGGACTCCGGCGGTGGGCTCACCGAGGGCGTGTTTGCAGGCAGGATGGGGCACTCCCCGGGAACACCTTGTCTTATGGGTCAGGCCTGCTGGTAACAATGCCCTGGGACTTTTCCTCAGAACTGATCTCTCTCTGGCTCTATGTGATACTGTAGCCCAGAGCAGCACCCAGGTCCGCAGGGGTAACGTACAGAACATGACAGGAGAGGTAGCCTCTCATCTCCATAAGAGGCGGGCTTTGTCACACAAAGGCGGGGACAGCTTAACACTGACCCGGAGACCATAGTCTGGGCATCTCATCACCTCATGGACAGTGGTGGAGGCTG
>CM052896.1:88262568-88316652 GCA_028534135.1 Potos flavus
CCTTCTAGAATCACGTGTGTCTCACACTGTTGAGGTCTAGTCGTCTGTGCGGTTGGGGCGTCTGTAGGGGGTGGTCACTCAGCACTTTCCGTGAGCCCAGGAAACTCCTGGATCCTTGACTGCCACACATGGGCCCATGGGGAGACTAGAGAGCAGTGCTGGCCCACTGGTCTGGGAGAACAAACACTGCACTGACTTGCACTCTCTCTGGCTCTCTCTTACCCCGATCCCTGGGGCCGGAGTGGGATATGGCATCATTGTCTCCAAATCATTCTGTGTGTTCTGTCCCCGTCGGCAGTTATGATGACCCTGTGATATAGTCCAGTGGTCTTCCCAGTCCTTTTCTGTGTGCCTCCCGCAAAAACATCTGCAAAGCCATGACTGCCTTTACAAATTGGTATCAGATGTTTTTCATCTAAATTAAGGAGCTGCAAAGGATGTAATTTCTGGCGTATTGTAAATACTGACATTTTAGAATACAACTGTTAGAGCGCTCTTTTACATTTACCCAGTGGAGTCTAAATACCAGAGTGATTTAATACCCATGGTTCAAAAAACACATGAACAAGCTCTTTTTTAAGAGTTGGAAGTTTTACAGTGTTTCTTATTCTTCTTGAAATTGTATTTCCATTTCACTTCTCCTGCAGAACTTTATCCTGATGTGATACATTTTTATGCTTGAAAGCCTTTTATTAATCACTCTATCATTCTTCAACAAAACTATGTATATACATTGGAAATTTAAAATTGTTCATATTTTTTGGTCACCGCAGCACTCTGTTAGAAAATTATTATGGGTTAAATTCTCAATAGAATAGAAAATTATTATGGGTTAAATTCTCAATGGAATTATTATTAGCACACTTATCGATCAAAGCAATATATATACATAACACATTTTACATATTTTATGGTTAATTATCGATCATAAAAATAATTGGGCTAGAAATGTGTCTCTTAATGAAATGGATGGGAGGGTTGTTATGGCAATTCCAGCGGGCTTTGGAGACACTGATATTTCAGTGTCCTTTTGTCTGCCGCCTGGAGGTTTTTGTGCCTCAGGGAAATGCATCTTAGTAAGATTTGAGGCGGCTTCCTTTCTTTGAGTTGTCTGTCTTTCTCTGTGGAGTGAGGGAGGAGGGTGATAGGAAAATATAGTGGAGAGAACATGGATTCCCTGTAACTCTCCAGACCTGGGGTGCCTTGGAAAGTGAGAAGTTTCTGGAAGTTTCCCCAGCCCCGGCTCTCTCCCTGTTTTGAAGAGGGGGGTGGCTGCAAAGTCTCTGCTTTCTTCTCTGGGACACGAAATCTCATGCAAAATTCTCAGGCGTTGGAAAGGAGCAAGATGGTACAAATACCTAATCCCTGCTTTAAAAATGTCAGTAGGTTATCTATGTCATAGAGATGAGGAAATTAAGGCCTGGAGATGTTATGATAGCTTGTCAAAATGTCTAGTCAGTTGGTGGCAAAGAAGGCATTTGACTTCAGATCTGGAGTCTGTCCTTTTATAGGATTGTGGTTTCAAAGCTAGCCTCTGGATGGCTGCGTCAGAAACATTGGAGTCTCTTGTTAAAATGCTGTCGAATTCCCAGGCTCCGCCTCTGGCGGAGGTGGATTTTATATCTGAATGTTTATATCTTTAAGAGCTCCCTGAGTGATTCTGAAGTGGGCTCAGGGTTAAACCACAGAGCGCACCTGCACGGGGCCTGGATTTGTTTATGAGCACAGATCACCCTCCCTGAATCGGCATTTTAGACCTAAGAGGGAGGGACTTGGCAGGGAGACAGAACTAGAAGGTTTCCTAATGCGGAGTGGATGTGAGCCAGGGAGGACCTTCTTAGTTTGCTGGTTGGTCTGTTATTACCACTAAAATGGCAATGCTTTGAAGCCCAGGCTCCCGAGACATGGGAATTCTGGGTCACAGAGCGGGCTGGAAGCACTCTTTTCTTCTAGCAGCTTCTGTATGAGGCTGCTTTTAAGGCACCTGCCCAGGACTCCAGGGCTTTTCTGCGAGAATCTCTATGGCCTTTGAAAGTGAGTCTGGAACAAATTTGGGGTCTTGGGGAGACTGGTTGCGCTCTGTCTTCAGTATGGAGACTGGAACGCCTGCTGTGAACCCATTTCTTTGCTATCATCCTCAGTGCCTATTGGCAAGGCAGCATCTTCTGTGCTCCTCTCTGGACCGTCTCCTTCCCTGGTTTTCCTCTGTAGCTGTGCTGACTTTGCTGGTCCAGGAGGTGAGTTACCTTCCTCATAGGCAGCCAAGAGGGAGGGTTACATTGTATTTGTATACTGACAGTCTTTCCGTTTTCTTCTGGGATGGAAAGACCTGGAGGAAAACCTGATATTGTCAGTAGTCACCAAGCTCCCAATCCAGCTCTGTGCCTACATCCTCCTTTGAGTGCAGTTTGGGAGAACAGGATGCATACACGCCTCTTTCTGGCAAGGTGCTACTGGAAACAGTTTTCATACCCAGCAGGTCCAGAGGATGAGTATTACAACAGCGGGAGAGACAGGAGACCTATTTATCACTGTGTCGTCACTTTGAGGGAACACAAGCTTTATTCCCGCTTGCCACGGGGCCTAGGTGGATGTCAATTGAGTTACTCAGTTTCTATCTGAAAAATTGTGCCCACCACCAAAGCCTTCAGGGGCATCCATAATGGGAAACAGCGGCAGAGCAATAAATACCGGGCTGCGCTTCTTGCCCAGGCATGCCGACTCCCGTGCTGATGCACACGCGCGGGGTTACTCCTCTTTTCCTGGAGATGGTCCCCAGGCCTGGGAATCCTAGGGATCCTCCCCAGGAGACTTTAAGACTTCCATTAGGTGTGTGCTGCCAAGTGCTAATGAAGCTCCCGTCCTACAGCAGAGCCCTCCCCTCCCCCACCCCCACCTCCTCATCAACTCAGTTGCACTCTCTCTATCAGCCACGGCAACTGACTCAAGAGAATTCCTGTTAGGGGATTTTTTTTTTTTTCTCCTTCTTAAAGCACACGCACTCCACACCTCATAAAGGTTGCAGAAAGGTGCGGTAATGGTCTGGCAGATATTGACCCAGTGAGACACATTTTTCGTTGCAAAAGCTACTACTCCTTTAGTCCGAATGTAGAGAGCACAGAATTCCTTACCTGACTTCCTCAAAGTTGCTAGGATGTAACCTAGAAATTGGATAGTAGGAGTGCAGTGGATTTGGTACTGGGTCTCATTAAGGGCATTTAAATTTATGGGATATCAACATTTTAGTGAGAGCACTGAAGAAGATCCATAAGGAAGATTCAAGGTTTGGGGTGTTAAAGCTGTGATTTCCTTAAAAGCATGAGGCAGTGGGTATCATGGACATTTGTGTCTGTCCAGCCAAAATTCCCCATCTCCAATGGGAAGGGGAGAGTGAAGACCTAAGTGTGTATTCTCAACCTTAAGAAATAGTTTAATTTCAATTCTTTTGCCTAAAGATAATGGGAGTAACTCTGGTCACGGAGAGTAATCACTGTCCCTAACATCACAGGGACTTAAGGCATAACCACTGATGCCCTCCGCTACTCAACACTGCCTTCCAGAATGCCTAACGCAGAGAATACTTTCTTGAATTCTTTGTACCATTAGGCAGGGCCACCTTCATTCCTTCAGTTATCTGTTCCTTCAGGAAGCTACCGTTGTGCTGTGTGAGCAAAACACATGGGTTCTCTGGGTTCCAGCTGCGCAGGAAGGGGATTAGGGACACGTGGGGAAGTGATCGCATGGTCCAGTGGCAGCAGCTGGTGGCTTGAACCAGGACCCAGATGCTACCAGTAGTTTAGTGAGTGGCACACAGGTTTGTAGTACATTTTGAAGACATGATTAATAGAACTCAGGGAAGAATTGGGAGTGGAAGGATGGTCCACTAGTTTCCAACAAAAGCGACTTGGAGGAGGCAGATTCATGAGATGAGGCACAGCACACACACATTTCTTTTTCTCCTGCAGTTCCAACCATTCTTTGCCACTTTTCTTTGTTTCTTTTACTCTGTATATCTTTAAAATATTGAGGTTCTCAAGAAATTTATCTTTGGTGTCCTCTTTTCCCTGTGTGATTTCTTCCACACCTGTGGCTTCACTATAAAACAGGTAAGTCCCAAAGCTATGTAGACAGAGCTCCGTCTCCATATTTCCTACCAAACACTGGGATACTTCTTAGGCATTTGAAATTCAGTATGTTGAAAATTGAACTCATCTTTTCCCCCTGCCATCTCCCACTGCCCCACTCCCTGTCCTCAAACTTGTCCTACTCCTTTATTCCCTACTTTGGTCGTTGGATCACTTGCCTGCTGGTCCCCCAGAACCGTATCCTGGGGATCATCTTAGACCTTTCTTCTGCTCTCACAGCTCTCCTCTTCTCACTGTATTTTATTGCTTCTTTAGCTTATATATTTCTCATCCATGTCATTTCTCAGCTGGACCCCCCCCCTATGTCTTTCAGCATGTCCCTCTGTCATTCTTAATCCCTTCCAGTCCACCCACCCCCCCCCGATCCCATGTGCTCCCAGACTGATCTTATTCTCTGCCCTGAAGCTGGGGAGAGGCTTACTTCCTTCAGAGTGCAGCCTTTTGCACGGTGTTGAAATCCTTCCATAACCCCTCTTGATGGCAACCATGTCATCGCATTTATTCTTCAGGAAGTCATTTCTGCCTCTCCTTCACACCTGTCTCATGACCCTCCTGTCTTTGTGCCCCAGGTTGAAAGGCCTCCTCTCCCCTTCTTCACTTGACTGGTATGCCCCCTTCCAATCCATATGAAGCCTTGCTTTTCTCAGAACTTTCCCCAAGCCCTCAGGCTGACGTAGATCCCCCTTCTCCGCATTTTCTTACCCCATCATTAGGCACTTTATACCCTGTGCTTTCACTGCACATTCTCCTGTCTGCCTCCCCCACTAGGCTGCAAGCTCCTTGAGAGCACTGACTCTTGGTTTCTTCTGTGTACTCAGCACAAGCATCAATGCACTGCTAACCATCAATAAATTTAGCTGAATCAGCGAACAAATTGGTTTATATGCATTTTTCAGAGAAGATCTATGAGAAATTCTATAAAGTATGGTTCTGACTTTTTTGTTGTAACAAAACCTATTATTTATTAATACCTTTCAAATTGATTACAATGAAGATACAGAAAACTTTGAATCTGAGTCACAGGATAAGACTATGGAATTCAAACCTACATCTGGAAATTATACACACTCATTAACTAGTGTCCTCTCTTAATTTCAGAAGAGCATTCCATTAGACAAATTTTTTTTATATTCACCGTAGGAGTATAGACAGTGTTCTAAAGCATGGATATTAAGCAGCATTGGTATGTCATGTAAATAAAGGAATCACTCTCCTGGGAAAGTTAGTCATGGGAAAACAAGAACAATAACAAGAAAAGGAAGGAATTAGGGAGAGCTCAAAATGTTTGTCTTACCTTCCACCAGAATAAAACCTTCATGGGGGTAGGAATACGATTGGGTTCCTTCCGCATTCCCAATGCCAAGCACATTGCTTAGCACATAGATTGTGAAGAAGGAAGGAACGAAAATAGGAATATTGGGGCACCTGAGTGGCTCAGTCAGTTAAGCGAGTGTCTTCGGCTCAGGTCACAGTCTCAGGATTTTGGGATTGAGCCTGGCATCAGCAGGGAGCCTGCTCCTCCCTCTCCCTCTGCAGCTCCACCTGCTTGTGTTCTCTCACTCTCTTTCTGTCAAATAAATAAATAAAATCTTTCTTCTTTTTTTTAAGATTTTATTTATTTATTTGACAGAGGGAGAGAACACAAGCAGGCAGAGAGGCAGGCAGAGAGAGAGGGGGAAGCAGGCTCCCCGCTGAGCAGAGAGCCCGATGCGGGGCTCGATCCCAGGACCCTGAGATCATGACCTGAGCCGAAGGCAGAGGCTTTAACCCACTGAGCCACCCAGGCACCCCAATAAATAAAATCTTAAAATAAAAGAATAAAGATGATGAGGATTGGCAGATGTGGGAGCAACAAAGTCTACATTTTTAAATACATGAGCAGCTTGCTTTTACAAAAGACACAAACTAAAGCTCAGTTTTCAGTTGGTGGGTGTACAGATACTGTCTGTGGTCACTCAGCCCGTGCTTACCCTTCTTTATCCATCTCTCTACTTCTGGGGCAGGAAGCCTCTAAACGACTTTTCCCAGGCTTTTTAGCCAGTTGGCTTATTAGATTCTGCCAGTGGGAGGTACTGATGGGAGACAGGGAGAAGCTACTTTCTTTTCCAGCTCCAGGCAGCACTAAGAACAATGAAAGCCACGTCAGTGGGCAGCAAGTGTCGTTCCTGATTCTTGCTCAGCAGTCATGTTCAGCGAACATGAGCCGCGGCGACATCATTTCCCCTTAGCTCCTCTAGGGTGTCTACGGTGACTTATCTTTGAATATTTTGTATTTTGAGCCCCCCAATCCCTCCATCACCTTTGTAACCAATTACCTGTGTTATTAAATCCTCTCTGAAATACCTGGAATACTTTCCATTTTCCTGGTTAGAAACTGGCTGCTACGTAGACACTGACCATTAGACATCTCCAAAGGAGCAAGTCAGTATATGCATGCATCCATTTCTGGTTAAAGGAGTATACACAACACCACTTTGAGCTTTAAAATGCCATCAAAACCAAACAATATAGGAAATAAAGAGATAAGTGACTAGCAACAGGTATAGTAAGTATAATTTCCATTCAATAGTAGGAGATGGATTTAAAATCAGAAGAATATAATGGTGAGATCATGCAGAGAGACACAGTAAAGTCAGGAGGCCTCCAAACTGGGGCATCTGCTCGCCAGCTCTCTGCCTTTGGCAGCCCACGTCAACTACTTTGCCTCAGTTTCACTCCCTGTAAAATAAAGGGGACAAATTAGGTCAAATCTTGGTATGCTTCTAAGGCTAGAATTTTAAGGATGTGTGCCTTTGAGTCAAATCTTCCTTGGATAGCTGGGTAGGAAAATCCTCCCTATATGTGGAGAGCTGGGGCTTGGTTGGAGCTTCCAATTAGCCTGACTCTGAAATGCATGTCTGTGTGCAGACCTCTGTTAGCACATCCTGAGTCCCGTCTATTGCCAGATGTTTGTCTTCACTCTGTGCACAGGAACCATTTCAAAAGCTGCAGATGCCAAGTCATTGCCATGGCAGTGACTTCCTAAGACCCTTCACATTATAATCACAAATGCAATAAAGCAGGTTCACGCAAGGTGCATATGATGAAATTAGTAGCCCTATAATGAATAGGAGGATTGTGCCAGGAATCTATCACATTATTAAATACAAAAGAATAGTTTTAGACATTACAAGCCTGTTTTCCACTGGTAAGTTTGCTCTGTTACATTATCTTTGATTTATGTCCCTTAATGTGCTCCCTCATCACCATATATGTTTTGTTAATATTAATGTATTTATGCATCTTGAAATTGCCTAATTAATCCCTTGCTTTCCCAATGAGTTATGTAAGTTGCTGGATTTATATGATAAATATTATAATGAAGAGAACACAACAATGGAGCATAAAATACTAACTTAATTTACCATACACATAGCAAAGAAGTTTAGGCTATGATTTCCCCTCTGAAATTAACTAATATTTCTTATTGCTTTTCCTAATTAAAACTTATCCCTTTTCTACATCCTAAGGGTACCATTTTTATTCCTACAAATATTTAAGAGCTACTATGTATCAAGTCATTATATTGGATATTTTGGAGGATACTAAACAAAACAATACACAGATTTCCCCCTGCCCCCAAGGTGTTTTGTTTTTGTTTTTGTTTTTGTTTTTTGCAGGATCTCTCAACCTCATCACTATTGACATTTGGGGCCAGGTGAGTCTTTGTCGTGGGGGCTGTTGTATGTTCTGTAGGCTGTTTCACAGCATCCCTGGCCTCTGTTCACTAGATGCCAATAGCACACTTCTCCCTCCAGTTGCAACAACCAAAAATACCTTTAGACATTGCCAAGTGTCCCCAGGGGTATGTGTCAAAATTGTATTGGTTATCTCTGCATACCTGGTATTTAGTACAGTGTTTGGTACATAGTAGATCCCAAATAATGCTTGACAAATGTTGAGTGAATAAATAGACAAATAACTAAGCCAAAAAAGAAGTACAGATAAAACACCATAAGAATCTAGAAGAGGAATGAGTTGCTCCTGGAAGGGCCAGGGTCCAGGAAGAGGGTTTCTAGAGGAGCTGCCATGGGAAAACGAGGCCAGGAGGGCTTCCTAAGCAGAAATGCTCTGGACATGGACAAGGGTGAGCTGGGAGAAGAGATTAATTGGATTGTAGGGTAGGCAGAGGACAGGTTGGAAACAAGGTAGAAGGGACTTGGATTCAGTCACGGAGGGTGTAGAATGCCGAATTTGAGTTAAATCAGGTTCACAAAACCATGGGAAATTAATCATAGCAGTGATTGGGCAGGGATGTGGCATATATCCTACCAGCAGAAAGATTACCTGGTGATGGCATATAGGGTAGAGAGAACACTGGAGATGGAGAAACCAGTTGGGATAATTTTATACGATTTTGAAACAGGACAGGAACTAGGCTTGTAAGAGGCACAGGAGTTCTGAGCGCAATTGAGTTGATTAGGAAGGACTTGAGGTAGTGTGCCAGCTCCTTCCCTTGTTGGTGTAATGTCCAATTTGTAGGACATTTAAGGCCTCTCTTCACTCTCCAGCCTCTTCTTCCACCATATTCTCTACCCTCACCCTCCTCTTCTTAGACTCAACTGTTGCTTATTTCCTGCAATACCGAACCAGAGTCTTTCAAACAATATCTGTCCTTCACAGTCTTTCTAGAATACTCTCTCCACTTTCATATGTCCAGAAAATGCTATTTACCCTTCAAAATGCTGTTCAGGTGCCATTACTTTCACAAAACATGTTGGACCACTCAGGGTGGAGTGAACACGCTCTTATATCTTGCACATATTTTAATATTTACACAGATTACAATGTTTTGTGATTACCTTGTTTAGTATTCTACTAAACTGTTAGCTCCTTGAAAGTAGGAATTATGTCTTATTACATTTTTATTTGTTTCTGTGTTGGGCACAGTGACTAGAAACTAATGTTTGTAAAATAAGATTCTTCAGGTTTGGTGCTTAGGAAGTCATTGGTAGCTTTCCAGAAAAGTTTCCGTGGAATAGCAAGGGTGGAAGTTGGTCGAGTAAGAGTGGAGGGCTAAGAGGCGAGACAGAGGTGAGAGGCAGAGGCACTGGTAGGGATGACTCTGTCGAGAAGTACAGGGGCGAAGGGCGAGCATAGAGCTCAGGTTTATGAACTCTGGAGTCAGGGTGTTCCGTTCAAACCTTGGCTCTATCACCTACTAGTGTGTGACCTTGGATAAGTCCCTTAACTTCTCTGTGCCCTTTTCCTCATTTGTAAAAAAATGGGCAAGATAACATAGTTACCTTCCTTATAGCATTATTGGGGATTAAGTGAGTTAATCCACATAAAGAGTTTAGAATGGCGCTTGACACATAATGAATGCTTAACAACTGTTCACTTTTTAAAAAGCAGGCTAGATAACAGTGAGATAACAGTGTTAGGGAAGCGTTGGTTGGATGGTTGGTTTTCTACTTGGCAGACTTAGCTTATTTGTAGGGCAAGGAATGGGTTTAAAGGGAGGGATTGTGCAGTGAACAAAATGGAAGAGGATCCCTGATGGAAACACCATCACTAGTGCAGCAAGCCTTCCTCTGAGACTGGAGAGAGGCAAGAGATGTGTGAAGAAGCTAAGGGAGAGATGGGAAGATGAGGGGACACACTTGAATATCCTTTCTTTTCTACGAGATGTGAGAGACCTGCTATATCTATTGAGTTTTGCAGGTAGTTTTGTTCTCCTCTATAGCACTTTTCTTATGACTTTTTTTTTTACAACCAAAACAATATTTTTATTTTTAGCAAAACTGTGATGTATAATTCACATACAATAAACTGCACATTTTTATTAACATATAATGTTAATTAACATTATATTAACATATAATGTTGTTTCAGGGGTACTTTTTCCTTGCACATGTGTGAGATGAAGTAGTGAGTTATTAATTATAGTTTATAAGTTATTAATTGTAGTTTATAATAACAGAACATTCATATCAACCTACATGTCCCTTTTTGGGGGACTGGCTTATATATTATTGAACTCAAGAGAATACTATGCAGCTGTAGCAAGGAACAAAGAACTCTTTATGTCCTGATTTGGAATGACCACCAAGAGCTATTGTTGAGTGAGAAAAGCGAGTGCCTAACTGACATAGCATGCTACCATTTTAAAACCACTGTAACAAAAAGAGGAAGGGTAAAAATCTAAATTGGCCTATTCATAGATGCCTAAAATATCCCTGGAATATACTGATAAAATTAATTGCCCTCAGGGGGAGGACCTGGCTGGGGACCAGGGTGGAAGGGAGACTTCTCACTATGTACCTTCTTGAACTCTTTGAATTTAGAACATGAAAATGCACTATATCTGTAAAAGAATTAAATATATTGAAAGTGTCCACAAATTGTTCCAGTTCTATTCCTGATATTTGGTTTGGTTTCTTGGGCCTTACAGGTATATCAACAACAGGAAAGCCATAAAATAACAACATTAACTAAACCTGCTGTTTATAACCCCAAATACCTTCTCAGGAAAGACATTGCTATGGAGAAAAGTCACCTTGTTCTGTTGAGTACCACAGTCATTTGTACGTGTGGGGTCGGGAGTAGGTGCTCTGAAGCAGCAGAGCTTCCCTGCATAAGGAAGAGGCTCCTAGGGGCGCCTGGGGGGCTCAGTCGGTAAAGCGTCTGCCTTTTGCTCAGGTCATGGTCCTGGGATGGAGTCCGGCATCGGGCTCCCTGCTTGGTGGGGAGCCTGCTTCTCCTTCTCCCTCTGCCTCTGCTTGTGTGCTCTCTCTCTCGCTCACTCTTTCTCTCTCAAATAAATGAATAAAATCTTAAAAAAAAAAAAAAAAAGTTTCCCAGACTGATCTCAGACAGAATAACTGAGAAGTTTGGGATAGGAGAGAGTAGAAGCGAGCAAGACTGAGGTGCAGGGATGGGGTTGCCAATGAGAAACTGAAGACCAGGGCAGCCAGACTGACCAAGACACACTTTTATGTTGTTTTCTTTTTCTGTAGAATGGGATGCCACTTCCTGTGATCCTCAAATCTTCATTCTGCTACAGGTAAGAGTTGTGGCTATCTTTCAAAGGGTTGTTGGGAGGATCAAGTGAGATCCTGCACGTAGGTGCTTTGGATAGAGGCTGCTATATAATAAGCATTCAGGAGATCTTCATTGCCAATAGTAAGTATAATGATTTGAACTTGTTTTGAAGGCAGGGATTTTGGAGAGTGGGTACTAAGTTTGGGTCAATTCCAGAGTGGAGATCAAGGGATACCGACTGAAAAAAATCTCAGCAGAAGCAGGGAATTGGAGACTAAGAACAATATAAAGTGTAAGCGTGTGGGGAGCAGAGAAATTCGGAGGAGAGACCTTTTGGACTTTGGTAAAAGGGTGCGAATCCACCTTATCTATGTCTTGGGTGGGTATGAAACCCTAGCTAACATATGAGTTATAGAGCCAGCCGGTTCATATGGCTCTGGTCACTACACTGGGACAGCAAAACCGTCCCATGTGCCATGACTGGAATTCAGTGCCTGCAGTGACGCTGGGGGCAGATACTGAGGAGGCTGTCAGGGAAGAGTCTGTCGCTCTTGTTCATTTCACATTTTATAGCTGGCTTCATAATGTGATCCATCCTAATGAAAACCAATAGCATGTTTACAAACCAGAATTACCCACATTTTATAGAAATCGTTGCCATGGTTTTATAGCTTGAAAATGAATGTAGTTCCAGGAGGAGCCCACCCAAACATATCCAGCACTTCTGGGTGCCTATTACATATGGAACATGGAGATCTGATTAGCCTCAAGGTCATTTCTAATGACCAGAGTTCACCAGGATTTGATACAGTTATTTAAAATTCTGTCTTCAGAAGGAGGTGCCTCTGGAAAATTACATGATACTACCAGGAGCTGCTGTGTAGAGTTAAGCTAAATTTGGGTTATTGGGAAATGGTTTTAGGAGTCAAAAAATGTGGTGTTACCTCTTGTCTCAATCTTCTGAATGCTGTTGTCATTGCCCCCATATTATTTAACTCATCTTTGGTTCTACCATAAGTTTTGTTTCTTGCAAGTTATTTCTTAAAGCAGTAGTACCTGATTATCTAAATGTATTTCCCTCAGGCTGTAATGCCATGCGTAAGCCTGGGATGATGATTTGGAGTCAGAAAAGCTGTGTTTGAGGGCTGGCTGGCAAATTTGGGATGTCCCAGGGGTTTCCATATAGAGACTTTTCCTTTATAAAGGTTTATATTTTATTTTTATGTTTACTTTTTAGAAAAGATTTTATTTTATTTTTAAAAATGTATTTATTTAAGAGAGCAAGCCTGTGTGCAGGGGGTAGGGGAAGAGCAGAGGCAGAGGGAGAGAAGCAGACTCCCTGCTGAGCACAAAGCCAAGATTTTATTTATTTATTTATTTATTTATTTATTTATTTATTTATTTGAGAGAGAGACTGTGTGAGAGAGTGAAAGGCGCGTGCATGCATGTGTGCAAGCAGTGGAGGGGCGCAGGGGCAGACGGGGAAGGAGAGGGAGAGAATCTTAAGCAGATCCTGCACTTAGCCCAGAGCCCTGTGTGGCGCTCCATCTTATGTCTCTGAGATCATGACCTAAGCTGAAACCAAGAATCAGACACGTAACCGACTGTGCCACCCAGATGCCCCTATACATTATTTTTAAATGTTCATAGCTCTGGGAAAGTGTCATACTTTAAAACCCCTTCCCTTTCTCTATATATCTGTTTTTCCATCCATCTGTCTATTTATCTATTCAATCTATCCTTAGTGTTTATTATACCCTTAAAAAAAAAAAGCAATTTGTAAGTAAGGAGGGCAAGTAGTAGAACTGGCTGAGGTCTAACAACATACTTCAGGGTATTTCTGCCCTTGCCCTGGTCTGGTGCTGATCTCCTGGTTTTTATGTGTAGCCTCTGACCCTTCATTTTAAAACTAGGCATATCCTGGCAGCGGGAGACCATGGTAAGGAGATCTCAGGAGCGTTGGCTGCTGCCTCTGGGCAAGGACTCATACATTTCAGCCTGGGCCAGCTCCTCCTGGATGGATCCCTGCTCAGTCCTGGAATGTGTCCACTATGGCAGCCTCATCTCATTACAGTTCAGGCATTTGTCACGATGAACTCGTATGCCCCCAAATGGATCAGTGTCTCTGCTAGAGCTGTGAAATTTGACAATTGGCAGCCTCCTGGCAGAGTGGGTCTCAGGAAGTCTGCTTAAGCTGGGCGATTAAGCTCTGGCTGTTCCCAGCTTTGGGCTAGGCCTGTATGCAGCGGGTGGCCGGTGTATCAGAATCGTGCATTTGTACATTCCACACATATTAAGCACCCTCTGTGAGCCAGGCACTCTGACCCACTGAATATCGGAAGGTGGCCCAGACCCCTCCAACCACCCCCTCTCAGTTGCTGGAACTCTGTACTCATCTGGAGATGGGCCTGAAAGCTCCCAACCCTTCTGGGGCTAACTAGGCACTTATTTGGTAGAAACAAGCTGGTAGAGGACCCTCAGAGGCTGACCTGGAGTTGGCCAAAGGGTTGTACTTCCTACCCTAGGCTGGAGCACCCGGACCTACAGAGCTGTATTCTTCCTCTGCTTTCTAATGGAAAGGACCATGGTACGATGGGGGAGGGAGTGAATTTCTACCCTCTTTCGGGGTTAGAAAAGTCTGACCTGAGCTCCTGCAGGGGCTTTATGGATCTGGCCTCTGTAGGCTGGATGGGCAGCAGAAATTAGGAGCTAGGAGTTTGAGGGGAGGAGGGACAAATGTGGGCAGAGAGATGCATTCTGGGCTAGAGAACTGATCACAGACGAGGATGTGGTGGAAGCAAAGTCAAAGGTGGGATGAGGACCAGCGAAATGGGCAGAAAATGTGGGTCCAGGGTCCAAGACAAGGAGAAGTAGATTTGACACTCCTGGCAGGAGAGATTAGATCTTTTCCCCTTAGGTTCCCTGTATCCAGTGCAGCCCTTTATACAAATGTTCATTAATTTGAATTAAATTCCATAGACAATTCCTTAAAATCCATTATCTTTGTATCATAATGTGTATTAATTTCAGGCTGACAAACTACCACCACCCAAGAATGGAAGAAGAGGCAGTCTTTGTGCACTGCCTTCTGCCATGCAGGGGGCAAAGCCCCTCGTGTTTATTATCCCATTGGAACCTTTGAAGGACGCCACAAAGTAGAGAAGACCACCCCCATGTAGATGAGGAAACAGCCTCGGAGAAGTTATTTGCCCAAGTTTACATGACTATTATGTGGTGAGGATAGGACTACAATGTAAGGGAGTTCAGGACGGTCTGATTTTCAAGGGCCAAATCTTTTCCTCAAACCATCCCTGAGAGCCCCTTGGGGGTGAAGGCCATGCCTGGATCATGTTTGTGCTCCTGGCATTGGGCCTGAACATGGAAAGCAATCAGTATGTTTTTGATGAATGAATGAATGAATGACGAGTGCGTGGATGGAGTTGCATCTTTGTTCATGAATATGTGGATTGAGGAGTCCTTGGCCATGACATTCACACACGTGAGCTAGATGGAGACTCAGGTTTTGAAGTCTTATCAATAAAAGGCAGGGATCATGTTTTCTATTTCTTTGATGTTCTATATTCAATAGGTGCTGTATTACTACCTTATTGACAATAATGCTCCTGCAACTTGAACTCTATCAGGAACAGCTGGGGTCTCCAAAAGCTAGCACCACATTGATTCAAACCCAGTGGAGGTTTTGAGCATTTGTTCAAATATGGGAGGGGGGAATACTTGAGACTTTTTTCTCCCTTTATCTGAGCCACCTTTTCTGACTCATAGTATTGAAAGATTACAAGGCCATTTCTAACTGTTTCTGGGACTTACTGCTGCTCTCTTTTTGAAAGCAATTTAAAATCTGTTCAGACGCACATTTTTTACAAACAAAAGTTTATTTGCTATATATAGAAAAATGCCACTAGAGGACTAATTTGGCAGCTTTGTTGATTACCCATTGTAATGAGCCTTATTACATAATTAAAAGAATTTTTTTCCTAACTGCATTTCAGTACTAATTAACATTTTACACATTTTGCAGTGGACACTTTGGGTTGAATCAGAAGCATAATTATGTCATTTCTATGCAAGAACGGCTTATGAATTATTAATTAATATAAAATCTGTTGATTAAAGGCTAATTCATAAGTAAACATATTAAAGCTCACCATACATTGCTCTCTAGAAGCTTTAATTTATGATTTCTGTGGTCCCTTGTCCCTTGCTAAAATATCAGGACAGGGACTAAAGAAAGACAGAAGCTGGCCACACAGATTCCAAGGAACAAAAGTAACCCATTTGAAACTCCTTCTGAATTTTTTAACTACAGTTACGCTTTTTTTCCATTTGCTTCTAAAATTGCGAAGCGCATGTAGGGGTACAAGCAGGTTATGGAGAGCAAATCCCTCACTTCCTTTATTTTCGTAACCTCCCGAATGGAGAATTGTTCTCTGTTAACGCACAGGCTGCTCTGCTGCCTGAGTCCACCTGGGCCTAGAGTGTGCCGAGGAATCGGGGTCTCTGTAGTGTCTGGGCAGCCCTTCCCACTAGCCTCAGCTGGGGAGCAGTAAGCGTATGTAGGTGCCCCTCAAGGGGAGTTGTCTTCGTGTCCTGTGTGCTGACTGTTGATGCTCTGGCCTGGCCCTGCCCCCACCTGCAAGGGGCGGGGATGCTGCTCATCTCACCCCTGGGATGACACAGCTCTGACCGTCCCTCTCCTCGGTGGTCAGCCGGAGGCACTGATGACATTCCTTAATTACCCTTCATTTGAGGCCACAAACTGTTTTTGCTTCACACTCCTGGTTTCTGTCACACCTCTACCCTGCTTTGCCTTGGAATTAGCATTCTTGTTTTAGTGCACTGGCTAATATTTGGAGATGATTCCTGATTTCTGCTTTCTAAAGTTCACTTTAAGTAGAAACCTTTATTAGTTATTTCTGTGGGAAGCTATTTTTTTTAAAAAAAACCACCAACATGAATTCCATAAATCCCTATTTTACTCATTTACCATGGGTTATCTTTGATTTATCTTGGCCTGCCAGCTCTTTCACTGACCTGAATTCCCTATTGTCCATGCATGTTCTGTGTCACTGTGTGTGTCTGGGTTTTGCTTTTCTTTGTGGGACGAGTTACTTTCTGCTGCTTGGGGGTTCCAAGCTAAGAACTATTGGGTGATACTGTGTGACTTTCTGCATCACTGTTGAACAAATTCACACACACACACACACACACACACATTCCCATTGTTGGCAACATTAACATAATAGTATGTTTTGTACTTGTATGTGTTTAGTGGAATTGTCTACATCTATCACCTTATTTGATCCTCATAATTTCCATGTAAGAGTAGAAAGTATTGTTTTTTTCTTTTTCTTTAAAAAATATTTTATTTATTTATTTGTTTATTTTTTAAAAGATTTTATTTATTTATTTGACAGAGAGAGAGATCACAAGTAGGCAGAGAGGCAGGCAGAGAGAGAGGGAGAAGCAGGCTCCCCGCTGAGCGGAGAGCCCGATGTGAGACTCGATCCCAGGACCCTGAGATCATGACCTGAGCCGAAGACAGAGGCTTTAACCCACTGAGCCACCCAGGCACCCTGAAAGTATTGTTATTCTAATTTTATTCATAAGTAAAAATATCACAAAAAGGCTAAATGGCTTGGCCCTTGTTCTACAGGTAGTTAATCTTGAAGGCAGGAGCAGACCCTTGTCTTTAGCTTCTACTTCATACCTCTTTTCAGTACATATAATCCCATAAGCCCTCTCTCCAGTCCCTCCCTACATATATCCATTTGGTGAAAGGGGAACATGTGGGAAAGCCCAGTATTAGACTTATGTCCTTCTCTTTGAATACTTCTCTAACCTGATTGATCCATTCTTCTCAATCAGGAGTTCTCATGGCTGGTTAAAGTATAAACCTCCTTAGAATGAACATGATATTATATCACCAAAGTCACTTACCCTAGCGTGATTAAGGTTAATGATTCCTTTCCCAAGAGCATATTTTTCTAGAAGTGAAGAAAGCATCATTGACGTGGGTGGTACAAATGTGGGGTCCAGGGTGTTTCTTACAGTGGATATAGAGCTTCTAACTTCAGCAGGACCCTGATGTTCCAACCCAACATAAGCCGGTCACAGAGCTGAATGACTTGATCTCCCAGGAACATCACCGGCAAGAAAGGCTCCATTTGAGTCCCAGTGACAAATGGAGGGAGCTAGATATCCCTTTGTGCTGGCTCTGGTCACATGCGATGGCCTCTCTTCGCCTCCCCCCTTATCTTGCAGACAAAATATACCCCTAACGCCTGACTTGGAGGGCCAAGGTCTGGTTATTAAAACTGGAATTTTAGCTTTGACATGAGGACACAGACCACCCTGACCGTTTGCCCAGGAAATGTTGCTGTCCATCAGTCCTATCTTGATTTTGTGCTGTTGATCAAATGGCTATGGTAGCAAGACTCTTCCTTCAAGAACAGTCTCAGCTCTCTGATCTGCTGCTCTACCAGCTGCCATATTAGAGACTCTTAGGCTGTTAATTACACCCGGACCTGCTGGGAGGGCATGCTCCTTACCCACAGATCATGGCTTTTATTTGTGCTTCTCCCTTCCCCCAGCTCATCCCCTCCCAGCCGTGGACTGCTAAAGATAGGGACCTCAAAATGGCCTAGTGCAAATATTTTGTATAAAATGTCAACAGTTTCAGTAAGGGAAGACCTTGTGGTAGAGAGATAGGGTCATATGCCCTGCTCTTAGTTTCCATTTGACTTTAGTAAAAAATGGGTGTACTACTTTCTTAGATTCTTCTGTAGCATCAAAATTCTCCATACATAGTTTCTGAAACTAACTGGGTATTCTCTAAGTGTTTACTCAATGAATGAATGAATGAACCTGAAGTCTAAAAATTCCAGCTCCTCCATGCCCTGAAGACCATCCTCCTCCATTGCTTTCTCCTTTGCCTCGGCACACTCCCTGCCAAAATGTTTCTCCAGTGCACCCCTCAACCAGCCTCTGAGCTCTTCCTGTGCCCACTTCGTACCTGGAAGGGGGTCTAATCCGGAGGTTCAAGACAGACTCTTCTGTCTTCTTCCACTTAACTTGGCCTGAACTGTCCTTGGCAATGGGACAGAGTTTAAGCCCTGGTCAAAAGCCCAGCTGTCAGGACTTCAGCCCCAGCCGAGGGCCCAGGAGAGAGAAGTGAGGAGGGTTATTATAGGGGCTCAGAAGACTTGAATTTGACCCAACCTTGTGTTGATCCTGGGAGATGGCACAGATAAGGAAGTAACCAGGAACCTGTGGAAATAAGACACCCGAAGGTTTATGAGGTATGACTGGAAGAAAAGCCTAAGATTTCTAGACTAGAACCCTGTGTTCCTCACAGACCTAGCAATAGAATTGAAGTCAATGAGGGTGATCACTGGTGCTGTTTTAATCTACTCTCTCAGCTTCTGCCTCATTAGTCTCCAGCACTGACCACACATTAATTCTTCTAATTTCCTCCTTGTCTGTGAGTCAACCTGCATCCATGCTCATGACGAATCCCACAGCTCAGCCTTGCCCACCTGCCTTTGCACCTTCTGTGGGATTACCTGGTCTTACCCTGAGGCCTCTCTGCAATTCTGATTCACATCCAAGTGCAGGCCCAAGTGCTCACACAGCTGCAGCTAATCAGGACGCTGGCAGTCCAGTTGAGGAATGAATTATTTAGGGAGGGCTGAGCTGCTGTAACAAGATCCAGCAAAATTGCCCCAGAAATACAGAAGTTTATTTCTCTGTGTGCTCCATGTCAGTGGCCAACTCTCTTTATAATTTAAGGGCCCAGGCTGGTGGCGATTCCGCCATCTTCAACACCTGATTCCCAAGGCCCCTTGTTTCATGCCTTTCCCCACACTAGGTTTGTATCTCCTGGTCTTGAGCCTTTACAGCCTATTAGTGGCCTGTGTCACTTCCACTCACGTTCTGGTCTAGTTACATGGCCACATCTAAGGATCTATGAAGGAGCCTGGGCAATGGAGCCTGGTTACCTACAAGAAGAGGAGCTGGGTCTGGTGAACAGCTCGCAATCTCTGCTCTAAGGAAGGAGAACACACATATGAACTGCAGATCATGTATCCGAAACACGAGCCTAGGGAAGAATAACACCAGTTCTAAGTAGCAGCAAGCTGTGAAGGAGATCAGTTTCCAAAGACTGTATGAATGAATGTATTTTGCTCTGATTATGGTGGCGAGGGACGGAGTGAGCAGAAGAGAATTGAGGTGTGGGTAAATGCACCTGTCTCGTGTAGCCATCCGTTCGTTCAATTAATTCTTCGGGTTTGCCAGCCATAGAAGCAAGCAAGTGGAGTGTTGGAGCCCGAACGCAAATGAGCTTGGCTGGAGGACAAGGCCCATGTTAGGGGAACAGCATGCAGAAGAAGCTCGTGAGGCTGATGGAGCAGGAAGGGGGGATAAAAGGTCAAGGCCCTGCTGTGGAAATCAGAGGTTGTATGACCGACAAGAGGAAGGTTCTTTCTGATTGAGCTGGCAGCTGTATGTAGAAGAGTAGACAGAGATCAGAGAAATCGAGACAGGATGGAAGGAAGGCAATTACCAAAAAACAGAGAGATGAGATAATGAGTCTTGAATTAAGAGTGAAAGTAGGGGCGCCTGGGTGGCTCAGTGGGTTAAAGCCTCTGCCTTCGGCTCAGGTCATGATCTCAGGGTCCTGGGATCGAGCCCTGAATCGGGCTCTCTGCTCGGCGGGGAGCCTGCTTCCCCCTCTCTCTCTGCCTGCCTCTCTGCCTACTTGTGATCTCTCTCTTTGTCAAATAAATAAATAAAATCTTTAAAAAAAAAAGAGTGAAAGTAAAGAAATAAAAAGGAAGGTATTGATAACAAGGAACATGAGCAGGCCAGGGGAATGATTGGACACAGGAGATGGAGAAGAATGAATTTCTGAGCCTGGAGAACCTGGTACCATTGCCAGAGGGAGACCGTGGGAGAAGAGGATGCTGAAAACAGTGCCTGCATGTTAACTCTGCACACCCAGGCAGAGCTGTCCCCTGGGTAACTGGAGATGGAAAACGCAAGGGAGGAGGAGAAATTAGGGCTAGACCTGTGAGGCCTGGGAGAGATGCGCATGTGAGTGCTGCCGGAAGGTGTCCAGTGCCAAAGAACAGGTGTAGAGACGGGGAATGACTGACTCGGGATCCAGCCAGTGTCCTCCGCACATCAGTGATATTTTCGTGTCTTTTGAGATAGTACTAAGATGATTTTGCTCAAATGGAGTCTTGCCCCCGGGGAGACCAGCAAGAGGCATAGGAAGCAGTCACATGTTCCATTCTTACTGTCCATTTCTGTGTGGACACAAATGTTCTCTTAACTGAGCATCCTCATTTTTCTCAATTCTGCTAGAAAGGTTCAAGGGAGATAAGGCACAGGGAGGTGAAGTCATTTGCTTTTAGTTGCATGAGTTAATGGCTGTAGCAGTAATATAACGCAAGACTATATCCATTAGGACAGTGTTCCCCAAGTCTGAGAATCGATAATCTATGGTTTCATTAAAGCAAAAGCATGGTGCTTTAAGACAAAAGCCTGTCACAGTGTTTCCTGGCACCATAAAAGTTACTTTCATATTGAAATTTTACCTCTGTTGTCCAGAGTCACACTTTGTATGTAGTATTGAGCACTTGAATCCTGAAAGCTAACCTTAAGGAACCCTCCATGCAGCTGGATTTGGCTATTTTAGTCTCTCGTCAGGCCTCCATTCATTTCGTCTCTGAAATCTAATGATCTAATCTAATAAAATTATAAAAGATTCTAAACTGCTCAGCACTTAATCAGCTTAGTCCAAGAGAATTAAATCAAAGCCCTAGGTGTGCACACTTCATCGCTCAGATGAAATCTCACCCTGGGAGACAATCTTATTATTTGGTTACTTATTATTTGGGAGGCTGAAGTTTGGAAGGGGATTGCATGAATTGCAAAAGATATGCCAAGAACCTAACACGTGGAGGCAGCTCTGTGGCATTAGTGGTGAAGCATAGCCTGACGAGTTGGGGTTTGGGCTGCAGACAGGAAATCTGATCCATGGGCCATCCCTTACCAGTTATGTGACAGGGAGGTTCCTGAGCTTCAAATTCACTGTGCATTGAATTGAATAGAACTAACATGGTCGTGTTACTTAAGAATTCATTGAGATTTTATGTGTATGTAAAGCTTTTTAGCACGTGTATGCACACATATTTACGCATATATATATTCTAGCATTGTGTATGTCTATATACTTACATATATCTCCTCCTGTGTGTGTGTCCTAGTACTCTTTCCCAAAAATGCAAGTGGTCGTTACTGTAATTACTAATTATTATATTTTTAAAAATATTTTTTATTAAAAGACAGATAGCAGTGGTCTCAAAGAGTGGGGGCGAGGCTGCCAAACACAAAGCTGAGATACATTTGTTCTGCCTGCATCACGACAGACTTCAGGAAGCTGGAAAGAGATCAGTGCTGGGTTATCAGGTTCCCCTCCTAGAAAAGGCAACTGACTGAAAGAATGTAGCCCCGGTGATGGTTCTGAAAGGTAAACTCCACTGAGTGTAGTCCCGAGAAGACTTCTGGGGACAGCTCACCTCACGCCTTATTCCAGGTGTGGAGTAGAACATGTGTCCTTGGACTGGGTTGGGACAAACCCAATATCTCTAGCATCCCAGAGAGTTTCGGGGGATACTTTTCTCTAGTGACTGGCCTTCTTTGGCTCTCTGTAGTGTGGAGAAACAAAGATTTTTTAGCTTCAGTCCTGGGACAGGCTCTGATTCTATTTTGACAAAAATTCAATTTCTCAACTGAATTTTCTGCAAATGTGGGATCTGCTAATAATCAAAGAGGCTTCCTTGGAAGTTATAAATTCATTTATTCATTGAACATTTATTGATGCCCTGAACTGTGCCAGGCGCTGGAAATGCAGACACACAGTCCTTCTGGGCTCATAGGATCCTGGGGAGCTGCCGGGACACAGGTGGACATGCTCAGCACTGCAGTGGATGCTGTGGTGAGGGGAGCCTTGGCTCTAATTAGAGTCCGCAATGGATAGCCCAGCCAACCCAAAGGCTGGAGAATATCGATGACTGGCATGTTACTGTCCCTTAGAAGAAGTCCCTTAAAATCATCTTATCACTCACAACATTTCTTTGTGCCTCTGAATCCTATTTTAGGATTTTGGCCCAGGAACTATTTTAAACTTTTAACAGTGGATCCTGTTGTGACGAAGCACTACGAAAGTAACAGCTAGTATCATGAGGATATTTATAAGAGTGTTTTGTCCTTTCCAAAGGGAGAACTATTTAGCATTGCAAAAAAGAGGTGGTAGTGGTACTGAGTACTCTTCCCTGTGTTTCTAGAAATCATAGAAAGTTTTCAGTATTTTTACATGCATTCCTGACAATATATAGCTTCTGAAATTTAGCTCCTCATTCCCAGTGCCCTCTTGTCCCAGTGCATAATAACGGTTCTGAGGTCCATGAGTCAGGTATTCTTTAGGCTGCTATCTATGCGAAAGGCACTCTTGAGTTGTGCAGTGCACAACTTGCTCAACTGAATATGACAGCCCTTGATTCAGGTAGTTTCAGATCTCAAAGGGGAGGCTTCTTGTTCTTCCCCTAACACGGGTCAGGATTGATTATATAAATATTGCTGAAACGAAAATACATTTGAGTATCCTTCCAAGTACATGCAACTTCTTACTACCTTTTCTCTCATTATCTGTGATTCATGTGTGAAGAGCCTGGTCATTTAGATTTGCATCCGTGTTCTATCTCTGGGACTTTGGGCAAATTACTTCACCTTTATGAGCTTCATCTGTAAAATGGGATAATAATGACTAATAATGAGCCCTCATCATGTCAGACACCATTCCAAGTGCTTTATATGCATTATCTAATTTAATGCAAACTACTCAACAAAGTGTGGTTGTAATCACTTTCTCTACAGAAGAGGTGACCAAGGCTCAAACCTTGGGATCAAGATCTACCCGAGGTCACCCAGCAATTAAGTGCAGGGGTCAGAACTTGAACCCAGATTTGTCGGGCTCAGATGCCCATGCATTTCACTATGCCATGAACTAGTCATGTGGATTGATATATTATAGTCCCCATACAAAATGGATTTTTCACTTAAGTTAGCAGATTGTCTTTCTGTCTTACCATTGTTTCAAGGCCAACTTGGTTGATGCTTGGAATTGCCTTGGGATGTCTGGTTCAGTGACCAGGGAGCAACACCAACTCCTAATACTACCTTTGACTTAACACACTCTGCAGGATTCAATAGCTCTACTAGAAATTTTAGATCACACTTTGTGTTAATGCTAATAAATAATTTATTTTTTTATTTCTATTTTTATTTTTTTTTAAGTTTTATTTATTTATTTGAGAGAGAGAGAGAGAGAAGCAGGTTCCCTGCCGAGCAGAGAGCCTGATGCGGGGTTCGAACCCAGGACCCCGAGATCATGACCTGAGCCGAAGGCAGATGCTTAACCGACTGAGCTGCCCAGGCGCCCCAAGGCTAGTAAATAATTTAATTCTCCTCAATTCTTCAAATGAGATTTGAATCTACTTGATATTTTTTCTCTACTAGTTGACACAGCCAACAATGAATTCTGTGAACCTAAAATGCTATACTTCTGTCTGAATAATTAATATATTCTAGCAATAGCAATTACTGGACCCTTTGGCTACCCACTTTGTGTTCATCCAGTTGGACAGAACACCAGTCGTAGCAACTTGAGGTTTTCTAAATGAGGGCTTAAAATAATCTAATCAGTTATCTGGGCTGCTTTCCCATGAAGAACAGGTGTTGTAAAGTAATTGAATCCCTGACTTTGTCCCTGGATTAAAAGAGGAGAAGACAAGTGAGCTTGGGTCTCCATACAGATGACCAGAGAGCCTCATGTAGGATGCTGAGTGCTCTAAGACTGAACTCAGAGTCCAGAGCTCCAAGTTCAAGGCCTTCCCCCAGGCCAAGTTCAGCACCGCATTGACCAAATCATGTTAGGGTTGTTTCTCATTTTCATCTTTTTTTACTTTAATTTTTTGAGTAGTTTTCTCTGATTATAGAGGTAATACATATTTGTTGCACAAAGTTTTGAAAAATAAAAGCACAAAAAGAAACACAGAGAGACTCATAATGCCAATCTCTAAATATAACTGCTATTAACATTTTGGTACATTTTCCAGTAGATACAGATGTAGATGTAGATATAGATATATCTAGTTTTAACTATAGCACTTTCTTTTGCTGCTATAACAAATTACCACAAACTTGGTGTCTTATAATCAGACACATTTATGATCCTATAAATCAGAAGGTGTGTTACTGGGCTAAAATCAAGGTGTTGGCAGGGTCTTCTTTTTGGAGACTCTAGGGAAGAATCCATTTCTTTGCTCATTCAGGTTATTAGCAGAATTCAGTTCTTTGTGGTTGTGAAATGTAAGGTTCTCATTTCTTGCTGGTGATACAGCAAGGGCTGTTCCCAGCTTCTAGGACTACTCACATTTCTTGGCTTGCGGCCCCCATCCCCATCTTCAAAGCCAGCAAGGGTTGATCAAATCCTTCTCACACGATATCTCTCTGACTGCAGCTGGGAAAGTTTCTCCATTTCAGGGACCCATGTGATTAGATTGGGCTCACCTGTTTAATCCAGGCTATGCTCCCCACTTCAAGGTCTGTAACCTTAATCGCTTCTGCAAAGCCCCTTTTACCATGGAAAGTAACCTAGCCAGAATTGGAATGTGTGCGTCTTTGAGGGCCATTCTTCGGACTACCAAAATAACTTTGGGAACATCCACTTATTGAAGGATTCTCAGATTTCAGCATGTGTAAGATTCCCCTGCGGAGCAGTAGGTTTGAGGTGGGGCCCAGGAATCTTTATATACACAAGCTCCTCCTGTGCTTCTGGAAAAGTGATCCATGAATAACACTTAAGGAAGCACAGTCATGACATCAGCATCCTTCTAGTATATATATTTTAATGAATGCATAGCATACATGTATCACTTTCTTTTTTTATAAGCAAATCTTTCATAGTTCTACTGGTTGTTATTTATTTGTACCATCCACGGTTATTTCCTCATCATATCTTCCTTTAAATGCAAAAAACTTCCACATGTATGAACAATTCTATGCCTGGGGGTGTAGTGTTTTGTTTTGGGTGTGGAGGTGCTTGTTTTTGTTCATTTATTGGAGCGCTGAGAAGCCCTGGGCCTCTATCCTTCCAAACGCTAAGAAGAGACTGACAGCATTATCACTCCTCTGCCTGTCGCCGTGGCTGGCCACGGATGGCTCCTGCAGTGTGTGACCATTGCATTTCCATCACTGGAAGCTGCTGTGCTTGCCGCCCACGGCACAGGAGGCGTTTTGCAAAGTTCATAACTCACCCAAACCTCCTGGGTTCCGTGTTTCCACCTGAACTGGAAAATTCTAATGTGCAAGTTCATTTACTCTTAAAATGTTTCTGTTTCTAAGAAAAAGGGTTCAGGAAGCCTTTATAATGGCTTCCAAAGCTATCAAAGAGGTGGAGTCACACACATTTAATGACTTAAGTAGAAAGGAATAGTGGCATAAACATCTTCTTTAAATTACTTAGCTTTAAAACTGGAAAGAACAGGGCAAAAAAAAAGGGGGGGTTCATTTTCTTATAATTGGGGTTTGGAAAATAATTATAAACTATGCAAGAGATAGAATCTGACCATCCAAACATGTTCAGGAACCTCAAAGTTTGATAGACTCCTTTACTTGCCTTTCTTAAGAAAGCATTTACATATCTTGAAAAAAGATCTTGGCACTTTCATCACAAAGAATTGGTGTTTGTTTAGTTTAGTTGTTTGTTTGTTTTTTTTCCCCTATCTTAGAAAGAACTTGGTTATGTTGAAATCTTGGAAATTTAAAGTACAAGAGGTTTTATTTTTTTCCCTAAGTCAAAATCCTTGTAATGAAACATTGTGTGCTTTCTTTGTTCTGGTACAGATTAAGACTTTCTTTTTTTTTAAGATTTTATTTATTTATTTGAAAGAAAGAAAGGGGGAAGGGGCAGAGGGAGAGGGAGAAGCAGGCTCCCCACTGAGCACAGAGCCTAAAGTGACTTGACATAAGGCTCCATCCCAGGACCCCAGGATCATGACCTGAGCTGAAGTCAGACGCTTAACCAGCTGAGCCACCCAGGTGCCCCAAGATTTTATTTTCTAAAACAGCAATTGATAGCATTAAAAGAAACATAGTCCAGACAATTTGCATTTTACGAAGCAACAAATCCGTTTATAGGTGCAGCAGTAGGCTACTGTGAAATTAGTGACCGGGCCTAAGGGGGCTCAAGAATGACTGTAAACAAGCCCAGAGGGAAGGGCACTTCAGATGAATGGACAATTCCACTTTCCAAGCTGTTTTTGAAAAGAAGGTCCTGGAAACTAATTGTTTAGTGTCTAAAGGAAACTGTTGCTTTTTTCTTTCCTTTGCTATACTTAAATTATTCTGGAGCCACATTTGCCCAAAGATGAGGAGACTTGAAGTATGTATGTTTGCATGTGTGGGTTCTGGTGAAATAAACAAGAAGAATCCTGTTGTGGAAGAACTTTCTCTGTCAGATGAGCTCCAGACATCTTTTGAACACATTTTATTTTATTTTAAATTAAATTAAAGTTAATTTAATTTAATTTTAATTAGGATATAACTGACCTATAACATTGCATAACTTCAAGGTGTCCAGCACATTGATTTGATACACATTGCGGTATGATTATCACCCAAGCGTTAGCTCACACCTCTGTCGTATCACATAATTACCGTTTGCTTTTCTGTGGTGAGAACATTTAAGATCTACTCTCTTAGCAACTTTGAAGTGTATAATACAGTATTGTTAACTATAATTACTATGCTGTGCATTTGATCCAGAACTTACTTATTTTCTAGTTGCAAGTTGATACCCTTTGACCAGCACCTCCCCAGTTCTCCCATCCCCTGTAATCCCTGGTAACCAGCATTCTACTCACTGTTTCTATGAGTTCTGCTTTTTCAGATTCCACATATAAGTGAGATCCTACAGTATTTGCCTTTCTCTGACTTATTTCATTTAAGATGATGCCCTCAAGGGCCATCCATGTTGTTGCAAATGGCAGGATTTTTTTCTTTCTCATGACTAAATAATAGTCCAATGTGTGTGTGTGTGTGTGTGTGTGTGTGTCTGTGTGTGTCTGTGTATACATACATATCACATCTGCTTTATCCATTCATCCACTGATGGACATTTAGGTTATTTCCATATGAGCTCTTTAAAATGTTTTTAAAACAAATTCTGGAGTTTAATAGTAAATACTTTAACCTTACTTCTGCTCTTCAGAGACTTTAAGTGTAAAGGTAGAGGTTCTAGAAATTAGAGAGAGATGGGGAGAGAAGAAATTCTAAAAAGGTCCGAGTAAAATAAAATTAGCTCAGTCACAACAACTCCAAGTGTTGGAGAATATATGAGGCTGCAGGAACTCTTCTTGCTGGTGAGACTATAAGATGGCATAGCAGCTTTGGAAAACAGTATGACAGTATCTTATAAAGTCGGACATACACTTACCATATGACCCTGAAATACTACTCCTAGGTATTTACCTAAGAGAAATGAAAACATGTCAAAAGACTTGTACACGAATAGTCATAGCAGCTTTGTTCATAATAGTAAAAAGTTGGAAACAACCCCAGATGTTCATCAGTAAGTGAATGGATTAAAAAAAAAATGTGTTCTATTCATGCAGTGGGATACTGCTTAGCAGTAGAAAGGAACGTACTACCCATATACACAAAGAGCAGGTAGATATCAAAAATTTTCTGTTGATCAGAACTAATACTGCAGATGGTATGATTCATTTAAATAAGACTCTAGAAAAGACAAATCTAATCTTCAGTGGATGCGATAGTGGTTGTCTGGGGCTGAAGGTGGAGATAGGATTGACAGGGAAGAGGTACAAGGGAGCCGATTTGGAAAATTTCCACAACTTGATTCAGATGATTCACATTTATCAAAACTCACTAAACTGGGGCGCCTGGGTGGCTCAGTCATTAAGTGTCTGCATTCGGCTCAGGTCATGATGCCAGTATGCTGGGATCGAGTCCTGCTTCTCCCTCTCCCACTCCTCCTGCTTGTGTTCCGTCTCTCTCTGTGTCTCTCTCTCTGTCAAATAAATAAATGAAATCTTAAAAAAACAACTCACTAAACTGATAGAATGTGTCTATTTTATTATATGTAAATTTTGCCATAGTCAAATTGATTTTTAAAACATCGTTCCAGAAATTAAGAAAATGATGATAGATGCGGTTCAGTACGACTTCACCACGTTGCACATAATTATGGCAAGAAGTGAAAATACTTCAGACTGGTTTTATGAAGCGCTAATGCAAGGCTAATTGCTCTGTCATCTGTGAGTGAGTTGTTAGACCCCAAAATCCCTGAAAGGGAATTCCCATCATTTTTCAGGTGAATCTCTCTCTCTCTCTCTCTCTCTCTCTCTCACACACACACACACACACACACACACACATAGATGTTCAAGAGAGAGAATGAAAGTGAGAAACACCTCGTCCTTATTTCTAGATTTTAGTTCGCCAGTTTCATTAAGTCCTCCTCAGCCGGTTTTGCCAGGTACAAAGTGTTTGAGGATGAACACGCGGCTCTCACCTATCAAGGACAAACAGTCTGGCAAAAGCCTCCGTGATCTTAACAAGGACTCAGCACAGTGAGATTGGTTAACTGTAATGACGACAATAATAACAGTCGCTTATTGAGTGTTTTCCTGTGGCAGGCGCTGGGGACTGTGAGGAATATATTATCTCATTTAATCTTCATAGCATGGGTGAAGCTTTGCAGCATGGGGGCTATTAGCTCCCTCTTTTATAGAAGACACAGAAGAGGCTCGGAGATGGAAAGTAACTTTCCCACGATTATACAGTAAACGAGTGGTAGATGGCAGAGTTGACATCCGCTCATAACCATTATGTTGTAGCCCAGCAGTTGAATATGTGGAATATTAATAAAGGGCATTTATTTGACTTCCAGTATTCAAAAACCATTACAGTTTGTCCAGCCTTGATCAGACCCCCCCCCCCTCAAATTCCAAGCCTGCCAGAGAAACTCAGGCTTCTTCCCAAATAGGGACTATTGTTACCTTCATCCAGATTCTCTTAAAGATTGTCTTTCTGAACAACAGGCTGGGCTCTCTGCAATTCCTTACACTGACATTCTTCCACCAGGGGAGCCTGCAGAGCTGAATAATGTTCTTGGATTTGTGTCTCTCATCTTGTCACTGATTAGTCCTAACTCTTCCTGGCAAGACTCCTGCCAGGCTATTTCAGGAAACAAAAATTCATTACATACATCCGTATTGATTTTCCCTCTCCTTTGCTTATTACTGAAATGCTTTTCCCTCCCTCTCTTGAAGAAGCAGCATTGCAATTACTGGAAGCTCTGCTCTCCCCGGCAGCCCGCCCCAGGACCAGGGGGCCTTCATGATGCTTTCAGGAGGTAGGGACAGAGAAGCCGGAGCAGCGTGTCGCTACTCTGTCCTCCAGGAGTGAGCTTGTCGAGGGCCTCATTCAAACGTGGCTCGTGGGTGTGCGGCGTAGTAGTATCTCACTAGCTAACCACCAGAACTGGTTTCCTCAGAGTTTCCTGGTTTCCTCGAGTTCCTGCCCCAGTAATTTTGGGTATAAACGCTGCAGTGAGTATCTCAGGAAAACCGCTCAGCTTTGGTGGAGTCAAAAGAAGAGAAACTGATTTTTATCGAGTGAATTGAAATATTATTGGAAATATTGAGTTCCTACCACGTGCTAGGTTCTGGGGATCTGTGTGAGCAAGGCGCAGAATTTTGATCTCATGGATTTTACAGTCTGGTGAGAGATAGAAACAACAAGAGTAACCATAGTAAGAATGAGGTCAAAACACAAAATAATAATTACAAGTTGCAATAAAAGCAGTGTTAGAACAATAGATGGCAGAGAGAAAAAAAAAAATAGCTGGGGATTATTTTAGACACTTTCCCATGCAATATCACTCACCGACCAAAACACCCATGAAGTAGGTGTTCTCCCTCATCTTGGACAGCACGTGAAGTAGTCTGTTTCAGGTGATGGCGGGAATGGGAGGCAAGGCCAGGTCTGTCTGACTCGAAGGCCTGTGTTGTTTCCACTGGGCTCCGAGGCACAGGAGACCCCCTCCCTCCTTGTACTTCCTGTCACTGCGGAATGTCGTTTAGTTCTTGGGCAACTGTTGGCTCTTGGTGCAGTTTCGCTCTCTTGCCTGTAAGCTCCCTGTCAGAAGGAAAGAGAAACCCTAGTCCTCCAAGGCAATAAATGGTGGACTAGATATAATTTGCTCCCTGCAGAAGCCCTCAGACTGTTTGTTAGTGACCTGGGCCAGGCCGGCTCTTGGTTTCCTGTGGATGAGTTCTACACTGGGACACCTAGTATCTGGAGATGGTCTCTCTGCTCTGGGGCTGCAGTCCTAGACCCCAGGGCATGTGTACTCTAGGCTTTTGCATAGCCTGTTTTTCTTTCTGCCAAGCGCCTCGTAGTTATTTAGGTTTCTGCTTGGGGCTCTCCATCAAATCAGTGCCACCTGTCCCTTCCCTCAGGTGGCACTGTGCATGAGACATTGCCCCTGGGAGAGCACAGTTGGGGACCTACAAGCCTGGCTTTACATGATATCATGATGTGTGGTGGAGGGATGGGGGCATGGTCCAGCGCTTGGCTGCCTTCTACCTGGTGCAAATCCTCTCATCTGGCTTTTGGTGATTTGGCTTCTTTCCCATCAGTATCTCCTGAGATGCTCATCATCTCTCATGTGGTCTTGGCCAACAGGTTCTCACAGGTCACTTGACTATTATAGTATTTATTATATATATATATATATATATATATATATATATATGTATATATATATATACACACACACACACATATACATATTATAGGAGCACATACATTACACACATATATCCAGATTATTTGACTATTATAACCATAATAATAAGTATCATTATTTTGGAGCTGTGGAAGAGAAATAGGGACTCATAGATCCGTTTTCTGCCTAGTCCCTGGTTTTGGAACCCTCTTCCCCATTCTTTGCCTAGCTAACTCTTGCCCATTCTTCAGGCTTCAGCTGAAATGTTACGTCTCCCTCAATCTAAATTAGCTGGTTCCCCCTCTGAGAACTGTGTACATTGCTTTCATAATATTTACTAGTCTAAATACACACACACACACACACACACACACACACACACACACACATCATTCTCTGTTTGAGGTCTGTCTGATCCCACACCTCCACCCTGCTCCATCATAAACCCCATAAAAGTCAGGATTTTTCATCTGTTTCGTTTCCTTCTGAATTCTCAGCACCTTGCCAAATACTTGGTACTTATGAGTCACACACACAAAGATATAGAAAAAGGAAAAGAACTTGAGGTCCTGGGCTTGCCCAGATCCCTTGGCTAATTAGTAGAGCAACAGCACTTGAACCCACACCTCTGGGGGCCCATAACAGGGCTCTTTCCAATGCGCCAGGCTGCATAGGGTTGCCTTTGACAAGGTATTAAAAGTCCAGCTAATTCCTTTCAGATTCTAAAGCCCTGTTTTTAATTAAGAAATGACAGAGTGTAAGATCATGGTGTGAAAGGGGGTGCCCAATGAAAAGTGGCTTTACATGGAGGACATTAGGAGAAGGAAGGGAAAAATGAAGGGGGAGAAATCAGAGGGGGAGAGGAACCATGAGACTGTGGACTCTGAGAAACAAACTGAGGGTTTCAGAGGGGAGGGGGATTGGGAGATGGGTGAGCCCGGTGATGGGTATCAAGGAGGGCGTGGACTGCGTGGAGCTCTGGGTGTTATACACAGACAACGTATCATGGAACACTACATCAAAAACTAATGATGTACTGTATGGTGACTAACATAATAAAAAGAATAAAAAAATAGAAAATTATTGTTTTGCTTAAGAGGCATCTAAAAATAAAGGCTGGAAAGGAAAAGAAAAAAAGAAAAGTGGCTTTACCCCAGATTGCTTGGATTCACACTCCTGCCTCACAGCGCTCCCAAGAAATCCTTGATGTGGAACCTGCTGTGTTCATGTCAGGGAGTGAAGAGAAACATAAAGGACAGGCAAAGATGCTCTCCTTTGACCTTGTGGAGAAAACTCGCTTTGTCCGGACCCCGTGCACAAGGGCTCTGAGTGTCTCTCTGGAGGAGCGCCAATGTCAGAGGGACAGGGGCAGGGCTGATTCCAGCGCAGAGGTCTGCCCGAGTCTCCGATTGTGGAAGTTACTGCCTGGAGGCCTGCTTGACCCAATGAAACGTGGAGGCTGTGGGGGAAGTGTCCCTGGTGAGAGTGTGATCTCTGGCCCATTGTCTGTGTTTATCATCCTGGTGGTGTACGGTTCTTTCCCTGGGGTTTGGTGGAGATGCGTCATGGACATCTAGATGGTTTGGAAGGGCAGAAGTCACATTTTATTTTCACTAAATGAAGCCTTTTTCCTCTTCCAAGCTTGATTCTGGCCGTGAGTGGATTTGTCACCAGCTTCCGAGTAAGACAAACGACAGCATAGTCGTTACGGGGAGCATGGTTTGCTTGGTGCTAACTTGGGTCACTTAGCTTGGAGCTGATCCAGTCTAGGGCAGGCTGTGGAGCCTGAGTGTCCTGGTGCTGAATTTAGACCTGGAGCAAATCAATTAAATAAGACCAAGAGGAAGATGAGCTACCAGGGCAACTGAACTTCATCAGGCCATGCAATTGACCTTCAACCCAACATTCATTTCTTTTGCCCTGCTGCTGTTACTGCCGTGCATCCAGCATGGCCACAATAATGTTGAGAATGGGAGGTCTGATGTTTCATCCGTTACCACTCTCACCAAACAGCTGTGGGTCTCTCTCACGCTTTAACTGCTGATATTGCCTTAACTCTTTATTAGATTTTACAGCTAACTCCTAATTATATCATGTGTCCATAAAGATTAGGTTCTGTTGTAACAGAGTGGCTCACTTAAAAGAAGTCTGGAAGAAAGTAGTCGAGGGTTTGTATGGCAGCTTGGCAAGGCCATTAGAAAGTCAGTCTCTTTTCTCTTCGGAGCACAGTTTTCATCACCAAGGTCTTCTTAGAAGACTGCTGAAGCTCTAGCCATCACGTCCATATCCCAGTTGGTGGGAAGGAGGAAGGAGGGAAAGGACAAAGGGCCCTTTCCCCAGCAGCGCCTGCTGACTTTACATCTTCTTACACAGCCCTCTAGGAGGTTCCACGTAGTATTGCTGATGACGTGTCCCCGAGCAGGATGTGGTCGCCTGCTACAGCTAACGGCAGGCCAGGCTGGGAAGGGCCTTCAGCTGTGTGCGCTGCGAGGCAAAGTAAGGTCAGGGTCCTCTTACTCAGGAAAAGAGGGGAGTGGAGCCAAGTGATAGTTTCTGCCACATGCCATT
The DNA here is from genome assembly GCA_028534135.1 of Potos flavus. NCBI lineage: Eukaryota > Metazoa > Chordata > Mammalia > Carnivora > Procyonidae > Potos > Potos flavus. The sequence goes on from CM052896.1 coordinate 88,296,205, forward strand.
TGCATTTCTTGGGGGCTCTTTGTTTTTTATCTTTCTAATATTGGGACTTTTCAAGGAGAAAAGGAAATAGAACTGAAAGTCACACTAATCCATTTTGTTACTTGCTGTCAGATTTGATTTCAAAAAAATGCTGGAGAAGAGGTCAGAATCCCCATATCTGTCTGCACTAGAGGGTAGACTTTTCCTTACATTCCTGCCATACGTGTTCCTCCCCACCCTGCCGTGTGTGGAGGGAGTAGATGCCAAATTCAACTGTGGTAGGTGGACACATAACTCTAGAACTGGAGGGAGATATAAGGGTTGAATACACAGATCTGGGGGTCCCTAGGGTCAGATGAAGCTGGAAGCCCTAGGAAGCAATGGGTGAATATGAAAAACAAGGAGAAGGGGCCCCAAGGAGGGTTCCCCAACTCAGGGCGACCTCAACATATATTCCTCTTGTCTACCTCCCACTTTTACAGTGTCTCCAGCCATCCATCCTCATTGGAGAGTTTCTGTGACGTCCATGGGGGAAAAGTCTGTAACATGCTTGAACTCTCCAGAAATTAGGCATTCAGGCAGCACAAAGACATGGTAAGAACTTCTGGCCAAACTTCAAGAAGTTCTCAGACAGCACATGTTATTTTCCTGGAAATGCTAGCCTCTTCCATGAGTTGTTTCATCGCTAATCCCCCAGGCTCACACATCAGCAGATTTACTTGATAGGGTCCTGAAGGAGGAGAACATTCTTGATTTTCAAGTGAGAGGAGCTAATAAGAAAGTGAGTTTTACTTTGGTAAAAACCAAAGTTCTAACATACATATAGCAATACATTATGAAAGCTTCTCTCAGCACTCCTGCCCTGAAATCCTTTCCTCCAGTCCACTGGATCTGCTATGATCTTGCATGAATGGAGGCCACTGGTGGCAGAGCAGCTTTTTAAATAATCTACAGTGACTCCCAGTTTCTCCACCGTCCTTCTTCCCCCTCTCACCCCTGTGCTCCAACTCTTCCTGGACTAGGGCACCAACTTATAATTTGTCTGCTTCAATGTCTGTTTCTCCCACTGGGCTGTAAACTCTTGGAAAGGAAGAACTGATTTTATTTAAATTTGACAGCCTCAGCATCTCGCACAGTGCCTGGCTCTTATCTGGTCCTCATTAAATATTTTTGAATGAATGAATGAATAAAGGACTCCAAATCAAACTGCTGCTGTAGAAACTGAAACACTTCTATTAACAGGCCAAGATTGGCTGGCATGGACTGAGTTGACATGAGATTTTATTTTATTGGTTTGATCTCTGACACACTCATGTTGTACAGAATGCCAGGTGTGGGTCCTGAAACTTGGTCATGACAAAAGAGAATGGAGGGGAGAAAGAAAGAAGGAGGAAGGCTCAGAAAGAGAACAAGGAGGAGGAAGAGGAGGAGATGGAGAAGGAAAAGCTATGGTTTCCTAAATTCTGTACTCTTGGAAACATAAGGATGAACTTCATCTCTTGTATCTTACAAGGCTCATAGTAGTACCAAAAAGGAAAAACCTAAAGGAATGAAATTAACAACCAAGTGGTTAAGGAGGAAAGGCTAAATAAAATGTATCTCTATCTTGGAGAAAAAATGAGACTCCTTTTGTCAGCGGTTAACCAATGTGATCTTTAAGGTGGTAAGAAGAGGCAGTGAGTTGCTGAACTTGCCTGACTCCGCAACCCCTGGCCAACCTAATCCCATCTCTTATGTTCACCTCCTATGAAACCCTCTCCTTCGATCTTCGTTAAAGGATTCTTGCCAAACAGACCAGCCTTGTCAGCACTGAGCCTCATCCTCAGATATAATCTCAGCCATCTGTGCTATTTTAACAATCCTCAGGCCATTTCTCTGGAATCTTTTTGTGACCTTCCCTTTGGTGGTGCCTTTCTTCAGGCCAATATTATAGGTTCTTGCTTCAGACATTAGTGGCATTCGCTTTACCTCAGGCCTTAGTCCTTAGTGAGATTAAAAGTTGAGTCTTGTAAGTGCTGAGGATGGAGGGTGTGATTGAGTGCTTTATGGCTGCCTCTGATTCCCTGAGGATTTTTCCACAGCAGTGAGTTTGCTGACCTGAGAGGATTCACAATTTGGGAAGCAGTGCCCAGGCCTCCTTCTCATCTTTGATTTAGCCATTTGATTATAGGAGCCTGGTGAGCTCTGTGGAGTCTGAGAGAGAGGGTTCTTACTTGGCCCTGTCACAAATGCAGATCTTTCTGACCAGCAATGGATTGTACCTGAGGTTAGTCAGGGTCCTATACCTTGGAACAGTATTTGTCACGGTAGTTTGGGGACCTGTGGCCTCAGGAGAACCAAGAATAATTATTAATGTTTCCATTTCCTGAGCTTAACCTCAAACCTAATCAAAAGCTCTGGAGGAGGTACCTCTAGAATTTTCATAAAGGAAAGGCTTGGAGTCAGCAGTCTGTTTGGTAAGGGGCTACAAGTCTTTCCTTGAAACTGTTTCCATAGTCAATACAGCTTGACTTAGAGTCTATGTAACTGAATAAAAGCCCAAACTGAAAACAAGCAAACATCCATCGATAGGTGAATGGTTAAACGAAATCGTGGTATATCTTTACAATGGATAATAATTCAGCAATAAGAGGGAATAAACTAGTGATACGGGCAACCATAAGGGTAAATTTCACCGACACTGTGCTGAGCAGAAAGAAGCCACACACCAAAGAACACACACTGCTTGACTGTATTCATAAAAAACTCTAGCAAAGAAAACCTAGCCTGGTGAGGGGGAAGAGCTCAGGGCTTGCTCATGTCTGGGAGGTGGGGTGGGGATTGACTGGGAGAGGGAACAGAGAGGAATTTGGGGAGTGATGGAAATGTTTGTTTAGAAATCATTGTGGTTGTGGGTACATACACTTATGAAATCATCAAAATGTATCAAAGCTTGCGCTTAAAATGGGTGCATTTAATCGCATATAAATGATATCTCAACAAAATTGATTTTTACACAGAGCAACAGTTTCTAAAGATTTACACTTTCCAGAAGAATGATGAAATTTCAGTTCAAATCATATTGATGTACATTACTATTTTTATAAAATTTGGGGTGGCTTATGGTGCTCATGGGGATTATTGGGTATGGGCTAAATCTCTCCGGATACTTCCTGGTAGCCCTACTACTCTCTGGGGATGAAGCCCAGGGTTCTCTACTTGAACATGCCCCAGCTGATTCTTATGCTCTCTGCAGGTGAGCCCTTCTGCTAATGTTTCTCAGTGCCCTGAAGATTGTGGAGCTGTCTTGGAATGATAGCTGACTCGCTGATGTTGGCCAGACTCAGTGAGTCTGGGGCCTGAAAAAACTATTATTACTTTATTAAGTTCATAAACTCCAGTGTTAGTTACAAGGCCTCACTGACAAATGGCTGCAATATATCTGGCTAATTTTCATGCAATAACCTTATCTCATTACCGAAGGGGTGTCGATGACTTTGTTTGAGCGTCTGATAGGTTTCAGAATGCTTGAACAACCAAGCATCATTCCAGACAGCAAGTCTTGTAGAGACTGCTGTTCCGTGGGGGCTCACCATCCCTTCCAGCACTATCCCGGAGTTTCCCTTTGGGAGGACAAAGTTGGTCGTATCTTAATGACATTACTTAACACTTAGTGGCCACTTACTACGTGCCAGGCTGAGCACTTGGCAGTCATCATCTCATCTAATTTTTACATTGTCCAAATGAAGAGGGATCTGCAGTTCAGAGAGGTTGGGAGACTTGACAGAACGTTTACACTGCTCTAGCATCAGAGCGAGACTTCGGCCAAGGTCCAGTGCTAGAGGGTGGCCCTCAGCCCCGCTTCCACGTTAGAATCACTTGAAGAGCTTGTAAAACTCGTAATACCAGGCTCTGTCCCAGGCTCTGTCCCAGAACAATGAAATCAGAATCTCTGGGGGTGCACTGCAGTATTTTTTAAAGCTCCTTAGTGATTCTAACGTGCAGCAAAGGCTGGGAACCAAGCTCCAACTTCTGACCCTTAACCATGACGTTACAATGAAAGTTGGTGAGCACAGCACACCAAGTTCCCCCAGAATTGACTGAGTGATTTGCTTCTTTTTGGGTCTTCACGCTGATTATGACCCCACTCCCTCTCATCCTCTGATTTAGCATTGTTACATGGGCATAAACTTTCAGGGAGACCTTGTCCTATTAGGGCATATAGTGTCCCTGAGTTGAATGGGTATATTAAAAAAATCTTTCCTCCCCTCCTTCCTCTAACATTTACTGAATGTAAATTCGGTACCATGCATTAGGCACCGGTTATCCAAAAGTGAACAAGTCTGGCTATGCTCCCAGGGAGCTGATATTGCCCTGAAAGGGGGAAGGAAGCTCAGGGGGACAAAGGACACACAGAGGAGTCAGCACAGTCTCCCTGGAGGACATGCCAGCTGGGTGAACTGATGGTTAGAGATTAGCCAGGCGAGGGGAGAAGAGCATTGTAGGCTGGGGGACTATGTAAGCAAAGACACAGGGCACAAGATGGCAGAAGCATGAGGTAGACTCCACACTTCCAGATGGTAGGAACCACATGGGAGGCAAAGAATGAAGAGTAATGAGCCAGAGGAGGAAGACGAATGACCTTGAAAGCAGGTTGGGGAGCTTGCGCTTTGTCCTGCAGGAGCCAGTAAGTCACTGAAGTGTTTCAGACAGGAGAGTGATGTGATCAAGAGTCCATGTTTAAGGTGGTAAGGGAGGAAGAGAAACCCAGGGAGAAAATACGGAGGAGAGAAAAGGCAGCAAATATGTCTTACATCTTTCTACTCTATCTTCTGTTGGAATGGAAATACCCCAATGAGTGTAGCTGAGGGACTAGGGCTGTTAACCTGACCGGCTTATTGAACAGATCAATAAAGACTGACTTGATAGTAGCTGGTAATGACAAGCTCCATTCTTTCTTGGCCAAGCAATCTTCTTATAATTGGAGAAAGAAAATACTTGTCAGCCTAGGGAGAGGTTTTCATACGTGGCTCTAGGGATCCATGAACCCTCTGAAATTGTGTGCAAAGTACTGTGCATTTTCCTGGGAGAGGGTCTGTAGCTATCATCATATTTCCAAAAGCATTCAGGACCCACAAACTGAGTAGCTGATGATGAAAATACAAAAGTTTAGATAAACATGGTCTATTCTCTTGGCTGACCTTGGAGCAAGGCCTTGGGAGAAAGGCCCAAATGGATTCTCCCAAGTATTTTAAAGGGGAAATTTTAGGTACCAGACCCTTGCATTGCCTCTAATAAGTATATACATAAGCTCATACATACTCATCTCTGATGTAAAGCATTTGAAGGACATTTTTCTAGGCAAGATGTGTAAGCCCGATTCTTGACTCTATAGCTTTAGAACTGAAAAAGACAAGCTGACTGCAACAAAGGGATGGACATCGCCCAGAGGGGATTCCTGTTTGGGGCAAGAGCTGTTGAGGTGATTGGTTTTGCGTGTGCAGAAGCCAAGGTCTGAGAGCTCTGCTGGCTCTGAGGCCCGGATGGCCTGCTGAGAAGAGGCCAAGGGACCGTCCTCGCCAAGGCTTTTATTGTTGGAACTGTGCGCACATACAAGCAAATATGTGCGCCCCACCTTGCCTTGATTCATGTTGACAGTTACTTGGTAAAGCAGGTGGGTGAGAGTGACTCTCCCAGCAGGAGAATCTGCCTCTGCCGCTTCACGACCAGCCCTCCTGTGATAATGAGCTTCACCCCGGGCCACCTCTAAATCTGCTGGCCCCTTTGGAAGCAGCCACATTAAAGAGGTTAATGCTCTCTCAGTAAGTGCTGTAGGGGCGGGAGGTGGTGTCCTGTGAGTGTGTGTGTGTGTTTATAACCAGAGTCTGGCAGATAGTTATTAATAGGAGATGGTACCCACTAATTAATCTGATTAATTTTTTCCTCTCCAACAACTACAAATACATCGCCAATGGTTTGAGTTTCATCTGGGTTGTAGTTCCTTCGTTTGCAAAAGGAGGATGTTGCAAGAATACAAAAATGTCCTTCCTGCTTCGTACCTTCCTTAGCTCCCCATTTCTTAGAGGCACAGGATTTCTGAGGTTTATGTCCAGGCACCACTGGTGATAACAAAAAGGTCTTAGGTACTCCCTACCTCTAGTCAGGGGGGCTCTGCCTTTATCACTTTTTTGTATTGAATTTCCACAAGATTTCATTCGATAGAAGGGTCCACTGAAAATTAGAAAGTTTTCAAAAAGTAAAGTATAAAAACTCTTGGTCCAGACACAAAGTGTGATGATAAAGTGTGGGCTAACCTAGGAGCTCCCTGGGAAGTCTATCTCTGAGTTACTGAAATGGTGCCAAGTAACTCAGGTTTCCATACTCAGGTCTTTACGTGGCTGGGAAAAAGTAACTTGATTCCATTCCCATTGCAATGGAAGGCAGCCCACGTTGGAAAGCTTAAAAACAATCCTCCCTGGCTGCCCTTTCTCTGATAAGTACTTTGCTCTGTGCACGCAAGGTTTCAGTCAGTGGAAAGTTGGCCAGGCAGATGAAATTTAGAAACCAAATATGCATGTCAATGGTTGTTTACCACCTAAGAGCGATTTATTTTATCATCGAATCAATTTTAAAACCTTAATATGATTCCCGAGAAGATGTCTGATTTAGAAAAGGCTAGAAGAAAACTGAAGAGAGAAGAGAAAAACTATGGAAAAGTGAGAACCATTTGACTGAGTTCTTTCCAGAATTTAAACTCTGCTTTGGCTGGTAACAATGGATTAGTATGGGTACCTGTGTTGTTAATAGATATTTGGTTCTACTCCCAACCCCACTAAATAATTGGAATGTAGAAGAAATATTTAAGGACTATTGGTTTGAAGAGACATCCAATTATTAGCCTGCTGAAGGAGCCCATATGTCGAGGCCAGGCTCTGCCTAGGAAATAAGGACTTAGTGTTTGCTCCCGTTCATCAGGCCCTTCACAGTTGGGCTTCAAATTCCATTTCAAGCTTTTTCCACCATCATTTCCCCCATGAACAGCTATGGATTACTACCCGTTCCCTAAACCCGCCAGATACATTCACTACTTCCCAACTTTCCCATATTCCATTTGCTTTATTGGAGATACCCATACATCTTATCTGAAAAACTCCATGACGCTCTTCAAAATCCAGCTCGGTAATCACCAGCTACACAGAGCCTTCCGTAGCACACTCAGTCATGTACTCCCTCATGTAGTCCTCATCACATGGCGCCCTGATTCTTTCAGTGGTTTTTTTTCTTTCCTGAACCATGAACTCCCTGATGTTTGTGGTTTTGTTTTGCTTATCCTTATATCTCCAGGGTGTATCACAGGGCTATGCATCTAGTAGGTGTTCAGTGAACAGTTTTTTTTTTTTAAAGATTTTATTTATTTATTTATTTGTCAGATACAGAGAGAAAGAGAGAGAGAGAGAGAGAGCACAAGCAGGCAGAGTGGCGGGCAGAGGCAGAGGGAGAGGGAGAAGCAGGCTCCCTGCTCAGCAAGGAGCCCGATGTGGGACTCGATCCCAGGACTCTGGGATCATGACTTGAGCCGAAGGCAGCTGTTTAACCAACTGAGCCACCCAGGCGTCCCCAGTGAACAGTTTTTAAAGTAAATGAACGACTTGATGACTTTCAAGGTCCCCAGTAGCTCTAAAATTGTTTTTCCTATGACTTAGCTATGGAGAAAAAATTGCAGAATTCTGCAAGACCATCAAACAGCCTATTCTATAGACTATTGCCTGGGAATCAAAATAAAAGTATCTGGATTGGTCACCATCTCCTGGAGCTAGTTCATTTATATTTGGCACTGCCCAAGCAACGCTGTCAGTTTCCTTCTTTAGAGTCTAGCTATATCCCATGAAGTCAGAAGCCTTAGCCCTCTCATCCATGGGCATAGAATGGAGGAAGCAAGGTTTGGGACCGTCAGCTGTCTTTAATTTTGGGAGCACATGGGGGCTCGCTGAGATTCAGCTGATAAAGCTCAATGTGGTGATTTCAGCTTGAAGGAATTGGATAGTTAAAAAGGAAAAGGAGTAAATGGATATGTTTGTGCTGCAGTTGCTGTGTACTCCAACGGATACTTTGATTTTCTTCTTTTTTTTTTCCTTACCTTCTTTCTTCAACCTTCTTCTTCTCGTTGCTTCTAAGTTTGGCTTCTATCATAATGTGTTTATTCCTGAATGCTTTAATGTGTGGGAAAAATAAGTTGGCTTTGAAAAGAGTTCTTCCAAACTAGAGAAGCTAATTTGAGGTGCTATAATGAGGAGTAGTCGATACTTAAATTCAATTCCCCAGGTATTAGATTCTAGAGAATCACGCAGAAATACGAAATGCCAAGCCTTCATTCTCATAAGTTTTTCTCAAAGAAGAACAACTAGATAATGTAGGTTCTACAGTCTAATCTTCTCAGTAGGCTTCTAGCTAATGTATAGGTCTGGCACTTGTAAGAGACCCCAAACTATAGGGGCTTCAAGAAGACAGGAGTTTCTCTTATCTGACAATGCAGGGTGGGCTCAGCACGTCCTCTGTGTCGGGGACCCAGGCTGCTTCTGCCTTCCTACTCCACCATTCCCATTCCTGGGGCGTTCTCTCCCGCGTCGCCCACTTGGGCTCACACCAGCCGGTGGAGGCAGACAGGGGCAGGTGGAGTAGCTGCCCCTTCCCCTTTGCAGCAATGCTTGGCAGTTGCACAAATCCCTCTTGATCATTCGGGGTTGGGCAGAACTCAGCCATCTGGCCATGTGCTAGTCAAAAACTAGGGGTTATATTACTACAGGAGAAGGGAGCAGGGGTCTTAGGGAACAACTGTCAGTTTCTGCCATGTTATCAATTCATGACATTTCCTCGAATTTGGCCTTCATTATTGTTATATCCATTTTGTGAGAACCATTTTCTTGTTAAAAGGAAGCTTATATATTGGCATCTGTGGACATATGTGGGGTCCTTACTAGTTTCTGAAAGTTTTCTTGATGGGTTTCCATAAGTCCCTTAAGAATGACTTTATTAGGGGCGCCTGGGCGGCTCGGTTGTTAAGCATCTGTCTTCAGCTCAGGTCATGATCCCAGGGTCCTGGGATCGAGCCCCACATCAGGCTCCCTGCTCGGCAGGAAGCGTGCTTCTCCCTTTCCCACTCCCCCTGCTTGTGTGTCCTCTCTCTCTGTCTCTCTCTGCCAAATAAATAAAAATCTTAAAAAAAAAAAAAAGAATGACATCATTAGAATATACTCATCCAAGAGCATAAGAGTCCACTGGGGTTTTATGCCTGAGCATATGAAAAGCAGAAGTGACCTAAGGAACATTGCCATCACATATAAAATTTTACTTAGAAAGAGGGGTGAAGAAGTTTTCCCCTCAAGTGCTAAGGGTTTGTAGAAGAATATTTATTGATCATGGAGCACTGTGTTTGCATTTTTAAGGAGAATTGCAGGCAGCAATTCCTATAGCAAAGTCACTAATTTTTAGAGATTCTTTCACATCATTTCATGTTAATTCTTTTTTCCCCAAGTCATTGTCCTTGGCTGCAGCCCTAGGACATCTTTGACTCTTTCCTGGAAAATAATGTGCTGTCGAGTAAACAACCAACTGCCAGGCTTACTTGAGTCTGCCTGTCTATAAACCTCGTTCTTCATCGCCTCACCACTGTGTGCCTATAATTTCTACCATTAAAGTGGCTCCTCTGGAGAGGATCATTTTCCTCTGCTGTTTCCCTTCTGAGAAGAGTAACATCGGAGCCGCCACTGAAACACCAGAGTGGGTTACATTTTCAGATTAGCTGCGCAGAACAGAATTTAAGGACAGGAGAGAGGAGCAGCTCTTAGAAAACTGCAGAACCATGTCTAGGGTGGGGAGCAGACAGTGGGTGCCTACGGCGGGAGTGACTTCAGGGCGGGTCCCCGTAATCTCTATCACTGTCTCTCCCTCAGACCCTGTGTTCTTTAATATGGTCCAATGTCATTTTCCCAAGTGAATGATGTCCACATATGGCTTGTACACTTTGGCATCAAGAACTTGGTGCTTCTGTGGTTTACAAATGTTCTTTTCTCTCGTCTTCATCAGGAGATTAATAAGAATATCTAACCTGTGCTGAAGGTTTCCTCTTGCCGGGCACTGTGCTTCTATATACTTTGTCCCCATTAGTCTTCACGACATAGCTCTGAGATATAGATTATTAATTCTCTTTTACAGATGGGGAAAACTGAGGCCCTTAGAGGTGATGTAATATTTCCAAGGTCAGAAAGCGTTTGATTGAGTGACAGAGCAGATTCACATCATAGCTGCCTGATGGGGAAGCTGTATGCTTAGCGGGGTGGGGCGGGGCGGGGCTTAAACATTAACTGACACTTTGAGCATCTAATGGTGGCATTCCGCTATAGAGACTTCAAAGTTTTTGTTCACTCAGTTTTCTCACCACTCCCCCACTACTCCTGTGAAGTTAAGGAAGATGTACTCTTCTCCTAAAGGACTTCACACTCTGTGGGAATATTCCGTCCGGCCTCTGGGTAACACAAGGCCTCTTGTCCCTATGCCCCTCTTCACTGTGAAATGAGAAAAGCCCTACATGCAAGATTCCAAAGTATTTGTCCATTTGAAGGAAAAGGTCAAGGTGGGGAAGGAAAGCTGCCTGCCCCAAGGCTGCACTTAGAATTATTCACAAGCTGTATGAGGTCTGCCAGATGCACGGGACAGGTGGCCCCACAAGGATTCAAATGAGAGTAAGACCAGCATTGCTCTGAAGGCTGCCAGCCCAGGGCATGAGGAGGGGCTGTGCCAAATCCCAGGGGATCAAAGGCAGCCATTTCGAAGTCTGGCTTCTGACCTGGAAATGCAAAACAGGCCAGAGGGCAAAGGGCACCCTAGTGCCAGCAGCTGTTTTCCTGGAAAGACTGAAAATCTCACCATGGGTCCCAATTAATCCTTCCTAGACTGGACCAGAGGTCTTCTCAAGGGACCCAGCAGTGTCTTTTAAGAATAAATGGGACCTTTGGGAGTATATCACTGCCCCTACTGTTTATTTACACAGTAATTTATTTATATTATAAATATACTGTGGTCTCTTCAGACTTACAGTGATTTCCACCCCCCCATACACACACATCCTCCCTTCCTTTTTTTCCCACCCAAATCTTCCTGAAAATTTTGGTATTTCAAGGACCCTCAGGGTCCCAGATGTCTTAGGTTAATGATAGGAAACTCCATGCGCGGCTGTAGTAATCAGCCGTCTAGTAGAAACTAAATGACAGTGCTGCGGACAAGACGCCTGCATGGAAGTCACCAGGCCAGTCACGAAAGGCTGCTGCCTGCTGCCCCTGGAATAGGGGTCACACCAGAAGAAGAGGTTGGCCTGGTTGGGAGGGGCCGGGGAGGTGGAAGTAGGGGGAGGAAGGCCAGGTGGCAGGGCAGGCCTAGCGTGGGTAACCAGAGAGGCGTGAATGGCCATCCCGAGTCAGCTCCAGGCTCAGCAGACAGCAGACATGATTTTAGCACTGTTTTTCTTTATCCATAGGTAAGGAATTGGTGATATATACAGGCAGTTTTGCAGATTGTTACTTCTGGATCCTTAGGGTGAAGGAATTTCTGGATCTTTACAGTACTAGTAAGTTGGGAACAGAAATGTAAAAGTTTGGGCTTTTTTTGAGAAATAATTTTGATTTTTAAAAGAAAGGCTAGATCAAAGGGAGCCTGGTTAGGTGTGATTCTCCAAGTGAAAATACTTTTTGAGGAATTGGATTTAGAAGGGAAAAGAAAGCTTCACATGGGATCATCTCAGGGGAGCGAATGCAGGAGGCCTAATTAACATCTCCGGAAGCAGATGAGTATGGGCAGAGACGAGGCTGAACACAAATCATTAGCTTTTGTGACTTGTTAGTCTCCCCAGCCAAAGATCAATGGGAGACGGTGATCATTGCTGCAACCACGGGCTGCCTGCTTGCAAATGTTGCACTCCAGGAATTAATTCAGTCTTTACCCTGCAATTAGAGTAGGCTGCCCGCTAGTTCTTACTTGCTCTTTTTTGCGTGCTCCAAGTGACAAGGCTCATCGAAGAACCACTTAATAACAATATTCTCTCCATTCTTATTTTATGTCAAAAGTCCTTACTAAATCAGTTAAACATTAAACTATAGATAAGTTAGAATTGTTCCAAGCTTTTAAAGATGTGAATGCCTAGAATCTGGTAGTCTTCCTACTAATTATCTGTTCTAAGTTCACTTTTTAGTATGAAATACATTACATATAAAATGGAGATTATATAATGTGTATATATATGTGTGTGGAATATATATATACACACACACACACAATTTAAAGATGTATAATAAAATTAACCTGTAAAATCACCGAGAATAGACTGTCACTAGTACATCCGGAGCTCTCCATAGACCCCTCTTCAGTTGCATCTGTCGTCTGTCCCATGAAGAAGTATTCACTCTGCTGAATTTTGGATTTATCATTATCTTGCTTTTTTTTTTTACAGGTTTTTTTTTTTTTTTACCACATTTGTATGGATCTCTTTAAAATACATTATTTAGTGTTTTACTTTTATATAACTGGAAGCATACTCTATATATAATCCTCTGTGTTCTGTTAATTTCATTCCACACTATGTCGACAAGTGTAGCTGTTGCTCATTCATTTTTACCCCAGAATAGTTTCCCATCTTTGGATCTTCCAAATTTACTTACTTCTCTCCCTGTTGATGGATAGTTGAGGTGTTAACCTGTTTTAGGCTATTGCAAATTGTGTTGCTGTGAACAGTCTTGTTTTAATCTCTTTGTGCACATTGCCATGCCAAGTGTATTCCAGATAGGAGGAAGCAGGACAGGGAAGGGAAAGAACATGTATCCTCTCCTCAGTGCACCTATCACTTCTGCTCATATCTTCTTGGCCATCACAAAGTAAGGTGGCCACATCTACTGTGTGTTATACACAACTAATGAATCATTGAACTCCACATCAAAAACTAATGATGTACTATATGTTGGCTAACTGAACATAATAAAAAAAAAAAAGAAAGAACAGCTCCCAGAACTAAAAACAAACAAACAAACAAAAAACAAAGGATATTGGGAAATGTAGTGCCTTATTTGGAATGGCAGTGTACCCAGGTAAAAACTCAGAGAAGAAAGACTATGGTTCCTGGGAGTCTTCTGCCTGTCAGTGCCATGGGGTTTTATGTATGTTTGGACAAAATGTGTGGAAAGAATGTGATTGTTGAGTATCATGTTCTGCTGATGTCTATTAGATCAAGCTTCTAATTGTGCTATTTAAATCTTCAAGGTTTTTGGTCCATACAACATTGAGAAAGATACAATAATTCACCATCATGGTGAACTTGTATATTTCTCTTTGTAGTTCCATCAGTTTTTGGTTTACGTATTTTCAGGCTGTTTGATTAGGAACACACAAGTTTCCTGTTTTCCTGCCAAATTGAACATTTATTCATAAACGGTGACTCTCTTTGTCTCTAGTAATTATTTTTTTGCCTTAAAATCTATTTTGTCTGCTATAAATATAGCTACTCCAGATCTTGTTACCACTTACCTACTGTATGGTTTTGCATTTTTATTTTTTTATTTTATTATTATTTTTTAATATATTTTTTTTTTTGAAGATTTTATTTATTTATTTGACAGAGAGAGATCACAAGAGGCAGAGAAGCAGGCAGAGAGAGAGGAGGAAGCAGGCTCCCTGCTGAGCAGAGAGCCCGATGCGGGGCTTGATCCCAGGATCCTGAGATCAGGACCTGAGCCGAAGGCAGAGGCCTTAACCCACTGAGCCACTCAGGTGCCCCTGGTTTTCCATTTTTAAATTGTAAACATGATTATTTTTAGTTCTGTGTGTCTTTGCATAGGTAGGTTTTACTCCATTCTGGTCATCTCTTTCATTTATACACAGGGAAGTTGGTCTACATAAATTGAATTTACTGATGTATTTGGATTAATTTTGACAATATGATTTTATGCTTTGTAATTATTACAGCTTTTTGTGTATCCCTTTTGTTCTCCCTTTAATGCCTTAGTTCAGATTGTTCAAGTCTGTAATCCATACTAAAACTTTTCTTCTAAGTTATATACTCCATTTATGTTTTTTTCAGTGTTTGCTCTGGAAATTTTAATATCCATATTAACTTAAGAAAGTCTTAAGTGCGTCTGTTTTTTCTCTTTTCTAGAAAAATGTGAGAACTTTAACTCCTGCTATAGTCTTCTGGCTTATATGTAGTTTCCCAGTATATTTGTTCTTTTTTAAGTTCTACAAATTAGACATTATTATTGCTGTATTAAGAGTAGAAATTGAAATCGATCATTATTTGTTTTCAGGCCTTTGAATATAGTATTCCTTCTTCTTCTGTCTTCTTCATTGCTACTGAGACTCAGTGTTCAGATCTGCCTAATAAGTGTTCTTTTCCAAGGAATCTTCTTTTTTTTTTTCTTTAGCAGATGAAAATATTTCATATTATAAGATCTTTGACTTGACTTTGGTGTTCTAAAGTTTAACAACAATAAATCTGGGTTTTTTTGTTTTGTCCTCTTTTAATTTACCCTGTTTGGGATTCACTGGGTTTCCTGACTATGAAGGATTTTTTTTTTTCTTTTAGAGAGAGAGAGTTGGAGGGGAGGAACTGAGGGAGAAGAGAAAAAGAGAATCTCAAGCAGGCTCTCCCTGAGCACAGAACCCAACATGGGGCTTGACCTCACAACCCTGAGATCATGACCTGAGCCAAAATCAAGATTTGGATGCTCTTAACAAACTGCGCCACCCGGATGCCCCTGAACTTTTTTATTTTTTATTAGTTTTGGAAAATGCTAATTTATTACCTCTTTGAATATTGCCTATTCCTCATCCTCTCTGTTGTCTCCTTCTTGAACTCTGCTTAGGCTTTCTCATTCTATCTTCCATTTTTCTCAACCTCTCAGTTTTCTGTTTTTCAGCCTCGCTGGGCTGATTTTTGCACAGTTTGTCTCAGATCTATAATCTAGTTCATGAATTCTCACTTCAGCTGTCTTTAATCTGCTTTTTAAATTGCCCAGGTTTCTAATGCCAGTTATGTTCTTTGTGTTTTTGCAGCTATATATTTTTTTAATTTTGTCTAATCAAATATAATAATCCCTTCTTCCTTAGCATCATTTTTAATTCCTCTTTTCCATCTTTAAACATTTTAGATGTATTTATTTTATATTCCATATCTTGTAATTTCTGCAGAATCTAGCTTACACTATCTTGTTTCCTTGTGTGTTTTGTGATTTGTTGTGTGCTTATGAGTATTGTAAGCTCACTGGAACTTTATCTGTGGGAATTATTTGAAGCCTAGATTTAAATGAATTCCTTTGTCTCTACCAAAGACCTGGAGGAGCTGTACCCAAGATAATTTTAACCTAAATTTTAAGCTTAAGAGTTTTGGGAAGTGCTAGCACAAATTCTTGCCTTAAATCTTTATGAGGGATGCTGATGGAGGTTAGGAATTCTCAAAGGAGACTCTTTTCCCTATTTTCTTTTTCACTTATAATCAACACCAAAATAAGTAATAATTTCTGTTATCTCCCTATGAAAGATGGTTCCTCCCATTTCTCTTACAGATTACCTCTGGTGGTCTGGTCTTTTCAATGTCCTGGGTTTACTGGGTGTAGAGGCTAGGCTATGTCCAACCTCCCACCATGCTCAGGGCCCAGGCTTTTCTCCTTCTCTCTGCATCTTTAGCCCATTAGAACCTAAGTTTCAGGCCACTGGGGATTAACATATGCCACAGACAGATGCTTTAATGTTCTCTTGCCTCTTAGATTTGTGTACCCTCATTGATTTGAATTTCTGAAGATTCCTATTCTTTATTTATTTACTTTTTATAGGCTCAGTTATGCCCATAAATGATGCTTCCTTGAATTTTTATCTTATATTTTAAGATGTTCTCTACTGGATAACCTCTCTGCTATATTGCTGAATATGGGAGTTTTCCCTAATATATTTCTTTTTTTTAGCTTGAATGCCTAGAATTTGATTAGAATGTGCCTTTATAGCAAAACAAAAATCCATAGAGTCAAATTCTCCCAGGAATGGCTTGACATTACCTTCAAATGCTTTTAAGATGTCTGATTCAGCTATTCAGATCTTTCCAACATGGGCAATCTAACTGCCTAAACCAAGAAAGACAAAAATATGTCATGTCTCCTGCCAACTCTGAAATATTGGTGTGGTGGACAGAGTCTAAGGTAGTCCTCCTGATCCCAACTTTCTGATGTTCACACTTTTGAATGTGGGCAGGACTTAGACTTATGACTTGCTTCTTCTAACCAGTAGAGTAGAGCAAGGCTGATAAGCTGTCCCTATTACATAAAACTATAACATCTTGCTAGCTGATTCTCTTCCTGGTTGAGTGTGAAGAAGTAAACTCCATATCGTGAGCTTCCTGTGAAAGGGTTATGTGGCAATGAACTGAGATAAACCTCTTGTCATCAACCTACAAGAAACAGAGGCCCAGCCTGGTAGCTCATGAAGTACTAGATTCTGCCAACAATCATATGAATGTGGAAGCGAATCCTTCCCTAGTCGAGTCCTAAGTGAGAACCCAGCCCTGGCCAACACCTGGATTGCAGCTTTGTGAGAGATCCTGAAGCAGCTAAACCATGCTGAGACTCCTGACGCACAGAAACTGAAATAATAAATGCATGTTGTTTTAAGCTGCTGAATTTGTTGTACTTTGAATGTAGCAAGAGATAACTAATAGAATTGGTGATGGATATCTTGAAAAATATTCTGAAGCTGAGTTTAGAGTCAGCAGGAGAGAGTACAGGGATCAGCAGGTGATGTATGCTGGGATAAAAGATCAAGGAGGCAGCAATTGTGCCCATGATTTGTCAACCTGGCCTAAGTTACCACAGGTATTTATAGGACAATTTTAGTATCCCTTCCAAGCAATCCAGATCACCAATAGTCTGGGCATCCAGCATGTGGCCCACAGCCAACAATTCATTAGCCAGAATTTTCTTAAATTTCTTTAACCAACACAAATCTAGAAGGGACCTCACTTGGCGGCCACCATTTGTAACCAACTCTAACCAGATTCAGAACTATTTGATTTTAAATAATCTGTATTAAGACATCATCCTAAAGGATGATAGACAAAAATAAGATAACTTGAAATAAAGCTTCTGTGTAGATTTAATTAATATTTGAGCCTCATCCAATAATCACATGAAGTGAGGTGCCTCTTGACTCACAGTTGTTATTTAAAAAGTGTTGAAATCCACACATGTGGACTTCTACGCATGAAGCATATGAATGTAGAAAAGGTAGATGTGCCTGACCTAAAGATCTAGGGCACTCTCTAACTTTCTTACCACTTCCCTTTCGTGCAATAGATGCAGGAGAGAAAGCACACAGGTATCCCTTTGCTAAGAATGTAAAATTTTAAAGAGCATATCCACTCTAATCAGAAGACAGTAGGTTCCCAGTTACTCAGAGCGAGCTGTTGCTCGTTAATAATTTCCAAGTTGAGAGTTGGTTCAAGCACATTTGCATGCCAAGACTTCTTTTGGTGACTCATCAATGATTACAGCTAACCTGCAACTTTTATAAAATGCCTCTGCTATTTCCAGAAACATTTTCAAAGTGTATGTTTCTTACTATAGCGTATTTTAAAATAAACTTTAAATAGAATGCTCACTACTTAGCACATAATAGGTACTTAAAAACAATTATTGAGGGGCGCCTGGGTGGCTCAGTCAGTTAAGCATCTGCCTTCGGCTCAGGTCATGATCCCAGGGTCCTGGGATTGAGCCCCACGTGGTGGGGGTGGGGGTGGGGGTCCCTGCTTAGTGGGGAGCCTGCTTCTCCCTTTTCCTCTGCCTGCTGCTCTGCCTGCTTATATTCTCTCTGTCAAATAAATAAATAAATAAATAAATAAAAAAAAAATAAAAACAGTTATTGAGTAAATGAATGAAAAAATTTAAATTAATTTTATGCTAGCAATTGAGTACTTTTAGCGTTCCAGTGTTCACTACTGTGATAAGATACACACACGTGTGTGCACACGCACACACACAATTTTTTTCCCTTTCATGTTCACATTTTTCCTGCAAGCTATTTACTTTCCCCCTTTTTACAAATGAGTAAACGAGACTAAGTAACTTATTTACTTACAGCTGGTAAATGGTGGAGCAGGGATATGAACAGCATTGATTGGAGCACAAAGTCTGTGCTATTTCCATTCTGGCATATTATCTCCCAGAAGTTAACCTAAAAAATAGTTTCATAATTCAAATGCTTCCACTTATCTGCATCCTTGCTGACACATTAACACAGCTAGTGGGAAATCACCTTTCACTGCCCAGCTCTGATTTTGTATGACACGGGGGCAGAACTGCTTCTACTCTTCTTTCTCACAGCAGCCCCTTTGGTGCTGATCTCACCTTAAGCCTGCTGGAAGTTTGGACTTGGAGTATCAATTCTAGAAGGCCCAATGCTCAATGGCCAGGTCTATTGTGCCCTCTCTGTTTTCACATGAGAGCAGCAAATGAGCAAATACCCACTGTGGAGATCTGCTCCCAGAAATGAAGACAAGTCAGTGGATCATTGCCTGGCTATGTTGGGGCTTAAATTACAATAATCACGGAAAGAAACCTTGTCCCACATCTACAGAGTTAAGGGGATGAAAGAAATTCACTTATTCACTTATTGATTTCTTCATTCAGTGGCTGTCTGTTGAGTACCTATTAAATGCCAGGAACTGTATTAGATGCTTAGGAGAATAGAGATGAGTAAAATGGAATGAGTGAGAATGGTGGCCTGGGGTGGGGATGGAGCCTGTGTCACTGAAGTCAGTTGTCTTCTGATAAAGAACCATGTGAAGAATGGTAGACAAGGAAGGCCTTAAAGACTTTCCGTGCCTGAGCCATACTCATGCAGGGCAGCCTCAGTGGCCCTGCCTCTTGGGATAAGGGTAAGAGAAGATGCTTAAGAGCCAAGAAGCAGGATAGTGAAGGAAGAGGAGCTATGTCTCAGTTTGCCACTATCTTGCCAAGTGATGTGGAGCAATTCCCCTCACCCATCCGGTCTTTAGTTCTGCGTTCTTAGTGATTATCTGCAGTCCTCCTCTCTTCTCTCTGGCAGAGAGCCCAAATCTGGGGTCCACTTCTAGTCCTGATGGCCACTGGCCCAGCCTTTGTGCTTACTTCTCCACGTAGGTCTGGGCCAAACACATGGGAATGGCTGAACATTTGCTCTAATGATGATGGTGAGCAGAATGCTGAGGCTTGCTTGTTCCCTTCCAAATCATGTCAAGTGAAAAAGCGTATGATCAGAAAAGTTCAGAGTAGTTTAATGGTGTACCTAGAAGCGCTTGGAAATGACTGAAAAGAGCTGGGGACAGCTTAGCAGGTCTGGCTGCCAGGTGCCAGCTGCCAAGCCTGGGGTTTCACATCTGAGTTGGGTTGCCCGAGCTTGGCTGTGGGCCCCCAGGTGGAAGACTGTCTTCATGCCTAGGACGAGCTGTATACGAACAGCGGATCAGTGTCATGGAAGTTGGCAGGAGGGAGCACGGATTCCTCCAAGGAAAGTGCCAAGAAGCTGGCACAAATGGGCCTGACCCATAAGCAAGAAAAGCTTTGAAAATCAAAATGTTCAGAGATCAGGGAAGGGAACTTTAAACCCTGTCTCAGTTTCAGCTTTGGTTCAATTCAGCAAATAATTTTTGAGCACCTACTATATGTCAGACCTCTTATAGGCTGAGGAATATGTCAGTAAACAAAGATCCTTGTCCTTTTGAAGTTTATATTCCACAGGAAGAGATATGTGTTAAATAATAAATGTAATAAATAAAGAGGGTTTATAGTATATCAGAAGATGAGTCCTTTGAAAATCAAGAAAGAGAAGGATAAGGGGGATATCAGAGTGTGAAGAGGAGGGAGTAGGTTGTAGTATTATCCTTTCTTTACTTTTCTTTACTTCGCTTTTGTAATCAATGAATACCTCAGATCTAGAGCCAGTCAGGGAGCTGAAGCACTTTTGAGATAGAACTTGGGATGGGGGGGGCGCCTGGGTGGCTCAGTCATTAAGCATCTGCCTTCAGCTCAGGTCATGATCCCGGGGTCCTGGGATTGAGCCCACGTTGGGCTTCCTGCTCTGCAGGAAGCCTGCTTCTCCCTCTCCCACTCCCCCCTCTCACTGTGTCTCTCTCTCTGTCAAATAAATAGATCTTTAAAAAGAAAGAAAGAAAGAAAGAATTTGGGGTGGGACAGGGTGCAATGAGCAAACTTCTGCAGGACATAATGAGAATATTTGAGAAAGGTCAACAGATGAGACCAAAGTAGAGGCTTGTCTCTAGAAATGTCCCAAAACACATTTGCTCAGGCTTGGTCCACCACTGCCTTCGAAGCTGGGCCTTATGGAAACTTGGAGGTGCCTAGGAGGGTGCGAGAAGCACAATTATGTCAACCAGGGCTGTTTTGGAGGCAGACTCCCACATTTTCTTAACTC
>CM052896.1:88317152-88338772 GCA_028534135.1 Potos flavus
GATTGAAATCTAGAATGATTTCATGATTAGTAGGATCCAATTACAGAATCAAATATAGGGAACACAGGAGTTCAGCAAACACAGAAGGGAAGAATATGGATCCTGTCTTGGGCATGTTCAGCCTAAGGGACCAGTTGGACTTCTCAATCCCGCAGACCATAGGAAATGGGAGAAGTCAAAGAAACAAGGCATGATGTTTATCCCATGGAAATGATCTGCAGAATTCCTGAAATGGAATAAGGTCACTAAAGAAGAATGGGAAAAAAGGGGCTGAGGATAGAACTGAATTTAAGGGTGAGAATAACAACAAGGAGGGACAGTGGAAAAAGAATAAGATTCACCAAAATTTAGAGTTAAAGAACTGGGCCCAAGTCCCATCTTCCTAATTCAGGCAGGTGCAGTGGTTGCTCACATTGGTAGTCCGCAATGAGCCACGCTTCCCTTCCCCTTGAACAGGGTCTGGGTCTGTGACTTGCTCTAGCCAATAGAATATGACAGAAGTGATACTCTGCCAGTTTTGGTTTGAAGACTTAAGAAGGCTTTTGTTTTTGGGGGAGCTCTGAGCCACCATGTAAGAAATCCAATAATCTGCTGAAGAGACCATATATATAGAGAGAGGCCCTAAGACTATGTGGGGAGGGAGAGAGACAGCCGTCTCAGCCTCCCAACTGAGCCCAGCCTTTTAGCTGTCCCCAGCCAGGTGCCAGACGTGTGAGTGAGCCATCTAAGACCTTCCAGCCCCAGTCACCATCTGATGCAGCTTCATGAGTAATCCCAAGTGAGGCCATAAGAGGAACGGTCCAGCTGAGCCTCAGTCTATCCACACAGTCATTTGAAATAATAAATTGGTTGTTGTTTTAAACCACTAAGCTCGAAGTGATTTGTTAGGCAGCACTAGATTACTGAAACCACAAGTTAATCAAGGAACTTACCCTACGCACAGCTTTTGTGCATGCAGAAGTGATAATTGGTTTACCATATGCTCAAATGAGATCATGTGCTCAGTGATTCTGATTTTTTTCCATAAAAGCACCCCTGGTGGCAGAGGACAGTGAATGACCTACCCTTGGGTCTGGAGAGTGCATCTATTTCTTGGAAGGTTTGTGGTTTCATAGTAAACATAGCCAGTTTTGCATTCTTCATAAAGTGGCCCCATTATTATTTTTAAATGTATTTTCTCCGGTTCCGCATACCCTGGTTTTCCTATGTCTTCACATCCTTCTACTGTATCATGGTGAATTTTGGAGGGGCATAAATACCATTTGAAAGATGTAGGGACATGTAATCTATAAATATGCAACAAAGGAGGACTGCTGGTAAGGGGATAGATGAGGAGTAGTCAAGAGAGGCAGAAGACAACCAAGAAATTCCCAGGTCTTAGAAAACTGAGAGGTTTGTTTAACCATCAAATGCTGCAGAAAGATCACTGGATTTGGTTGACTGGTAAGTCACTGGTCACCAAGATAATGATTTCTTTGGTGAGAAAGCAGGAACCAGGGCAGAATGAAAGTGGAGAGAGTGGGCTTTTTGAGGGCATTGGGAGAGAAAGGAAGGCAAATGATTGGAGAATGTACATTCTGGAATAAGTGGGGGTATGAGAGGGATTTTGTTCTGTTAAGTTTTATTTTAGAATAGAAGAAGTCTTCACATGTGTTTAATAGTGGGTAAAAAAAAGCAACGAGGAACGAAAGAACTTGAAGGATGTAAGAGAGAGGGCTAATAAAATAAAAGACAAGATTCAACAACAGTCAGGAGGCTTAGCATGGCTAATACAAATAGAATTAGCCTCAGAGAGAATGAAAGAATCATCTCTGTAATGGGAGAGAAGGAGCAGAAAGCAGGAGAAACAGACATTTAGAAGTGGAAGGGAGAGGGGGGACGTTTACATTATGCATCTTCAGCCCTTTGAACACCAGGTCACCTGCACAAAAGGGAAGTGTGGAGGCTTGAAAAATGGGAAATATTTAATATATTGGAGGGATGGCAGAAGGAATCGGCTGGAGGTAAGTAGATATCCAAGCAGCAGGGAGGGTCTGGCCTAGGGTAGAGAACATGAATTTATGGTAGCATCAATCA
Organism: Potos flavus; assembly: GCA_028534135.1. NCBI lineage: Eukaryota > Metazoa > Chordata > Mammalia > Carnivora > Procyonidae > Potos > Potos flavus. Next base: position 88,319,229 of record CM052896.1, read on the forward strand.
TTGACCTCACTGAATAACTTTATATCGAGAGAGAGACAGACAGAGACAGAGAAAGAGAAAGAGACACACAGAGAGAGATAACAAGAAAAAAGGGGTTTCCCGACAGCGGGGATTGAAAATTCAGTTAAGTCAGGAGGATGTGTCAGAGAAGGGATGCTTGAGCTATCAGAGCATGGTTCATCAGGTGGAATGTGATCCAAGCTGAAAGTATGTTTGTGGACAAGGGACACGTGGCAGGATCTAGGTTTGGGATATGATGGACATGAAGAACACTCTCCGTTGGCGTGAGGGAGGAGGAAATGTTAAATGCAATCAAAGACATTTCACATTTACAGATCTTAAAGTTTGAATAATCGCCAATAATGATGTGTTGCAAAGTGTGATTATAGTTCTGAATGGCTGAAGTGGTGTAAAGAGTACAGCGAGTGGTTTGAGGAAGTCAAGACTAGTGGGTCTGAAGAATTGTCTTATGAATGATGTGATGGCCAGTTTAATGTGTGAACTTGGCTTGGCTATAGCCCCCAGTTACTCCATCAAACACTAACTTGGTGGTGGTGTGAAGGTACTCTGTAGTTGTGATTAAACTCCATAATCGGTTAACTTGAAATGAGTGAAATTATCATAGATAATCTGAATGGGCGTGATTCGATCAGTTGAAAGGCCTTGAGAGCAGAGCTGAGGCTTCCCTGAAGAAGGCAGCAGCTTCAGCCAGTACCTGAGAATTCCAACCCGCCCTTCCTGATGGCCTGCCATATGGACTTTTGGACTTGCCAAGCCAGTCCCCACAGTAAAGCAGTCCCTTACAGCAAATCTCTCAATACATTATTTTCTGGTGGTCTGTTTCTCTGATTGAATACAGATGATAAGGGATGAGCTAGGGAGAAAGAGTGTAAGCTTCTACCTTCTCCCGCTCCTGTGATTTTGGTACTTCTTTACAATATACAAGTAATGTACAATATACAAGTAATGTACAATATACAAGTGATGTAATTCAGGTTTGAGCTGGAAGGAATAAAGGATGGGTGGATGGATGGATGGATGGATGGACGGATGAGTGAAAGAGTGAGTGCATGTGTGAATAAGTAAATGGTCCCATGTATCTTGCCTCTAAAATAGGAAGAAAAAAATGGTATTTACTAACCTTGTGGAGGTGAGATAAATACTAGGGGTACTTTTAAAATCTAGACTTAGTGGTAAATATGAAACATTTGTTTTCCATTTTAATCATTAACGCAAAGTGTTAAGAACTACAGAAAACATTTTCAGTTAGGGTTTTTTCAGGTCACCTAAAAAGCTGCTCTGTGCCTACCCCCTCCCAGTATTAAGCAGGATGTGAAGAACTATTCCACTGGAAATGTTGGTCTTTTGTTTAGTAGACATGAGAATGGTGGATTTGATTCAGGGCTTGAGATGGGACAAAGTAAATAAAATTTTTTCTTTACCTTATCCCTTTCCTTCTTCCACAGTGGGGAATGAAATAGAACTTCATTTTGTTAGGGGTGACTGGGTGGCTCAGTCAGTGAAGCGTCTGCCTTCGGCTCAGGTCATGATCCCAGGGTCCTGGGATCGAGTCCCACATTGGGTTCCTTGCTCAGCTGGGAGGCTGCTTCTCCCTCTGCCTGCTGCTCCCCCTGCTTGTGCTCTCTCTCTCTGACAAGTAAATAAATAATTTTTTTTAAAGAACTTCATTTTGTTTAACAAATGTTTCCTGAGTAGCTCCTGGGGGCAGGTGAGCCTTAGGGACAACAGAAGGACTTGAAATAGCTCACAGAAGAGGTAGAAATTTCTCTGCAGTATTCCACCAGCCAAATCTCAGTTTGATCCTTGCTTTTAGGGAAGTTAAGGAAGCTTTTAAGTTTCTGATTCAAAACTGTGCACCACCTCCTTGGAATCAGAAATACATCGCCTCTGTTAGCGCTTCTCTGATGGTGATAGGTATGGCAGGCCAGATGAAGCAAATAAACATGAGAATGATGATCCTCCTTTGTGTGTTGGCTCCCTGCCCAGAGGCTTGTGCCCTTGTGGGACATCCTCTGTGACCCTGTGGGATAGCTTTCCTATATGGTGATAGGAGGGAGCGCGCTCCAGCCTGATGTCTGCCCGCTGCTGCTGTTCTGATGTCTCTGGGCATGACTGGCTACGTGCAGGATGACATGGCAGAAGCTTCTGTGCAGATGAGCTAAGTAGCCCCCTTGGGGGGAGAGTCTCCAGAGGCAAGAAGGAGGCAGCCATGCTGACCTGACTCAGCAACAGAGCCTTAGTCATCGGAGAAGTGTCGTGACGATAAGGGCAGTCTATATGTTTTGTGCCGTGCCGGATTCTGATACCCCCTGGACCTAAGTAGAGAGAATGGTTGGTAAGGACTGAAAGAGCTGTTCTGCTAAAACCGTAATTACTGGGACATCGGAAAGTGTGGCTTAAAGTGAGTGTCCCTGAAATGAGAGGAGAGAATTCTGCCTCACTTTGCCATCTACCACCCCACAGACAGCCGAGGCATCGTGCTGTGCCCCGAGGCATCGAGGCAGTGAATGGCAGCAGCAGACCCCGCTGGGGTCCCAGCTCTGAGCAGAGCATATGCATGCAGTGCCAGCAGGAGGGGGTTCGGGGGGGACCCCACAGCACAGGTTCCTGGAGACTCCCCCCGGAGCACTTGGGGGCTTTTGTCAGGGGAGTAGAAAAGAGCCTCTGGCGCTTGCAACATCACTGTTACCATGACCCTGGCTCTGTCCCTGGACAGGTTGGGTCTGGGGGCATCGGACCGCATGAGGACCCAGAGGAGCCCCCGCTTGCATCTGGCGAGGGGGCCTCCTGCCAGATAAAGCATAGAGGGTCAGCCAGGGCTCTGAAGTGCAGCACAGGCCCTCATAACTCTTTTGTCCAAACATTTTGTTAACCATATCCTATTTATTGTAGGTATGGCTCAGTTAAATGCCAGTCGGCCCTGTATCTGCTTCTTAGTGTAAGCTTGCCTTTTTGACCAAGGAAATTGAGTCGTGGCCCCTTCCACTTTCTTCGGCTGTGGGTTGACTCTATTCTGATGGCCTTAAGTGTCCCTGTAGGTATTGTCTTTTCTATTCCAAGCAAGGGCCCCATTGCCTGCTGGTGTGTGGGCATCAGGGCATTGGTCTAGGCCGGACTCAAGAGGCGGTGTATGGCTTTGTCAGCTCGTGATGGCTGCTGACCAAGTCGTATAGTCTTTTTTAGAAGTTCTTGAAATTCTATGTGCGTAGCAGTGGAGTTCTTCCCTCTTGGTTGGATCCCAAACTCCTTTATTTTTAACCGTGAAAGGGGCTGTGTACCACCTGGGGGCTTCTTCTGATGCACAGTGAAAATGTAATGTTTTGTTCACACCTTCCTCAGAGGGGAGGGCCTAAACAGCTTATGAATACTAGAAAACATGCATTTGATTTCTGCTTTCAATAATTTTTTTAAGTGTTTATGTTCCTGGGTGTGTATCATTAGATAGAAACAGTGGGATCAATAAAACTTGGAATTGTGTAATGAGAGGTGTCAGCTTCTTACTTATTATATTTATAATAACAGTGCTCATTGGGTATCACTCTGCTCGGTGAAAGCTGGTAAATCAATAGTGCTTTTACAACCTGGATAATAATGAATCTTGCATTAAATGGGCAATGCCAACATGTGAGTGGGGAGGGAGGAAAGAAGAGGTACTGTCACCATGCACGAGAAGGACTCAGGCCTCTCAGGGTGACACCTGTGAAGAAGCTTCAATTCCTTTCCCTGTTCCAACATACTCTTCTCTTGCGCATAGGAAATTATTCAAAGATGGCAACAAATTTTTCAAATGACCTTTATAGCTACTGGTTTGGAATGACTTTTGGCTGCTTGCTGGGGAAAAAAAAAAAAAAAAAAGATCTCAGAGATGAATTGTCAGGTCAGGACATTAGCTCTTTTTCCCATCAAGATCAGGCACATTCTGTACTTGATGTATGTTGAGTGTGTACTATTGAAGAAATACAATGTGAATATGTAGTAAAAACAAATGTGCTTTGTTGGCTGCCAAGCTCAAGGCTGCTCTTACTGGTCATAATGATTGGTGCCCCAGCTCTCCAACCCCAGAGGCTCTAAGAGGTCTCCCTGCAAAGAAGGCACCTGGGACAGATTTTTTTCTGAGAATGGCTTTCTACAGTAAAGTGTAACATGTTTCCCGTGAAGGGCAGGGGTTGAAGAAGCAGCGTGAAGGAGTCGAGAGCTGCCTTGGTTTCTCTCAGCTTGTGGGAGTCGGGGGGGTGGGGTGGGCTCTGGTGTGGAACTTCCTTTCCACCCATTCACTCAGGGACTATTGCCCTTTTGTTGTAGGAGAGCAGGGCAGTATGGGAAGAACCCAAATGATGCTCATCACAAGAAAGGAGCTCTTTTGAGGTAAGAGCTTTCAGCTTGTTGCAGGTGGTGGGGGCAGAGGGCTGGGGTTGGTGCAGGTGTGGTGACCAGAAGCTGCTGAAATACCAAACTGCTCCCATGAAGCCAAAACATTCTCTGGACTCTGACAAGCTTAAAATCTAAATAACATTGTGTTTTCTGCAACTGAAAGATTGTGATGACTTCTCCTTAGCTCACACAGGAAAAGAGTCTGTCACTAGTGGATCTTTTATAAAAAAGAGAACCTTTTAGAAAAAGAAGTCATAACTGGCCAGGTTTTGGTATTTAAAAACAAAACAAAACAAAAAAACCAAGCCTGACACTGATCCTGGTTTTCAGAGAAACAAGAAATTCTGGGTTCTATCCAGTGGGAGCTAAAAATTGAACCGCCTCCACGATTTTCTTTTACATGAAAATGTTAAAGTTGAGCAAATAAACCATGATTTCTTGTATTATTATTTATAGAGGAGAATATTGCCACCAGGAAGCATGTCTACTAATGTGTTTTGGCCAAGTTCTCCTTAGAGACAGTGATTAATAGAAGGAATGGGTGGAAAATTAGTATACACAAATAACTATTCAGAAATGGGGGTGAAATGCTAATGCAGTGACCTTTAAATCTTCATTTTTCTTTATTTCTCTGAATGCTAATTAATGGATGCGTTCAGCACCAGGAGGAATTTGTGTCCAAGTTCCATCTCCCAGCTAAGTGGTATTTTAAGAATTTCTGAGGCTGAGTCTCAGAGAAGAACTGACCTGAGCTTCCTGAGGCTCCCATCCCTGTTGCTGCCTTGTGGCTTTCCCCCAGAGAACAAAAAGTGCTATTGTCCGGCCGCTCATTAGCACGGTTGCACAGCCTCTGCGGTTAGCGAGGTAATTAGTTTCAGAGTAAGTGAAGATAGGGGAGGTTTGGAGCCCAGCATGTTTATTGAGTGCTGTCCCCTGGACGACAGAATCACTGCCTGCTTGTTAAGGAGACCTGAATTATTGCGTGCCCAGAGCTCCAGGACTATAAGAAGAAGCAATGTGGTATTTGGGGCCTTCCCTGAAGCAAAGGGCAAAGGTAGATTTGTAATTCAGGCTATAACCTTTAGAGTGATGCCAAGGGATGCTTTCTGGAAAACACTGCCTTCATCTAGGGAGGGCAGTAGACTGAAAGTGCATGCTGAGTTTGGGGTGGGAATTCCTGTCATCTGGGAGGAAGAAGAAATAGCTCAGACTGAATGAAAATGAGTTGGAGTTGTTTGGGATGAACTCTTATCAGGGGAAATTTTTACAGGCATAGCTCTTCCATAATGGAACTGAGAGACAGGGAAAGTTCAAGCAGAGTTGGATGGTCATTTATGCCACTGTCTTCAATTTCCCTCATCTGTGAAATGGGTTCACTACCTACCTCATAAGGTTATTATGAGGATGAAATAAATTGGTATTATAAGTCACATAATAAACACGGGCTTGACATTACTGTTATCACCATTATTACTTATCTATAAAGAATGTGCTAGATTGTTTGGATAAGGGTTGGGCTAACTGATCTCAAGATTCCCCCCGCTTCCCCCCCCCAGCCCCACTTCTCTTGGGTACTATGACTCAGTGGAAGTATTTTGCATCCCCACAAATCCCCTTAGGCAAGTTTTTATTTAGGGCACACTCATCTACCTGTTCTTTGGAGTCTCAGTAGATATCTTTAGAACAGTGATGATTTTTCTGTCTGATTTTCTTGACCCACTTAGAGCAATATATACTGTTTATTGATTGATTGATATAGATCCTAATTTGTTCCTAATTGATTTTAGATAAAACACTTAAAATAACTTTGAATATGCTTTGGAAGATGTACTGAATTAAACTCTCGACTTATTTCTAGTTGAAGTGTAGCTTTTTAAAAAGGATGTACAATATTAACTGTATTAGTAATTGTGGGGTTTAAGTCTGATATTTCTAAAAGCTATGGGTATTCTGGGGCAGACAGTGGTATAGGAGGAGAGAGGACTGGGAAGAGGAAAAGGACACTGAAAATATGAGTTACAGTGGCTTAAATTGTAGAAGAAAACAAAGGTCAAAGGCAGTAATTCTCCATTGGAACCATCAGATGCCACTAAATGGGTGACATTCAAAAGATGGCAGAACTCATGATGGAGAGGGTGACAAAGACAAGGCCTGCTGTGTGCTAGATGCTTTAAAAACATCACCTATTTTAACCTTCACTAGAATCCTGATGAGAAATTGATATTCATAAAGATAAAGTAACTTGCCCAAAATCTAGTTTGGGCAAGTTACTTTATCTTTATGAATGTGGTGGAGTTGGAACCCTATCCTAGGAATGCCTAGTTCCAAAACCCATGTTCTTTCTAACATTCTCTTCCTCTCTGATGTAGACTTATAAATAACCAACATCCATTAATACTGAAACTGGGGAAACAGAGGGGTCTTCTGTTTGTAATTTATGAAGTGATGTGTCATCTAAGCTCTAAGCTCCTTTTCAACTTTCACATAACCTGGGACATTTAAGAAAATAATCCTGTAACTTTCCATCTCTGTATCCAGAAACTTGTTGCCAAGGGTGATTTACATTTCAGAGGAAATTACTTTAGAAGATTATAACTTGCTACCAAAAATTGGGAAAAGGTCTCCTTTCTCTAAGCGTAAGCCAACCCCTACATCTTCAAGTGAAAATTTCATCAGACTTGTACCACTAATATAAACCATGTAGAAAAGAATCCTTTCTTCAAAAGGCCTAGGATGGAATCACTTTTTGAAATGAAGTTGCTAGCTAATATTAGTAATACTTTTTTCTACTCTTTGTATTACTAATCTCTAGTGTGACTTATGCCTCTGAACTGGGTTGTCTAACCCACAATTCAGGAAATGAAAAACCTGAGATGCCAATATACTATTCCAAATGCTCCATGACATTAGACTGTTCTAATTCTCCTAGTATCAGGGCATTTTTTGAATTCTGCCTGATTCCAGAGGGAGATTTCCTACAGCAGTGAGGTGGGGATAGAGAAGGATATTGAAAATTAACAAAGGGCCTGTCGCATTAGCCAAATAGTAACTAGGTTAGCATCTGAAAACACATGGTGTTATTGACAAACTCAAGCCTTCATTCCATAGGAGCTCCACTTACTAGTACTTAAGACTTAACCCTCTTGATAAGCCAGCCCTCTTCCCTGTGGATTGCCTCCTCCATGCATCCCATTTATTCACTTCCCATTCCTTCATTAGCTGATGCCACCAGCCCTAAAAACACAAAGGATGGGCCCAGAAGGGCTTATAGGATGGGAGCATTTTGACAGATTTTTCCTACTCAGATACAGAAGACAAAGGAGGGAGCAATACCTTGTACCCCCTTGTTTTACCACATGGAGTCATTGGCCACTGTCTCTGCCAGCTCTTCCCAGAGATGATATTATAGATTCCTTATAGACCCTAGTTTGTTTTGTGTTTTACCCTGGTCTTTTCTTAATATCTGAGCTTTTTTGTTCCAAAAGAAATTATAATATTCTCAATCTCAGTTTACAAAAAAAATCTACAAACCATACTTAAGAGTGAAAGACTGAATGCTTTCCCTTCAGATCAGGAACAAGACAAGGATGTCTATTCCGATCACTTCCATTCAATTTTGGAGGTTGTATTGGAGGTTTTAGTCAGTACAATAAGAAAAAGAAACTAGTGACAAATTGGAAGGGAAGAAGTAAAACTGTCTATTCACAAACAATATAATCTTGTACATAGGAAATCCAAAAAAATTTGCAAAACAACTACTAGAATTAATAAAAAAGCTTAGGAAGTTTGCAGGATGTGAGATTAACACAAAATATCACTTGTATTTTCTATACTCTGAATGAAAAACCTGAAAATGAAATTAAATAATTCTGTTCAAAATATCAAAAGTACTAAGAATAAATTTAACCAAAAGAATCCAAAGCCTCTACAACAGAACATTTACAAAGCCCAGAGTACTATAAAAAGTGTGACCTAGTCTTTTTTTTTTTTTTTTCTTTTTGCGTTTTTTTAAATTAAATATGTATTATTTGCCCCAGGGGTACAGGTCTTTGAGTCATCAGGCTTACACATTTCATAGCACTCACCATAGCACATACCCTCCCCAATGTCCATAACCCAGCCACCCTATCCCTACCTCTCTACCTCCCAGCAACCCTCAGTTTGTTTCATTAGATTAAGAGTCTCTTATGGTTTGTCTCCCGATCCCATCTTGTTTCATTTTTCCTTCCCCTACCCCCCACAACCCCCCGCCCTGCCTCTCAAATTCTTCATATCAGAGAGATCATATGATAATTGTCTTTCTCTGATTGACTTATTTTGTTTAGCATAATACCCTCTAGTTCCATCCACATTGTTGCAAATGGCAAGATTTTGTTTCTCTTGATGGCTGCATAGTATTCCATTGTATATATATATGTACCACATCTTCTTTATCCATTCATCTGTTGGTGGACATCTAGGTTCTTTCCATAGTTTGGCTATTGTGGACATTGCTTCTATGAACATTCGGGTGCACGTGCCCCTTCGGATCACTACAGTTGTGTCTTTAGGGTAAATACCCAGTAGTGCGATTGCTGGGTCATAGGGTAGCTCTGTTTTCAACTTTTTGAGGAAAACCTCCATACTGTTTTCCAGAGTAGCTGCACCAGCTTGCATTCCCACCAACAGTGTAGGAGGGTCAAAGTGTGACCCAGTCTTAAGAAGAAAGGCAATCAATGGAAATTTACCCCAAGATGATCTAGATGTTGAATTCTTAGACAAGAAGCTGTAATAGCTATGCACTATGGGGTAATGGAAAATATACTTCTAATAAATTAGGAAAACTGAGCAAAGAAAAACAATTTTTTTTAACTTAAATGATTACCAGTTTTTTATAAAAGGCTATAACACAGAAACAGCTGGATGGAAGAGATACCTAGGGCAAGAAACAGGGAAAGGATGTGGAGTTTCCATATTCTCTTAAGGTGTGCCACTCTCCCTGAATACAAACACGAACTGGGAAACTGAAACCCGTCCTCTGGGGTTTTGATGGAGGCTTCATGGCATAGGCACAACTGATTAAATCATTGGCCTTTGGTCCAAAATATTTTTGAACATCAAATGAAATTTTTAGAATTTAGCATAATAGTTAAGACTAAAAAATTTACTCAATGGATTTAATAGCAGAATAGACATGATGTAGAAGGGTCAATAAACTTGAAGATAGATGAAGAGAGAAAAGAGATTGAAAGAATGAGCAGAGCCTCAGAGACGCAGAGCAAAAGCAGAGGGTCTAACATATGTGTAATTGGAGTCCCAGAAAGAGACGAGAGAGGAAAAATGAAGCAGAAAGAAGTTCGATGAAATAATAGCCAAAACCTTCTTAAAATTGGTGAGAAGTATAAATGTACAGATTCAAGAAAGATCCTCAAGCAGGGTATAGATGAAGAAAACCATGCTTAGACACATCTTGGTCAAACAGTTGAAATCCATATATAAATAGAAAATCTTAGAAGCTGCTAGGAAAAAGTGATACCTTTCGTAGAGGGGAACAGTTCCTTCTTTCTTTCTTTTTTTTTTTTTTTTTAGATTTATTTATTTATTTATTTGAGACAGAGAGACAAAGATAGCAAGAGAGAGAGCATGAGCAAGGAGGGGAAGGAGGAGCAAACTCCCCACCAAGCAGGGAACCCAATGTAGGGCTCAATCCCAGGACCCTGGGATCATGACATGAGTCTAAGGCAGACGCTTAAAGGACTGAGCCACTCAGGCATCCCTAGGGGGAAAAAATTCTTTAAATGACTATATACTACAGAGTCAGAATATGGTGTAACATGCTTAAAAATTCTGTCAACACTGAACTTTACATCCAGCAAAAATATTCTTCTAGAATGAATATACACTCAAGATATTTTCAGATGAAAAAAAAAAAAAGATATTTTCAGATGAAAGATTAAGAAAATTTATCGTCAGCCACCCTACACTACAAGAAATGCTAAAAGGAAGTTCTCTCCAAGATAAAAGGAAAACCCTCGAGGAAAATTTGGATCTTCAGGAAGGAACAAGATCGCTTAAGAGAGTAAATATATAGGTAAATACAAAAGACTAACGTACCTCTTAATTTTTTAAAAATAAAGAGACCTGTTTAAAGCAAAGCTGACAGTGTTTACTGCAGAGTTTATGACATGTACTTGGAATTCATACGACAACTCTATAATAAAGGAAAAGAGTTGGGGAGAGTAGTTGGATAAATAGAACTACACAGTTGCAGAGCCCCTGTGGTACAATAATAACTCTAACTAGAATGGAAAGTTGAAGATATGTGTTGTAATCACTACAGCAAACTGACAAATAATGCAGAAGAGTATAGCCCAAGTGCCAAGGAATAAATTGAAATGGAATTCTCAAACATGTTAAAATAATTCCAATGAAGTCAGGAAAGATAGAGCAGAGGAGCAAAAATAAACAGAGGGGGCAAACAGAAAACAGAGAATTAAAATGGTAAGCCTAAGTCAGAACATATGGACATCTATGTGAAATATTAATGCATATTAATACTCAAGTTCAAAGGTAGAGGTTATCCATACAGATTTTAAAAAACAAGCCCCAACTATGTGCTGTCTGTAAGAGTTGCACTTTAAAAATAAGAAGAGGATAGGCTGAGAGTAATGACTGGAAAAAGATACACCATGCTAGTAGGAAATGTAAGGTTGGAGTGGCTGTATTCATATCAGAAAAAAATAGGGGACATTCCAGATGACAAAATGGTCAGTTCACTAAGAGGACATAATAATCATAAGTGTATATGCCAAATAACAGAACTTTGAAATACATGAAGCAAAAAGGGACAGAATTAACTGGATGAATGTCAGCATTATAGTATAACGTAGATATGTTTTAGACTCCACGACTATAGTTCAGGTTGGAAAGCATTTATTAATATTTACTTCTTATTGATTTTATGTGATATAAAATAATATGACAACGTCTCTGTCTTCAATGAGCTTACACTCCTACTGGGACATGAAATTTGTACTTCTAATTCAATGGAAGAATAGGAAATTTTAGAAGACTTTGTTTTCTGTTCCCTTAGTATTGATCTGTGGGACAAAGTAGCCTCCTCTGTGAAGGTGACAGCAATCACCAGCAGAACACAGGAAGGAAAAATGTAGATGGGACTTGGATCCCAGACCAGGACTAAAAGCAGAGCATAATGGATCTTGTGAGTTGACTTCCCAGTTGCCACTTTCACTTCTAATGGAATTCTACTTTTTTTTTTTTTTATCAGATGGCATTGACACCACCCCTAGATTCCAAATGAGATTTGATTAGTCAGTAAGTTTAATCTCATCGCCATTGCCACAGCAGTGGGCTTGGGGTGACTACTGTTTGGTGGTAACAGGGAGAAAAGCTTTTATTTCCTGCTGTCTGAGGTCAAGGAATTGTGTGCTTCTGATTATTGCCAGTAGCCACTACACTTTTGGATAAAACTTGGTAAACACAGTGTATGCACTTTAAGTAGTTCCTGGAGGAAAGTAAATGCTTAATGGATTGTTTATTGTTGTTTTTGTTGTTGCTCCTGGTGATGGTGGGGGTGGGGTGTGTGTGTGTGTGTGTGTGTGTGTTCCTTTCTTTGGAAGGCAGAACAGAGAGACAAGAACTCACCAAGTTTTGGTGACATGGTTAAGCCTTTGGGTCAAACCAATCTTGAAATCTTTCCAACTTCTGAAACAGAAGTTTAGGTTTCTTGATGTTTGTTTCACCTGGAGCATTCCTAACTGGTACTCAGAGTCAATATGATTTAATTCTATGTGAAGAAGAACATTTTTAAAGGGATGATCCCCAGCATCTCCCTAGTGATTGAATGTATGCCTCATATAATTGTATACACAAAATGAAATTATAGACTCCACAGGACAGGTGACTCCCCCCACCTTCCACCATCTTTTATCTTTTGCTAATTGGTACTGCAGTAGGCACCTACCCAAACTCTGGCTCCAAGCTTGTCCTGTCCCTTCTAATCCATCCTTCGTGCAGCTGTCCAAGTTATCTTTAAAATACAAATCTAATCATCTTCTACATGCACAGGCACACACATCCATGCATTATCTGCTTAAAATTTTTCTGTGGTTCCTGATCGCCTATTGGATTTCATTCAGACTTCTTAGCATAGCTCACATGGTCCTTAGACCTGCCTCACTGTCCCTTTTCAGTTTCATCTCCTAGGAGCCTCTCTCACAAACTTGATGGTCACTCTCCTGAACATAGGATGTTCTTAAATGTGTTCAAGCCTTTGCATGTGTGATTCTCCATGCCTGCAAGGTCTTTCTCCTGCTTTCTGTATCGAGGAATTCTTCGTCTTTGAAGACTGTCAGCTCAAATATCACCTAGTTAAGGAACATTTCTTGATAACCCCTGGCAGAACCATTAGGATATGACTTATTACAGGGATTTGGCTTTACATAATTATGGGAGCTAGTTAGTAGGGGAAACATCCTATGGGAAGTTGTCATATCTGCCTTCAGGGAAGGCAGTTGGAAAGGCACGATGGGGAACAAGGACAAATTGGAATCTGAATGGGACCTACAAGGGTCAACTGGAACCTGACTGAGGCCTCCACCTCTAATGCCATAGGTGTCTGCTACAGGAGAAGCTGCTCCACGTTGTCATGATGCCCGATATGTAGCTGGTCCAGGAGTTAAGGAGGCTGAAAGAGGACGCAGTATGAGCCAGAATTGCTGTGAGTCTAGCTGCTGCCTGTCCTTGGCCTCAACCAGCAAACCAGCAGATACTCAGCCACATATGTGAGATGTCACAGAACCCCTTGCCCTGCTCTAACCCTCTGAGTGTAGGAAGAATATGTTTTTTTCCAGATTTCCCATGCAACAGCTCCTTGCTAACCTGGAACTGTAAGGAAAGGGAATTCTGAGAAACTTGGATCCAGTGAAACTGAGCTGATGCTACAAATCCATTCTACCCCATACCTTCCTTTGATAAGAATAATAGCTCTTTCAGATATGTTTCCACCATCGGGGTATAAATTATTTTGATCAAAGGACATGTCTCGTTTATATTTGTATCAGAAGCCCCTAACATGGAGTAGGTACTAACTGTTCAAAAGAACAACTAATCAAAAAATTCTTACATATAGCAATTTGACTAAAATGCTTGTTTCATTAATATTATTTCTGATATGCGTTTCCTAATGGTTGAAAACTAGTGTTTGGCATTCGTTTGTACAATCACCTGAATAGTATCCTGGAAGGGAGATGTATTAACATGCATATGAGTATCGAATTTCAGAGGGCAATAAGCCTACTTCAGTGGTGAATTCGGTGGGGTCTGCCTCAAGGATGACAGAGTAAAGCGAAGGAATGCATTGCAGAGCTTTCCAAAGAGGTGGCAAAGGTTGATTATTTTAAGCATTTGGAACTTGGCAACAAGTAGGGTGGAACAAACATACTGACTAGACATATGCTGTAGAATATTCCATAAAGCTCTCTCTGTCTATAGTGGTTTACACAGAAAGCTGAACATATGGCTGGCTTTGTTTGGCTTTTTCTCTGGAATCATCTGTCAAGACATGAGCTGCCACCTAATTACTCACTCACATTCTACACTGCATTTTCCATTTTTGGTCTGATTTCTCAAAGCCATCAAACAGTAATTTTTTTTTAAATTTATTTTTTAAAAAATTAATTTTATCTGACTTACACAGAGTTGTGGGTGTTTCTGGGAGATACTTTTAAAGGGCAAGGAATGTGCATTCTATATCCTGGCTCTTGGACCCTATGTCCTACCCCAAGATAACATGTGTCATAAAGAGGTGTAATGATTTGTCACCCTACTAAAGAGAAAGGGGAATGTTGGGAACTTTTTTTTTTTGAGTGTTTGTTCTTAAGGGTGAGGTGAGAACCAATTCAAAAGTACAACCCTTTCCTCTGGATCAGAGATGCAAATGATTCATAATTTTATATTTTCATTTTTACTAACAACTAGCGGCCACTGTCTAGTAATCTATAACATGAATTACTAAGGCTTATTGAAATGTGATATTTATAAGCACATTAGGAGAGCTAACTTAAGCATAATAGTTATTTTGCTAAAATGTCTTAATTATTTTGAAAAGCTTGTATTGGGCATGACACTGCAGGTAGTTGGAATTCTTGAAAGAATACATCATTGTCAGCACAGAATGAGTCTTGCTTTGGGGCGATTGTGGTTTTTCATTGCTGTTCTCCTATATAACCACCTTGTAGCTTTTACTACTATAGTAAAAGCTACCACCTTCCGTAGCTTTTACTTTTGTTGAAACTTTATTTTTGTGTGTAATGCTGTACAGTTAGCCTCTTGGTTTCAATTTAGCTCCTCTCCAACTCTTGTGGTCACCCAGTTCTTTCTCCACCAAAAAGTAGGGAATATGTGGTGTCTGTAGCTCACACAATTTTTTGCCTGGCTTAAACAGTCTCCATGCATGGTATGTATATACAACGAAATATTATTCAGCCCTAAAAAGAACAAAATCTTGCCAGTTGCAATGACATGGATGGAGCTAGCGAGTATCATGCTAAGCAAAATAAGTCAGTCAGAGAAAGACAAATACCAGATGATTGCATGGTTATGTGAAATTTAAGAAATAAAACACATGACCAAAGTTAAAAAAAAAGGAGGGAGAAACCAAGAAACAGCCTCTTAACTATAGGGAACAAACTGATGGTTATCAGAGGGGAGGGGAGGGGGGGAATGGGTGGAAGAGAGGATGGGGATTAAAGAGTACACTTACATGATTTAAAAAGTAATAAAAATGAAAAAGGAAGGGCTCTCTCAAACAAGTTAGCTGTTCACTGGTATAGACAGACTACAGCATCACAGAATAATCAGAGGGTAGACAGCCAGAGACTTGGCACCATTGGGTGTGCGTTTATTTTCATGGTAATCATCTGTGCTGATACCTTTTCATCTAGTAATTATTTTTAGACTCAACATTGGTAATAAAATCATTTTCCCAATGAGGCAGCATTCAGGATCCACACTCATGCTCCGGGGGAAGCAGGGAACTGACCTTCTGCATCTTGTCTCACACCAGAAGACGGAGTTGAACAGATGATCCAGAGTAATAAATGCTCCGTCACGCCTTGCTGCTTAAATATTTTATAACTTTTAAGCTCTATTAAAGGAAGTGATGTCAAGAGTATTTAGTGGAGATAGCTCCTAGCGGTGGCTTTTTATTAAGAAAGATGACACTAATCATCCATTGATGATAGAGTGAGAGAAGATATTACCCTACTCAACATGGGCTTATTATCTCAGTCCCTGGAAAGGTTGGCTCTTGTTAGAAACGGTTGGCCATGGGGCGCCTGGATGGCTCAGTGGGTTAAGCCTCTGCCTTCGGCTCAGGTCATGATCTCAGGGTCCTGGGATCGAGCCCCACATTGGGCTCTCTGCTCAGCAGGGAGCCTGCTTCCCCCTCTCCCTATGCCTGCCTCTCTGCCTACTTGTGATCTCTTTTTCTCTGTCAAATAAATAAATAAAATCTTAAAAAAAAAACAAAAAAGAAAGAAAGAAACGGTTGGCCAAACGACGGCGGGAGAATTGATGGGCGTGACTCAACCAAAATGTTAGTGCCTGGATTTCCTTAGGGAGAGATGCTGATGCAGGGAATGAACTGTGACTAGTACAGCTCTTATTTTAGTAAATGCTAATCTTACTATGTCTGAAGAAGATCGACTACTCACAGAACAGAGTGTATTCTACACCCTCTTTCATTAACTACCTAATGTGCTGGTCGAGGGCAAGAATACAGCTTCCCACTCCCTTGGTCTCCAGGAGCACATTCCATGCCTCGCATTTGGCCCGTGTGGACTAACTTAGCCTCTAGAACAGGGAGGCACAGCACCTAGGGCCAATAAAACTTTCAGAGGTCCGTGAAAATGTCTTAATTTATTTTAAAATCAGAAGAAAAGTAATGAATTTTGGGTCAAAGAGTATGTTTTCATATATAATATGAATATATTCATCTTTGTAACAATGCAGTTGTTAAATACAATTTTTAATAAATTTTTTTATGGAGGAGTGCACCCACAAAGATAGAACTGCTGGGGTCCTTACAGAAGTCACAATGCAGTCGTAAGCGGGCACTCCATCTATGCTTATTGGTTAATTGAAAAACAATGTTTGAATACTTCATTGTGTTACTCTGAGGACTTGATTATGTTCATGCTGTCCTTCAAGAAATTTCCTGTAGCAGCAAAGAGTACAGGTGGTGAGCCAGGAGACCTGAGGCTGAGGTCACCACTGTCATGTCTACTTTTGTAACTGGGAAAGTTACTTAGTCTCGTAAACTCTGTTTTCTCACATCTAAAAAGAAAGCATTGAACTCAGTTCCTAGGATCTTTCTGGTTTCTAAATCTATTAGGTTAATCTAGAATAGACAGCAAGAGGCTGAAGTTCCATCTGAAAAATTTTAGATGGTAGAAGTAACATTTGTTTATTATTTCGCAGAGTAGGTGATCAATAATCAGTTGTTGAATAAAGGACTCTGATGGTGCTGGATTCCTGCAAAAACACGTGTTCTCTCAGTGTCTAACCACAGGGTAGATGCTCAATCATCTAGGAAGAGAAGGGCAGGGAGTCAGGCCACGGATTCTCTGGTACTCCTTTCCTGACCTGTGATTTATTCTTGTTGAGAAAATTTGAGCTCTCGTTTCCTAGCCAGGCTTAAAGATATATGTAAACTGATAACCTGTCATTGGATTCAAAATTAATTTATAACAGGATTGGCTGTCCAAGAGCCTGTGGGTTCAGGTGACCTCCCACAATGACGATATCCAAGGTAGAGGTGCTCACCTGCTCAGCTCACTCTTCCTTTGCCCACACAGTGCTTGAAGTCTGAGCCCCAGGGAGCTTTCTCCTGCTGGGAGTTGTGGCCTAGATAGAACTGATCCTCCAGCTTCTTTCTTCAGAACGCTGGAAGGAAGACAGACATAGTAAGTGAGAGGAGCTCCCCCTCCCCCTAACAGCTCCCTAAACCACTTTTGCCACCCACTGAGAATATAAAAGATGATTGCTAATAGAAACTCAGATATCCTTTTGTTCAGATTCCTGAAAATTAATTATAACCCTAGCAACAGATGTGAGTTTTAAAATTACTATAGTGATAATAACTAGCATGAATGAGTGTGTGAAGGTGAAATGGACATAGACCATGCTAAGACCATAAAAATCCCAAAAGAAAACATCAACTAGGAAAGAGAGCTGATGAGCATCATTCCATTACAACATTATTCTAAGGTTGCCTTAGAAGAAAGTAACAGGGTTAGAACTCTGGACCTTCTTCAGAAAATGTACTGCAGAGGGTGATGACCCATGTGGGCTCAGCCCTGAAGCATGCTGGGGCCTTAAAGGGGGGCAGACGGAGGAGTAAACCTGGAATGGGGTGACCTGGGACCAAAGACAGATGCTAGAGGTTTTTTGGTTTTTTTTTCCAGGTAGGGTTGCCTGATCATTTCAGCAATTTTGAAGTTATACTCTCTCACTCTTTCAAAACCATCATTTGTGTGAGAGGAATTCTAGGACATGTATGAACTTGTGTAATGCACACAGTGGAGAAGAAATTGTATTCTATTTTACACAGTGAGGGCAGAGCTGAGGCTCAGACCTCTGCATAAGACTTCACTCTGCTCACTCGTAAGAATGCCTATGATCTTGCCTTCTAGTTTGCTATTAGATCTGTTTGACAAGAGCAGATAAAGATGGAGGTTGGTCCACTAGGGAGGGAGCTGCATAGTTCCAAATTCTAAACCTTGGTTGCTTATGTAGAGGAGATTCAGAAAATGCTGGAAGTAACTTTCTTCTCAATCTCAAGGATGTTTTATATGGAAAATGAATTATCTTTCCTTTTCAGAGCACACATAGGAGCGACTCATAAATGATGTGTCTGTTTTTCTTTCATGGCTCCAATTCTTGTTTTTATTTTGAGCTTTTTTTTTAACACCTCTTAACATGGTATAATATTGAAAAGTATTTTTCTGCTATCATCTGTTACCAGATAATGTTTTTAGTTATGTGATTGATCCTAAAAAATGTAAAGCCAAATTGGATATTAATGACAAGAAGCTAAACCCTTTTATCTTCAAATGTAAAAATTGTCAAAAATTACTCTTCATCTCTGAGTCTTCGCATCTCTAAACTTCTGATTTTAAACATTTTGCTCTTTCTTTTAAGTCCTGATTACGTAGGGTGGCGTTCTGACTTCTGTGGTTGTGTTCAGTCAGTATTTTTCCTGTTTTCTACTTCATTATCTCCTGTTCTTATAAGATTCTTTACACAGTGGGAGGTTCAGCTTTTTATCAGTGATATCTGTCTGACTCTGATCAAAGCAAAGGCCCTTGTTTACTGTTTGTGAGTTATTATACAAATTGGCAGAGGGGGCAGAGTCATGGAAGCTAGGCATACAATGTGATGGGACATGAAAATAGACCATGATTTGAAGCATTACAACCTTGATAACAGCAGTAGGCATACTGGAAAGCTCTATTATAAATGAGAATACCAAGTAGATATGATATCTGAAAAAAAATGAAATATATAAATACTACGTTCTTGCTATTGTCTGGTTTTCCATTGCTCCTTGATCTTTAGTAAATGCCAAGAGTGGAGACTGGGGAGGAGCCAGAATTTGTTGATCAAGTGCCAGATTCTACCAGGATTTAGTCTGTGTTCATGATTACGTCCCGTGCCAGGTTGTTTTTTGTTTTTGTTTTTGTTTTTTATTACCATTTCCTATAGTGACAGACTGAGGTTCAGAGATATTAAGTAACTTCCTTAAAGTCGCATGATTAAGAAGCAAAAGAACTATTTTTTCAAGTCCAGTTTATTCAGAAACCTGTGCTCTTTTCCGTCACTCTGGGCTGCTTTCCATAGAGAAATGGGCTGGTGAAATATGTATGTTCATTTAATAATGAATGCATTGGCTCCCTGAATTATTATATTAATACTGCTGTAATTTTGTTATAATGTATTATATATTACATATAGTATATTATATACATTATAAAAATAATTATTTTTTACCGGGTACTAATTTGAGGGTCAGAAGTCAATCATGCATGGGTCCTATCACTAATGAAATGTCTGAAGCTGTAGGAACAGTGTGATACTTGTATACATAAACA
>CM052896.1:88339272-88369093 GCA_028534135.1 Potos flavus
CTCCTGTGTGTCTATCCAGGCAAGTGGTGTCACTCATTATCCATTTCTGTTGCACAGGCTTGACTTTTCCTCAGAATTCTTGACTCCTCCCCCTCTACCCTTCAGCCTCATAGAGCCCTATTGATTCCACCCTGTAAACATCTCTGGAATCCACCCACTTTCCCGGGCCCTGGCTGCCCTGTTTGGTCCAGGCCACGACCATCTCTCATGCACCATTGCAACCACTTTCTACTAGTAGATCTTGTGGCTTCCGGTCTTGCCCTCCTACCTCATCCCCATTCAATCTGTTCTTCACGCAGTAGCCAGAGAAACCACTGTAGCATGCAGATTTGGTCACATTCTTCCCCTAATTAAAATTCTGTGAGTACTTTTCATTTCCCTTGGAATAAAGGATTCTTGAATAAAGCTTAAAAAGCCTTCATGATCTGGCCTCTGCTTCCTTCCTCAGCCTCATCTTGGACATTCTCCTGTCCCACATCCATCCTCCAGTCACACCAAATTCTTTCAGTTCCCTGTTCTGGACCTCCTTTTGCTGGCCCCTCCCCACTCACTTGACTAGCACCAAGGTTGAGTCTGCATCTCCCATCCCTCCATTATAACCCAGAGGGTATGAGCTCCCGAACAGCAAAGGCCATGTCTGTTTGTTCACCAATAAATATACTTCAATGAATAAATTGATTTTTTAAAACTGTAGCTCAAAGGGCTTAGGTTACTTTATCAAGGTCAAATGGCTAGCTAATGGTAGAGCTGGAAATCTGAAAAAAAAAATTGGTCTGTCTCCAAATCTAATGCTTTTCTCATAGCATCATGGTGTCTTTCATAGATGGGCGAGTATGAGGCACACACTGATTCATTCTTTTGGATCATAGCATGCACATAGAAGGGGACTAGGAGACAAAATGGGATAAGAAGGCTTAAATCATATTGAATATGGCCTGTACCCTAAGTTAAGGAATTAGGACTTTATTCTGTAGGCAATGAGAAGCCAGAGATGGGCAAGAAGGGACAAGAGCAGAGTAACTGGTTTCCTCATACCTCCCAGAAGTGAAAGTCAGAGCAGAGGAACATAAGAATTTGGGATCTTTTTACCAAGATTTTCATCTATAAAATAATACTGCCTATGTCATAAGACTTTTATGAAAATGAAAATAGAGAATGCATATAGAGATGCTGTGTAGCCATACACCTCTTTATAAAGGTTATTATGTGTGTGTCCCTCCCCCCCGCCCTGCCCCTTAATGCTGGTTAAAGGGGTTGTCGAGCTTTGTAGCTACTTTTAGAAGACCCGAGTGGGCCCTCTGAGGAGCCATTCCCTAAAGGTGGTGCTGAGACTATAAACAAAGTTTTCAACTACTAGGAAGTTGTAGACCTATTCCAGGAGGCGAGAGAAATCATGGACTGGAGCAGCTGGAAATTGCCCACGTGACAACTGGGGTGGGAGACAGGACAAGTAGGAGGGACTGTGGTTGACAGAAGATCCCCCATGAGGAGCAGCTGCCAAAAGATACTGCACCGAAAAGCAGCAACGGGAGCAGCATGGAGCCTCAGTGAAGTCAGAGCCAGATTGCCTGAAGGCCTTGGCCTATGCTGTCTCCTCAGCCTCATGTGAAGAGAGAGGGCAGCTGGACTAATTATCTGCTCCTTACCAAGAGGACAGCTGGAAATAAATGTTTCTAGGTAAATAATAATGACTATTATTAGTATTATTACATTGACTAAGGAGAGTAAAGACACAATTCAAGGCCCAGAGAGTCCGTTTAGGAAAGGGTACCCGGAAGAAGGGCTGCCTGTGGGAGCAGCTCCTTGGCTGAGAGAGTTGACTGTTTTGCAGGTGGTCATCTGAGGAAGGCCCCCTGAAGGGATTGTTTGCATGTACTTCTCTTTGGACCCACTGTTTGGAAAAAGGAACCATGGAATGTTCAGGGTGGAAGTTATTCTAGAAGCTCTGGTGGTCTGAGTCAAGCCTTGGACTTGAAAGAAATACTCATAGGGTTTCTGTCACCTTTACTTGTTTTTTATCAGCCTGAAGAACTGCGTGCAAAGCAGTTCCTGAAAGCGGCTTTCGGGAACAGGAGAGCTGCTTGCTGCTCTTGCGCTCCCTAGCCCAACAGTGTATTCTGGCGAACTAGCCGGGACCCCCACATGGCTTGCCCTGTGACCGGGCTCCAGACTCTGGCTCTTCCTAGCCCAGTAGTAAGCAGTGAGGTGGGAAGGACTGGAACACGAGTCAAATGTTCTGAGTTCTATTCCCGGCTCTGCTAAGAATAAACTGACATGAATGATGTCTACAACCGACCGGCTTTCCAGATGGTACTCGGGATTTTTTCTCGCATCTTGGCAGTGAGTATGACTCATCATCTAGTAGTCTAACAGGTCCTCTCAAGTAAAAGCTGAACATGTAATTATGACCAAAACGCTTTCACACAGTTTTTCAAAGAATTAAGCTTAAACACATTGTCAAGGAGAAAATGTTGTCTGCGGGTGTCACAGGCAAGATTTCCGTCTGCTACCTATGAAAAAAAGAGAGAAATGGAGCTGATTGAAGATTACCCCATTAAAGAGTATCCCAAACTAATGCGGGCTTAAAATGATGAAGTCCTTCAGCCAAATTGAACTTCTTTGCAATACGACAGAGAAAACTGCCCTTTAATTTGGATCTAGTTTAAATTATTTAATGAGTCCCCTCTCTCAGTTAATTGGACATTAGGTTTAAGAATGAATCAAAGTGCTTCATGTGGCGCATAATAGCTGAACGGTGTCTGCGGCAAGCAGCAAAAGCAGCCGACATTCTTGCAGGACGGGTCAGCGGTCTGGTCTCAACCTCAGGCCCCGGGAAAACCATTAACCAAACAACTTGAGTTTTATTTTTAATTTGATACACTGCGTTTAATGCAAAATGTATGGGCATTGCGAGAGGCGGTTTGCTCAATTGTGGGGAATGGCTGTAATCCCAGTGGGTTTATCTCGCAGGCTTGGGAGGCTGCTGTTATTTCCTGGTGGGTGTCTAAGGGAGTAGGCAGGAGAATGCAGAGAATCTGGGCAAATGAAGCCTCATGAAGCAGCCCTTTATTAGATTAGAACAGACTTCTTTATCCCTCAGGCAGGCTGTGAGTTGGGCTGTGGGTGAAGTGCCAAATCAGTCCTTGCTTGCTTTGTGACTATTGGGTCACAGCAGGAATTGAGGAGACAGCATTTAAAAGACCCCCTTTTGGAGCTGGTAGAGTTATGGGAACGCCGCCCTGAGAAAGAGGGAGAGCATAGGTGTTCTGCGGAAAATCCACCTCTCGATGCTCACAGGGCCATTTGCCACATTCTCTTCCCTCATCCAACAAAAAGTTCTTGGGTGCCTACTATGTGCCAAGCAAATGGCTAAGAAAAGGTCCCTGATCTGGAAAAAACACTTTTGGTAGGGGTGATTCTCATCCAGATAATTAAGGGATAAAATAAAAATGATCATGTTTAAGATGGGAAGAAAGTTCAGTGGGAACATGAAGGACAGTGCGACTAAATATTTGGGAATACTGACTTATTGTAGCAAACATACATTTGATGCCTGCAACGTGCCAAGCTCTGTGCTAGGAACCTGTGATGGACAAGACAAAGGAAGTCTGTGCCCTTACAGAGTTTTTAGTCTAGCAGGCCAGGAAGGATTTTGAGACATGGGTTAGGCCCATCAGGGGAAGAAGGAAGACAAAGAGAGAAGGAAAGCAAATGGGCAAAGTCACAGAGACTTGGAAAGCAAGGAATGCTAAGATAATGACAAGGAAGTCTGTGTGTGTGAGAGAGAGACAGAGAGACAGAGAGACAGAAAGAGACAGAGAGAGAAGGGAGAGGACCCGGTGGGAGAGGAAAAAAGAGAGTGAACGGATAGCAAGTTACCTGTGAGGAAGTTTCAGGAAACAAGACAAGAAAAGTCAGGATGTTTGAGGCCATCTCTGAAGATTTTTGTATGCCTCGCTATTAGTTTGCTTTTTATCCTGTAGGAACTAGAAGCCAATGTGAGATTTAAATGGGGAAAACTTGGAGCATCTTCCCATTCTAGAACAATTACTCCAGCAGTCAGAGAGAAAGGAGGAAGGGTCTTACATAAGATTGTTGCAACCCGTGGAGGGGAGCATCCAAGGAAGCAGTATTTAACCATTTGGATCCCCCCAGAAAGGTCAAGAAGGGCAGTGACTAAAAACAGGTCACTAGATTTGGCAGCAGAATGGTGCCCTGGGTGCAGCTGGGTGGATGGCCCTGGTTTAAAAGATAATTTACTGGCAGGCAAGCAGAGGCTCTAATCGTCCAGAGCACAGTTGCTTTTTCGAGGTTATTCTGTCCAGTGAGTGTGACTTGCTTTGAAATGAAGAAAACCTAAGTCTGACAGGAGTCCTGACGGCCTCCGGTGACTGTGTTGGTCTCTGAGAGTTGTATTTGCACATACAGTTGTGTCGGCATGAGGTGTGTCCTGTGACTGCGAGACCCAGGCAGACTCCGAGGCAGCCTTCGTTCAACTCAGGATTCTTTTCCCCAGGTTGCCAGCTCCTTTGAGCTTGCAGGGAGTGTCCTGGTTTTTGAGTTTCCAGCATGCCATTTACAAATCATTCCCAGTTCACCAGTTACATTTCTCATCTTCTGAGGACAAACCCAGGAACACCCTCCCCGAATTCTCAGGGGGCGGGGAGGCGTTGTGAAGTGCTGTACCAGGTCCCTGATAATCCACTGGAAAGTCTGCAAAGGTGGAGTTAGACCCCAGAACCCTATCCTGCGCTTGCCAATTCCGTTTCCCCACCCAGCGATAGAGCCAGCCTGTTTTGCTGACATTTGTGACCCGGCCAGCTCTTTGCTATAATCAATGTTTCCATTCTTTTCCAAAATAAACATGTTGATGGTCATTTGCAAACAGGGAAATGAAAGTTTTCCATCCCTAGGTGCAGCGTATATATTTTTGAAAACAAAGAATTTAGCAAAGGAATTTAATCTAATCTCCGGTTACTTTTTAATTTGTCTGGGAGCATTAGACCTTAGAATGTGATTTTTTTTTTCCTCTTTTAGATTCAGTTAAATTTTCCCCCACCCCACCCCCATCCCCTTCTGGCTTTGTTCGGAATTATCAAGCAGAATGGCTTGAAGAGAATAGGACCTTATTGTATCACATTTCGAGAATGAGCCATGAGGAAACAGGAGCCAAGCCTGGAAATGAAAACGTCCTTGTAAATGACCAACAGAAGATAGGAGTTAAAATACACAACTGTTGTTGTGCCAGAAAATTGTCTGCCCTCCCCGAACCAACTGGGGAGTGCTGGTTTGCATTTATACCAGGTTTTAAGAATAACAAATGCCATGCTCCCTGCGCAAATGAAATATAATTGCATAACCGCTTTGAAGATAACCCTCCCTTTTTGTATCCATTAGTAATGAACAGCTTAATACCCCTGAAAGTCCCAGGTATTATACCTGTTTAATGTAAACAGGGTTTGTTTAGTCTGGGTGATTAATAATTTTATTTCAGAAAGAAATGACTGATGGAGAGTTGTGCAGATGTCAGGATCAAAGCTCACTTCTCATTCCCTGGGGGTGTCAGAAGCGGCCAAGCTGTTTATGTATCCACTGGGCTAAATTCGTACCATTAGCACTTGAGTAAAGCTTAGATATTACTGTGCTCTCTGCTAAAGAAACCAATTATAGTATCTGCTGGACGGTATATTAAATGACGCCATTTAATTAAAGCCTAATTTCTCTCTGAATGAACAATATTTTAAATTATTGTACATTATTTCATTCAATTACTGAAAATCTCCATCCATTTTTAAGTGCAGAAAAAAATTTGTTTGGCACCCTAACTGCCGGGAAGAATAATTGCCATTCTGTGTTGTGTTCGGTGCTCAGTGCCCAGTAACAGTCAATCCAGGACACACATTGGTTCGGGAGCTTTTTTAGTTTTCAAATATTTCGGATTTGTTTCTCAAGCCTCTAGGCAGCAAAGAGCCCTATTCTGTAATTGCCAGTGGGTCCCTCTAAGGACTGTGGGATAATGGAGACCTCTAAAAAGAATATGTTTAGAGAAATAAAGCCATTAAAGGAATACAATTCCCATGCCAGGAGCAGAGCTATGTAACTGACAGGATAGCAGTTCATTTTGAATGAATATCTCATAGGGGAATGCAAGAATTAAAATGGACTCGACAGTGAACTCCAGAGATAACCTCTAATAGAAAAATTCGCTTGGTAGAAGGAGAGATGAGTTAAGAAGAGGTAACTATTTAAAAACAGGTAGGGCCGAGCCAAGAGTGAATGGATTTTGATTCCTTGTCATTACTTAGCTTTGGAGCAATGTTGGCACACATTCGGGTGATGGACAGCAGGAGCCACCAGCCGGATATCAGTGATACACTGCTGCTGCAGTTTTCTAACATCAAGGAACACGATGTGTGGGTATTAGGTGTTCATCGGCTTATTGGACTATCATTTAAATCCCAGGGAAGGAAAACAGCAGCAGTGTATCCTAGATATTGTAGGAATATGCTCCAGAGCCCACACTGTGAATGGAAAGGTTGGAACTCAACTCTAGGACCTAGCACCATGCCTTGATCACAAGAAGTCCTTTGCAGATCCTAATGTGTGAAATTAATGGTCTGAAGCCAAGCTGATCTATACACCTTTTGGTCAGTTCTTGGTAAGTGGCCTATTTGAGTTCAGAGGGTTTTTTTTTTTTTTTTAAAGGTTTTATTTATTTCTTTGAAAGAGAGAGTGAGAGGGTGAGCATGCATGAGCAAGGGGAGGGGCAGAGGGACAGGGAGAAGCAGGTCCCCGCTGAGCAGGGAGCTGGACACAGGACTTGATCCCAGGACCCAGAGATCATGACCTGAGCCAAAGGCAGTCGCTTAACCGACTGAGCCACCCAGGCACTCCAACTTCAGATTTTGACTTGAGGAATGGTGGTGGTCAGCCGTTTATAATGATGGTTATAAAGATGACCAGAGCACAGTGTAGGTTTTCTCCACACACAGGTCACATGATCTTGGTCTGTTTGTTCAACTTTGTAGATTTTGTCCCTCAGTGTTATTTTTTTTAAAGACTTTATTTTAAAAAATTTTTAATGGGTGCGGGGGTATAAATTTATTTTTTAAAAAATCTGTGTTCAGATGTATGACATAATTTCATTGATGGGAGTGGGAGAAAAATTTACCCAAATAATTTAGGAAATTAGTAGAGACTATAAGACTAAGAACTAAAGGAACTATACAGAAGCACTGTACTGTAGTTAATAAAGTTGTTTCCCACGGAAGCACACATCAACAATTCTGACATCACTATAAATGAATACTGGGATTGAACAAATAAACAAATAGAGGATGGATAGTGGTAAAAAAAGAAGAGATGAAATTTAGAAAAAATAGAAATAAGTAGAACTTGAGCCCTTCCTTTGTGCTGTGCCAAAGACAAAAGAGGAAACGTCTAGCTCTTTCCATATGGTCACATTCTGCTATACTCTTTTTTTTGCTTTTGTACTTTATCTTCCCTCCTAATCTACTGAATTAATTTGTACTCCTCCAAAAAGAAAAAGGAAAAGAAAAGAAAAAGAAACTTACTATCACCCAAAAGCTCGGTTCTTGTGACGGAAATATATATATATAATATTACTGTAGCTGAAAATTTATCAATTGAATTAGGTAGTAATGTATTTCTTGGTTTTCAGCTATAATCGCCCTCCCCGTTAAAAAAAAGCCTTTATTTTTTAGAGTAATTTTAGGTTCACAGCAAAATTGAGAGGAAGTATTTCCTGTACACCTCCTGCCCCTACATATGCACCACCTTCCCCATTACCAGCATCCCTCACCATATTGGTAATTTGTCACAGCTGATGAACCTACATGGACATCATCATCACCCAAAGTACACTGTTTACTTGGGGTTCACTCTTGGTGTTGTACATTCTGTGTGTTCGGACACATATATAATGACATGTATCCATCATTATAGTATTATATGGAATATTTTCACTGCCCTAAATATCTTCTGTGCTCTGCCTGTTCATCCCTTCCTCCTCCCCCACCACCCCCACCATAACCACCATAACCATAACCACTGATTTTTCACTGTTTTCACAGCTTAGCCTTTACCAGAATGTCATATAGTTGGAATCATACAGTACATAGATTTTTCATATTGGCTTCTTTCACTTGTAATGTGTATTTAAGTTCCCTCCATGTCTTTTCATGGTTTCATAGCTCTTTTTTTAGAGCTGAATAATATTCCATTGTCCGGATGTACCACAGTCTATTTATCTACTCTATGCTGCATTTTTTTGAAGACAACTCTTGATTTTATATAATTGTCAACTCTCTACATGTAGGGAACATACGCAATGTCCAAGGTATTGGGCGTATTATTATGACTATAAAATGTCCAGTAGGACATCAAGTTTAGGGGTGTGGGTTTCAAAATTCCTCACTCATTCACTCATTTAGCAAACATTTACTGATCCCTAATGATAATCAGGATAGAAAGAGATCCTGCCCGCAAATATTCAAATTCAAATTCCCAGCCCGCCTTTGCTAATTGAGAGCATTGGGCATATTACTTAACTCTCCTCACCTATAATGTGAGGTTAATAATACACCCTCGTGGAATTACTATGAAAATTAAAAGAGTAATTTCATTGCTGCTATGAACATTGGGGTGCATGTGCCCCTTCTTTTCACTATATCTGTATCTTTAAATACCCAGTAGTGCAATTGCTGTGTCATAGGGTAGTCATAGCAGCAGTGTCCACAATAGCCAAACTTCAGAGGGAGCAGAGATGTCCTCCAACAGATGAATGGATAAAGAAGATGTGGTTAGTATGTACAATGGAATATTACTCAGCCATCAGAAAGGATGGCTTTTACTTTTACATTTACATTTACATTTACCATTAACATTGACATGGATGGAGCTGGAGGATATTATGCTAAGTTAAATAAGTCAATCAGAGAAAGACAATTATCATGTGGTTTCACTCATATGTGGACTATAAGAAACAGTGCAGAGGATTGTAAGAGAAAGGAGGGAAAATTGAATGGGAAGAAATCAGAGTTGGAGATAAACCATGAGAGACTCTTGACCTGAGAAACAATCCGAGGGTTGTAGAAGGGGAGGTGGGTGGGGGGATGGGGTAACTGGATGATGGGCATCAAGGAGGGCATGTGATGTGATGAGCACTGGGTGTTATACACAACTGATAAATCATATGCAACTGATACATCACTGAACACTACATCTGAAAGTCATGATGTACAATATGTGGGCTAATTGAATTAAAATTTTAAAAAACTCTCAAAAAAAGAGTAATTTCAGCAATGTCCACAATAGCCAAACTGTGGAAGGAGCTAAGATGACCTTCAACAGACAAATGGATAAAGAAGATGTGGTCCATATATACAATGGAATATTACTCAGCCATCAGAAAGGATGAATACCCAACTCTTGCATTGATGTGGATGGGACTGGAGGAGATTATGCTGAGTGAAATAAGTCAAGCAGAGAAAGTCAATTATCATATAGTTTCACTTATAAGTGGAATGTAAGGAATAGCATGGAGGACATTAGGAGAAGGAACGGAAAAATGAAAGGAGGAAGTCATAGGGAGAGATGAACCATGAGAGAGACTATGGACTACAGGAAACAACCTGAGGGTTTCAGAGAGAAGAGGTGTGGGGGGATGGCTTAGCCCGGTGATGCGTATGAAGGAGGGCAAATATCGCATGGAGCACTGGGTGTTATGCGCCAACAATGACTCATGGGACACTACATCAGAAACTAATGATGAACTGTATGGTGACTGACATAACATAATAAAAAAAAAGTAATTTCAGTATCTGCTATATAATAATATAATACTCAGTAAATAGTAAGTACATAATGATATTTTTAATTTTTTTTTAATTCAGTTAGCCCACGTATAGGACATCATCAGTTTCAGATGTAGTGTTCAGTAATTTATCAGTTGCGCTAACACCCAGGGCTCATATAACAATGTTACTTTATAGAAGTAGGTGTCTCTCATTTTCTAAGAAGTATCGTTTGGCTCAGAGGCTGGACATATATCAATACAGCAATAATGATGTATTAAAAGCGGTACCTACGAACCAGCAAGAGTTAATGTCGGCTTGTGTGGGACAGTGCGGCACACCTGAACCTTGGCCTACACACATATACACAAGCATCATTTTTAAAATAAGAGCGTACTTCCTGTCGAGGATGCGTCATAATTGGAAATGGTGGTAGGAGTGCTCTCTGCGCTGGCAGACTACAGGACCAGACCTGGCATTATTAGATGTCATATCAGGTTGAGTTACTTATACAAAGCCAGTTATTTGCCATTGGCCTTTTGGAGACGTGCCCTCAGGCCCTGCTTGGATACTAGCCCATTGCTATTCAACAGCAGGAAGTGTTTCTGTCTAAAAAACTTATCTCTTGGTTTCAAATTCTAATGTGAGGAAGGACTGTCAAGTAGATACTCTGTCTTAATGATAAAGGGAACGAAGGACATTCATTGTCCTTCTTGTGGACAGAAACAATGAATAGGACATGCATGTTGAGGCTTTTAAGTAGAGAACTGAAGAATAAAATATTCAGAAAACTAAAATGTGGTTCAAAAATAAAGTCAGTAGAAATTTGGCCAAGTGGGAGAATAAAGTCCTTTTCAAAGATTTTTACCCCAAAGTGAGGGTAGTAAGTAATGAGGAGTGTATGGAGTGGAAAATTATCAAACAATGTTAAGATAATATGAGAAGTATGTTAGGTGTAAGTCCTATTTACTGTGATCTAACTGAATGAAAAATGGGAGGGTCAATACAGGCTGGGCACGCCCATGGAGATACCGAGGCACACTTGGGGACCGGTAGCGAATGGTACAAAATCATTTCCAGGCACTCATGTAACTGAGAACAATTGATCAGAAAGCTGCATCTTGTTATAGGATGTGTGAGAGAAGGGAGCCACCCGTGTGGACTGGATGCCCACCGTCAGGGCTGCTTTTATTATCAGTAGCTCCAGGGTACAAAGGAAGGGGCTGAGGCCAAGGTCACTCACTAGCCAGGGAAAGAGCCAAAAGGTCTGGGTTTTTTCTCCAAAGCTCTATTGTTTTGATAGGTAAATGGCGTTGATCTCATCTGCTCCTGCCCCTGGGAAGTTGACTCTACTCATTATCTTCTGTTGAACTTTTCTCCCCTGACCCTGCACCAAATTTTCAACTGCTCTTTGAAGATTTCCACCTGCATGTCTCTCCAGTATCACAAACAGGACATCTCAAACAGCTGATTTCCTGCCGCACTTCCCCATCCTGCCCCCAACCTCCCAGGCAGGGGTCCTTCCTCCAGCCTTCTTACTTGTAATGGCACCATTCTCCAGTCTTCCAGACTAAATCTTCAGAGTGACTGTTGACACTTTCTCCCTTAACTCATCCTTCTCTGCCTTCCCCAGCCAGTTCATTTCCAGTGGGCATTTTCTTTTCATGTCTATGGATATCTCAAATCTTGTTTATAAGCTCGTACTATACAAACACTGTTGCAACGGACTCTAGACCGGCCCTCACCTTCCCATCTTCTCCTGCTTTGGCTCATCCATATGTAGTGCTGAATTATTCTTCCTAAACCACCGCTTTGACCCTCTCTCTTCCCCGCTTATACACATTCAGTTGGTTAAGAACTTTTGGAGCATATTTTAGAAGAGAGCCAAAGAGTAAGTGAAAAGTAGTTGCCCTGTCCCATATCCCCAGCCAGCTCAAGTCTCCCCGCAGCTGTGGGGGAAGACCATCAGCTTCCCTCCGCCAGCATCTGCCGCTCACTTCTTTGCACGAGGGTTTTCTTCTGCTCACTCCCTACCCTCCATGAGTAGCCTGGAGTAAACTGGAAGTGCAGGGAGCTCATGCTGTGGGAGCAACGCTCCACCAGCGGGGGCTGGGAGTTGGTAGGCAATGCCCAGTCTCTCTGTCCTCCAGGGCTGTGGTTCTGATGTGCGTTCCACGTGATTTCTCAGAAGGTCCCTGGGGGAATTGTACCTCAGGCGCCCACAATAGTAACTTCTTCACTAGTGTACAAGTTTCTGGCTTTCTCCCTTCTCCTATTTATGTTCCCACTCCTTAATTCTACTCTCAAGGATCACCACCCAAATGAACTACTTGTACAGTACTCAGATCTTTGTCTCAGGACCTCTTTTGAGAGAAATCCAAACGAAGACTTTAGTTTAGAGGGGACATACTGAGATCCTCCTCAGCCTCGAATGTTCCATTTAGAAGGGGAGGACCATAGGAATTCTGCCTTGACTCTCCTAGAGAGAAGAGGGTAAAGATAGGAAAAAAGATATTTATAAAGATGACTTTCTTGGTGGCAAAAGCTCTAAGTGAAGTAAAAAAGAAGTCTTTAAAATGCCCTTTGCAATACCTTGAGAGCAGCCCCTTTCGGCACTTAGACCTGCCTCCAGAGGTTTAAAGCAGATGAGCACAGCCTACTGCCCATGGAGATATGCCCATCCCTCTGAATGAAGGGACGAGGGAAGGGAAGTGCAAGAGGAAGGTTCCTTCTTTGTTCTGTGGAGTGGTTCAGCCCTTCCTTCATTTCATGCATTTACATTATTCAAAGATAAGCTGATGCTCCTTGTTTCATGCAGTATTTCAGAAGGCTCTATTTATGGAAGGTAACACAAGCACCTTTCTGTATCCTCAGGGAGCTGATCTTTTGAAGTCTAATCCTTGAGTGTTGGTTCTAATAAGTTTCCCCAGGGAACGAGTTTAATCAATTTTTATATTCACTGGCCAGATACAAAATTTTGGTGATTTCCTAGATGCTTTAAGTGCATTACCCTGACCATTTGGGGATGTAGGCATCCCATTTTATTTAGATTTTATCTAATGCCTCTTGTAACTAAAAGTGATGGATGGCATACATTTGTTTCTTCAAAAATTTTTTTAAAAAATTGAGGTTAAATTTGCTTGGACATTTTTCAAGAGAATGTTCTGTGTCTCTTGGGATACCTTGAGATAATAGTGGACATACTTTTGTGTGTCCCAGTTAAGGTTGAGGTGGGTACTCTCGAATCCAGAGAAAGACCCCTGTCTAATTATTTAGAGTTCCAGAGAAGGGACTGTTCTTGGAAGGTGGGGGGGGGGGCTAATCAGACTCCAGGCCCTCCTCTGCCCAGTTTAAATGTCAGTGGCATCGGATTCAGAAAACTATTGAGTGGATTGCCCAGTAGACTGCACGTAGATGGTCTCCAACAAATACTTAATAAAACTGGAAATATATCATAAGATATAATATATTATAAACATTTTACAACTAACATCAGGAGCAATTTAAAAAGTTATGAGTGAAATAGAAGAAGGAGTACTGTCCCCCCAACTTGAATTTGCTGCTTGAGGGTATGTGTGTGTGTGAGGGTGTGGTACTTGTGAACACAGGATTCAGGACTGAGGGGATATATGCGAATCCCCTATCACCTTACTAGACCTTGCATGCTTTGAACAGTACAACTACCTAGTGTCTAGTCAGGTTAACTTCTTCAACACTAGGCTTTTGAGTTTGCTGGAGCCGGGTTTAAATACTGGTTCTGCCATGGTTTGTCTTATCTAGTGCAAGCCACTTCTCTGAAACCCAGTTTTTTTAGATGCGAAATTGGGACAATACTGTGCCTCAGCCCTAGACTTCTAGAAGGTAGAACCCAAGGCAGGGATGAAAGTGCTGAAGCTTTATTTAAGCACAAACCTAGAGCTATGCAGATAAAAGGAAGAAGGGAAGTGAGGCAGGAAAGGCAAAGGCGAGAAAATGTGTTTAATGTGCAGCTATGCCGGTCACTGCCTGACAAGTTGTTCAACAGGGGTATTCGCCGCAGAGTTTATGATCAGAAACCACATCTCAAAGCCGTTCGTGGAGAGGAGAAAGGAGAGGGACCTGTTTATTCAGTGCCTTCCTATTTCATGTCTCCTTTTGGTCAAAGTTTACTTCATTGGCCACAGCTTCTCCCCAACTTCAGGGTTGGATCACGCAGACCCTCGGTGAGTACCTGGGAATCCAGATCCAGTGCTCTGCACTGTGGCATTTCATCCCCACGCAGCAGTAGAAGGGAATGAGAGAAGATAAGGCTCAGCATGCGTGGTGTGGACTCCAGTCTCCTGGGAGGGCTGAGCCGGGGCCCCAGCAAAGAACCAGCAGTGGTAGTCCGAGAGAGGCCTTTGGAAAGAGGCAGGCGGTGAGAGAATTGGGAAACTGCACAAAGTTTGTGCCCAGTCCATGCTGCTACCCACCTCAGTGGACTTTTGTCAGAACTGAATTCAAGAAAAGTACGGAGTATCATGTCCGCCATCACAGTGAGCACCTGGACTTGGAAACAGATGACTTGATTATCAGCCTTGCCGCTTGTTAGCTACATAAACATAGGCAGTTACTTGCTTGAAGCGTCAGGAGCCTCAGTGTAGAATGAAAGATAACAGTTGTACTTATTTTATAGTTTTGGTAGGACTACAGGAGATACACAGTGCTTAAGCGCGGTTGCCTCATGTGTGGTTAAGTGGTCACTAAGTGTCAGCTGGGAGGATGAGGATAATCGATGAAGTGCTTTCATGTAGAACAAGAATGTTCTTCCCTGGGTTCCTACGTTTGAAGGCAATTATTCTATCATGCCAGTTATCTAAATGGTCTAGGAGGAAGTTATTGGTACCTGTTGTTTTCTATTTTAATTCCTGTTACGTTCTTGTTGTGGTTGAATTATACTGAACTTGATTTCAGTTTCTGTCAAAACTTTGGTTGCTGGAAATGGACCCCGTGGCTGAACACGATAGCAGCACCCATTAGTAGAATAGTCCTATGCACCTGGGTGGCTCAGCTGGTTAAGCATCTGACTCTTGATTCCAGCTCAGGTCATGATCTCAGGGTCTTGAGACCAAGTTCTGCGTCGGGCTCCGTGCCCCGTGGGGAGTCTGCTTCTCTGCCTCTCCCTCTCTCTATGCCCCTCCCCACACATACTCTCTCTCAAATAAATAATCTTAAGAAGAAGAAAAAAGAATAGCCCTACACAGACTATCAGGCAGCAAGATCTGTTAATAAATCTTAAGCCTGGTCTGAAGTTTAATGATTTTGAAGGCAGCCAGAGTTGGCCAGTCAACCAAAGACACATCAACTTTATTAATAAGATTTTCTGCAGTCCTTATCTATTTATGCATCAACAGACACCCTAGCAATAGGACCCATCTCAGTGCTGCCCAGTTTCTGGTTTCTGCAGTACTTTTCCAGCACAGATGTATTTGTGTCCTCAACTGTAGATGAAATAAGTGATTTTCATCATTCAGGGCTGAAATGTCTTTCCTTACCAAAAGATCACGTTAAATATACTTGACTTTAGGCACTTTATGTGTTTTCTGGGGAGAAACTCTGAAACAAGTCATTAAAAAACTTGACCATGTGTCCTAAGATCACTGGAGCGATAGGACGAATTCTAGCAACGTAGATGGCCGTATGCTCTGCATACCTGCAAAAGCTACCTCTGATTGAGAACAGGAGGCTCGGAGGAGATGCTGGAACCAGGTTCTTCTACAAGATTGTACACAAAGCCATCCCTTAGCCTGACACAGACCTGCCCCTCCCCATGCATCTGTCAGCCTGTGAGCCGTCTTCAGTCAGCTCACGTGCCTAACCAGAGATGCAGCAATAGATAAATACGGACCTCTGAGTTGTTTCCAAGATCTTAGCTATTTATCTGGACCAAGGAGAGTAATTCTGTATTGGGGGAAATAATTTTCTCAGTTGGCCGATGCAACTATATCCAAGAAGGTGCTAGAGACTGGTTAAAACGCTGGATTTAGAGCCATTCAGACGTAAGTTAAAATCCTGTCATGGTACTTAACTACTTTATGACCTTGAGCAAGCTGCAGAGTCTCTGTGATCCTTGGTTTCATTATTTCTAAAACAGGGTTGATGATGAAAAAGAAGATGCTGATGGTAATTAACCTTTATTAAGAGCTGTACCAAGTGCTTCATGCACTTTCTTTCAAGCATCTTCTCAACTTGGGGGCATATGCTGTCACGACAGATAGTGCCCTCTAAGTGATATGACTGTGACGTCCACTACAAATGCCAGCGTCACTATTTGTCCAGGAACAAAACTCATCCCCATTCGTAGACACTGTTGCTAGGAAGTGACAGATCTTCTCACTGGCTTTCCTAAGGCATCAAAGCCTTTCCCTCTTTGTTCTAATGCTAGATGTATCTGAGACACAGTGATCTAAGGATATGTGGTTCCATCATCCGTCCTTGTGAGAAGTGTGTAGTGCATGTAATTTTGTCTCATGTTATTTAGGAATGTTGATCTGCCCTGTATGCTCCAGGTTTACTTAATGAAAGAAATCTAGATCCAGACTTTTTCTATAGAATCAGACTGCTTTAAAACTGAATTAAAGTTTTTGAAGACATTGACAAAAATAACAGCAACAATACCAAAAATCATCTTCCCGAGCATCCCGTGAAAGTCCCTGACTTAGGTATTGAATTTTCTTTGACATTGTCGGGTGATTCAAGCTGTTCAGGCTGTTCTTTTTTTTTTTTTTTTTTTTAAAGATTTTATTTATTTATTTGTCAGAGAGAGAGCACAAGCAGGCAGAGAGGCAGGCAGAGGCAGAGGGAGAAGCAGGCTCCCCGCGGAGCAAGGAGCCCGATGCGGGACTCGATCCCAGGACCCTGGGATCATGACCTGAGCCGAAGGCAGCCGCTTAACCAACTGAGCCACCCAGGTGTCCCCAGGCTGTTCTTTATGCAGCAATCGCTCTGTGACACGGGCTCTATCTTATCCAGTGATTTGTTATATTAATGCAGGTTCCTCAGGAGCAGCAATTGTGATCAAGACAAGGCAGTCAGCTTCCAGGAAAGTAAAATTTCTACCCCCGAAGACAGTATAATATCCATTACTGCCCTTAGCCATAATTTATTAGTGGTATTTGGGTGTTAATTTAATTTAACCCATAATGCATTGCTCTCCAAATTATAGCATGCTACCCGTGTCCTAAGCTGTCTCACACAATTAGGCAGGTGGCAGCAGCCCCGGGGTGCTAGTTACTGACATAGAGAAGCATTTTATCACAGGTGGTGTCACGGATTGCGTTACACCTAAACTCCCGGACCCATCCTGAGAAACCCCAGAGACACAGAATTACTCATCCTTTCCCAGAGTGGTGTATGTATTTTAGGTAAAAATTGTAACTTCCTACAATCTAACTGTCCGGCTTTTAAAATCTAAACTTTAAACTGTTGAGACTTTTTAAAAATCAGGCACGGTTGCATGTAAGCATGTCCAGTGCCTAACTATCTTAATTTCCATGGATGAGTAGATGAGTAAGTAACCTAACTTCAGAAACTCTGCACTGCTTTCGAAATACAGACTGGACAGCACTATTACTTGCCTCCGGGAGGAGCTCTGGGGGAGGAGGAGCTCCTTTGCTCACTGTGGGTAGATTTGACCTTGGGTTGTGGTTTGGAGGGGTTCCCTATTGAGGACTCTGAGTGTGAAGCCTGTTCAAGAGCCCATTTCAAGGAGATTCTGGAATCTTCTCCTACATGCATTTAGGCTAGATAGAAACCAAGGAGCAGATTTGTAGCTAGAATTGCCCAGATGCAGGGGATTGGCTTGTGTGAACTTACAAGGTTTCCTCTAGTTTAGTGAAGTCTCTTCAGAGAGACTGTGACACCACGACTCTCCAAAAGCCAAGGTTGATAGCTGGAGGGAGCTATGGCTGTGGTGTTTTCAGGCAGCTCAGTAAAATGGAAACCAGATGATTCGCAAATTTAGTGCATATTAGAATCACAGGCTGGGCCTATTGAACAAACACACTGATGCCCTGGGCCCAGCTTGCAGAGAATTTAAGTCAGGAGTTTTCACAGGGCCTGAATCTTTTTTTTTTTTTTTTTGTCACCTTTATTGAGGTATAATTTCTAAGCAATAAAATAGACTCATTTGAAATACAAAGTTCAGTCAGTTTTGATGAAAGCATACATCTCTGTAGTCGCCCACACAATCAAGGTATAGATCATTTGCATCACCAAAACCCATTTTCTCGTGTCCTTTGAACTCAGTACCCCTCCCCACCAAACTCCTGGCTCCTGGCATTCATTGATCTGCTATCTGTTACCATAATTAGTGCCTTTTCTAGAATTTCATAAAAAATGGAGTCATACATTACCACGAATAATACATTATTTTGTATCTGGCTTATGTCTCTCAACATAGTGTTTTGAGATTCTCTCATTTTGTTGCATACATCATTGATTCATTCCTTTTAATTGGGAATGAGTATTCCATTGTGTGGCATACCATGACTATTTATCCACTATTTGATGGTCATTGGGTTGTTATAGAGTTTTGGTTTATTAAGAATAAGCTGCTATAATCATCATGTAATAGTTTTTATGTGGAATTTCTGGCTCATATGATAAGTATATGTTTAAATTTATAAGAAGCTGCTAGATTGTTCTCCAAAATGGTTGCACCATTTTCAGATTCCCACCAGCACTGTTCGAGAGGTCCCCAGTTCTTCCACATCCTCACCAACAGTTGGTTTTTTCAGTGTTTTTAATTTTAGCCGCTCCGGTTGGTTACCTGGGATTTTTTAACGAGCTCCTAGATAATTCTGATGCACACCTAAGTTTAAGAAGCCTACCTCTCATAAAATCAGTAACCTCTGACAACCTAAAAGCAACCTGAGCCCTGAGTCCCAACCTCACCTCTGAGCCTGCTACTGCTGTCTTAAGCCTGTGCTCTTCCCTGATAAATAGGATCTTTGCGATTCAGCAGGCAGGTTCCCACCTCTCTGCTGCTATGGCCCACTGCACACCGTTGCCGTGCACTGTCCTCACCCCTGCCAGCTCCGCACCTAGTGACTCTGGAGCTGGACTGTAAGGAATGCGAAGACACTGTGGGGAGGGGAGTTCACACTGAAGAGTAAAGGTTTGGAGACCCAAAACAGCTTGGCCCATTTAGGAAACTGCAGGTAGTTAGGTGTCCTTGGAGGGTGGCACTGACAGGAGAACTTGGGCAGTGATGGCTGTGGAAGGACCAGACCTCAGAGGGTCTTTAGGGCACAATCAAGGGCTTGGACTTTTTTTGTAGGAGAGGCTGATATATAGGGCATGAAGTGCTGTCTTCCATGTTTCAGAAAAATTACCCTCACGTTTGCCTGGAAAATGAATCGGAGGGGAGGGAAGAGAGACAGGAACACTAGTTAGGAGGCCAGGGCTGTACTCCAGGTGTGTCCCCAGCACCTGTCCAGTTCTCACTCCTTGTAGGTGCCTTAGGATTATTTTTAAATAAAGGAATGAAAATAATGAGTCTTTCTGTGTCACTCACATCTTGCTTTGGGGGGGTCTTTCCGTCCTCTCCTGCCCCACCAAAGGTGGTAGAATATCTTGGGGGATGTGGGGTTCTGGATCCTTCCCAGACACAAAGATCGTCCTGCCAAGATAAACACCAACTTCGCCACTTCGCCATCATTATAGTTTTACGACTGTTCCTTCTGGTCCTCACTTATTTCTCCAGTCAGCAAGCTGAGGATTAGTATGACCCAGGCATAAGCTGGGCACTCAGGGATGAGATAACACCATCCCTACCCTCAAGGAGCCTATTCTCTCTCCTCTCATCCTCAAGCCTTAGGCCAGGGGTCCACAAAAGATTTCTATAAGAGACCAGATAGTAAATTTTTTTGGCTTTGGAAGCCATTCGTTATGTTGCGACCATTAAACAGCCATAAACAATATTGAACAAATGAGCACGGCTGTGCTTTAATAAAATTTTAATTATGGACACAGAAATTAGAATTTCATGAAATTTTTATGTGCCATGAAATACTATTCTTCTTTTGATTTTTTCAATCATTTAAAGATAGAAAAATTATTCTCCGCTTAAGGCTGCACAAAACCAGGTAAAGGGCAGTATTTGGCCCACTGGCCACGGCTTGCCCGCCCACACTTTAGGCTGTCTTCTCATAATGTATGGCCAAAAACCTCTTTATTTTAATGCCAGTTACAGTCACCACTATTTTGTCCTGCTTACCTCCCCAGTTTCCTGTCCTTCCTCTCATACACTCGCCCCAGTCCTCCATGTTTGCTATCAGAATAATCTTCCTACAAGGTAAACATGATGGACTGTATTCTTCCCTATTCAAAACCGCCCTCCAGCTGCCTCCCGAGCTATGCTGTGGGGTAGATCTCAGCCTCCTGGGCCTGGATGCCTCTCTCCTGAGGGCCCCTCTCCTTCCTCCTCACCAGCCTCCTCCTCGCCCCTTTCCACCTCCAATAGCTCATGCTCCCATCGCTCCCGAGTCCGCTGCTACTCTCTCCAGTTCTGTTCCTTGGCCTATTGTATCTGTCCAGGTTTGGATTCTTCATCTCCTTTCTGTCCGGCTAACTCCTGCTCACTTGTAAGGCTCAGTCCGGGTCACCTTCTTTGACCACACACCCCTAGGCAGCGTTCGGCATGCCTCCTGGCCCTCGGTGACCTCTGGCAAACTTGGAGCCCCTGAGGGTTATGTGTTGTCCTTTTTCAAGCACCCACTACGGTGTGGAGGGCATGGCAGATGCTGTGGAGACATTTTAATGACATTTAATGAATTCTCAAACATCAAGACCCGTTTTACATACTTCATAAAACTGTTGAGTGTTGTATGTATGCTCTTTTATAGATTTCCTTTCCTTAACTTCGTGAGTAGTTGCCACTATGAAGTTTGTAAGTGCAGACACAGAGTCTATGTTTTAGTATAGACCTTCCCCATCCTTCTACATCAAATAACACTCCGCTGCTCACGGATTCTCCCCTGGGCCTCTGGGTGATTGTGGTGGGCTTTCATTACGGTGCCTCAAACCATTGTCTCATAGGAACACATAATGCCACTGAGGTCCTGTTAGGGCTCTTTTCGACAGATGAGGAAACTTCTGAGATAGGAGGCAGCTTGCCGGAGGGCTCAATTGGTAAATGACAAAAACAAAACAAGGCCTGGGAACTGGGCCTCGATATTACTAGCATTCGAACTTCTGGTGCAGTTTGCAAGGGTAGCGTTGGGCTCTGAATGCAGATTTGCAATTTATGAGCCAGTAGGTGTGGGGCAGTGGGGGTGTGGGGTGCGCCTGGGAGGCTGGGCAGGGGTGACCTTTGGCACCTCCCATCTTCTGAATAGGATTCCTTGTTTGCTGGTCCTCATGGCTCCTTTCTTGCTTTTTTAGCTTATCAGTCATTCCCTTAAAACAGTGACGCTCATTATAGCTGGCAAACAAATGGTCGGGAACTAGGCAACTCCAATTATTGAACTCAGCATGTGAAATCATTTAATCAGGACTCACAGGACTGAGGGGCAGTATTAAAAAAGAAATAGGCACCCTGTCTGGTCCCCAGAATGAACTCTTTTCAGGAAAGAAGAGAGCTTATGTTATTTATTGTGGCAGGAGGAAGATAGAGTATAGTATTTCGATGCAGAGAGTACGTAGATGGAAGAGCTTGGAAACAAGGACTCTACTTGAACTCTTGATGCTGATTTCTTTTTTTCGGTTTAATTTTGTAACAATTATGTGATTACTGTATATCTCGATTTCCCCACCATAAAATAGAAGCACTGATTATTATTATTATTATTATTTTTGGTAGCTTTAAGATCTCTTATGATACTGCCCTGGAACCCGGGGCAGTGCTGTCTGCATCATCTTGCATTCATCCCAATGGTCGTAGTTCCCGAAAGACCCAAAGGACCTCATTTTAAGGTGATTTTAGCTGCAGTATGTTTCCCATCGTGGCAGTTCCACTGGGCATGCAGATACATTTTTTAATGCTTAGAAGCCATAAGCACACATTTAAAAAGTAATTTTGTGTTCATCACTATTTACCTTTTTTTTTTTTTTAAATGGTGTAGGCGGCCTTTTGTTAAATGTGTGATTATGGAGGATGGAGCATTATGCTGGGTAATAGTTGGAAAATACATCAAACCCTAAGCTAGACAGATACTGGTGGTGGCAGCAGCCCTTCCTTCATATCATTTCTGACTTCTTTTGGTCACCTCTGGAGGAGTCTTGCAGAGCTAAGTGTGCCCAGGGCGGGAGGCTGCAAGGGGACAGCCAGCCTCTTCCCAGCCACCAGCACGGGGGCCCGAGCATGCACGTGGGTGCCACACTTTCCCTTTCTGTCTCTCCGGAGGTGTTGCTACAACACAACGTTATTTGGAAAACACGCTATTTGTCTTCGCGATGCTTTCATATTCTTCTCTGAGGAAAACAAATTGACATTCTTCTCCTGACTGACAGAATTTAAAGAAAGAAATGCACAGTCATGGCATATAATAGGATGCAGCTTCTAAGTGACCACATGGAATATGCTTTCCTCAAAACATACAGAGGCATGGGCTAAAACCCAATACCTCCATTTAATGAAGCTAATTTCACTACCCAGAAAGCTCTGCATGTATGTTTGTTTGCTTGCAATTTTCTCTTTCAATCTTTATTGGCCTTCAGAGTTGTGGTCTTGTCTCAGATAGCTTTGAGAGCCTAAGCACTAGTAGCCACATGTTACCTAGACCACCGAGGTGGGTAGTGTGCAGTGTGGAGAGTGCGGGAATTATTGGGGATTCCACACACTTTCATGGTTCATGCAGCCTTCGCAAAACCTAGACCCTGATCAGGTCTTTTAGGTGGCGAGGATTTTAATATGCACCATCTCTTCCATTTCGTTTGAATTGAGCTCTCTGAGGTCCAATATCAGTGGAAGAAACTGGAGTCGTTTGCCCTGGGCAAAACCTTGTATCCTGACTGCTTGGCTAGTGGGGCCTGAAGGGAAAAAAAGGGGTAACAGGAGGTCAGGGGTAAGTGGTGAGCAGACCCATGTTAATTAGGGTATTCTAGTCAAACAGAATCACAGAATCATTATGTCATTTTCTTAAATCCCCATACACACTCATTTTTTTCATGATTTTTTTTCTGTCATTTTGTCTCTTTAGTTTCTTAATCTCTATGTCTTTTTTTCCCTTTATTTTTTTCCCCCAGAAACAAGCAAGCAAACAAACAAACTATTCAGAAGACAGGTTTTAAGAACTCTAACCAGGAAAAGAAAAACCATACTGAACCACAACTTGGCTTTGGGCCTCACAGAGTCAAGAAATGATCTTTCTGAATATTCTGATCAGGGGCTTTGAAAACAAGATTTAAAACTTGGGCTCAGAAGAGTATGATTAACTTGGAGCGGATGTGGTAGTTCTAGCCACGTAATTTTAGACATTCTAATTGGCAGTTTAAAAATAGCAGAGTTGTGGCCTCCTCTCCTGCATTTTCTCTTTGTTTGTCCCTCGTCTGTGTATTGCATTTAAGGAGTCTCGTGTTGCCGGCAGCCTGGAAACCGTGAGTCCCGGGGTCCTCATCGCCTGCCTCCCAGGTCTGCCTGCCTAGAAATACCACAAGGGTAATAAAAACTAGTATTTTGTTAGGAATGCTCTCAGCCTCTGACTCACAGACATAGTCCCCTTCCTTCTCTAATAACTAGGTGCTTGAGGGGTATACTTCGACGATGATATTCAATTAAATCCATTTCTGGGCACCTTAAGCTTCCAGCTGAACTGCAACCTTTGCTTGCCTGGTAATAAGTACCTTTAGGATGTCACCAAGAAAAGGAAAACACTGATTTCAAATAACCCAATTATTTACCAGATTCTTTCCCGTATCCATGTGAGGCAGTGTCCAGAAGCTGAAACAAATGTTTGTTCCTCTTAGCTGCTGTTTCAGTTGACAGCAAGATAACATATCTGCGTAGGTAACCCACGACCCAGCGGCCCCTTTCCCTGCGTATTTCCAGGGAGCCCTGAGTCCTGTCCAGTTAGGCATGAAGTTGTTCCTCTTTACCTCATTTTAGTCTCTGAGTTTCCCTTCTTGGGGACACTTGTTGTGTCACTGAGGGAGGGGTGGGGGCGGAGGCTGAAAAAGTGCCCAGAGCCACAGGCCCCTTGTCCCACCTGGAGGGTTTGGTGGGCCCTGTACTGGGGGATTCTCAATGGCAACCACATTCCCTGTGGGATGTGGTTTATCATCCCTGCTTTGAATTTTATTAATACAGAACCTTGCAGTTTCCTAACCAACAAGGCCACAAAAGCATAAACTATATTAAGTCTATAAATCCCTGAGTGCCAAATCCCTGAATATCAAGGGTCTGTTCTCTAACCCTCAGTGACTAATAAATCTCCCTGTCCGTTTGCGGGCGGGCCTTTGGTGCACAGACAGCACTACTCTTCTCAGGGCACCCTTTTCTGCCTGCTCCTTTCCCCAAAGGGTCTTGCAGCCACCTCTCTCTTACATCTTAAACCCTCTTAGAATGTACCATTTTTCAAAAACAGAAACACAGGGGGAAAAAACCCCACAAAGTTGTCTTTTCCTCCCTGGCTGGTTGCAGCAGGGGAAGCCTGCTGACATGAGGCTTGTCTTTTGTCCCAAGCTCTCAGAAACACATTAGGAAAAGTGACCGAGGTGTGTGTCCCTCTCCCCACCACTCAGTCTTCTTCAGGCCTCCTCCCA
Organism: Potos flavus; assembly: GCA_028534135.1. Lineage (NCBI taxonomy): Eukaryota > Metazoa > Chordata > Mammalia > Carnivora > Procyonidae > Potos > Potos flavus. The sequence goes on from CM052896.1 coordinate 88,363,809, forward strand.
TGGTGCCAGTGAGGGGAGTAACTAACTCTTTACACAAAACGAGAGGCTGGTCCCTCTTCCGCTTTTCCCAGAAGTCATGGTAAGAATAAGAACATCGGTGCCCCAGGGAGGGGTGAAGAACAAGCCCGCCCCCTCTTTCCACAGCCCAGACCTTACGAATGTCATCAGTGACCGTCATCCAAGGGCCCTGACAAACACCTCTGGAGGAATGAGGTGACCTGCTTTCTAGGAAGTGGTGATGCCTTTTCTGAACATGAAGGATGGCGAAGAACACGCTCAGATGTTTAATTGTGGTGGAGAAGAAGGAACCCTCCTGCATTGTTGGTGGAAATGTAAATTAGTACAGCCACTGAGGAAAACGGTGTGTGGTATCCTCAAAAAAGTAAAAACAGAACTACCATATGATCCAGTAATTCCACTACTGGATATTTACCCAGAGAAAATGAAAACTCTAATTCAAAAGGATAATATACACCCCTGTGTTTACTGCAGCATTATTTACAATGGCCAACATATGGAAGCAGCCCAAAGGCCCATTTATAGATAAAAAGATAAAGAAGATGTGGTATAGCTACGCAATGAAATATTAGTCCGCCATAAAAAAAGGTTGAGATCTTGCCATTTGCAACAACACGAATGGACCTCGAGGGTATAATGCTAAGTGAGAAAAACAAATACCACGTGATTTCACTCTTAAGTGGAACTTAGGAAACAAAACAAAAAAAAAGAGACAAAAAAACAGACTCTTAAATACAGAGAAAAGAGAGGAGCTGAAGTAAAAGGGACTAAGGGGACACGTATCGGGAAGAGCACTGAGTAACATGTAGAATTGTTGAATCACTATAGTGTACACTGGAAACTAATATAACACTGTGTGTTAACTATACTTCAATTTTTTAAAAAGGAAAAAACACTCAAATGGCTCCCAGTGGGGAGAGGCTAGGTGTCACCTAGGTGTCACTTTGGGTCTAAAAATAGTACCTACCTCATAGCTGTTCATATTATGGGGATTAACTAGTTATTTTATGTTTTCATACATATTTGCATATATACATACATATTATACATATGTATATAATGCATATTGTATATGTATAACATGTATGCATGTCCGAAGGCCTATAGGCTTTGTAAAAAGGCTTAGGATGGGAGCCGTGTGTCCTGAGAACTATAAAGGTATTTGCTAAATAAATTAACAATGCTTTGAGGTAGGTGCTGCTTTTCTCTCCATCTCAAAGATGCCAAGAGTGGCATAGAGGGGTTGAACAACTCGCCCACAGTCATGCAGCTTGTCAGAGATGGGATTGGAGCCCAGGCCCCCTTACACCCTGTAAATACCATGCTGTGCTGGTGCTTGGTAAATATTGGAACGAATGCGTGAAAATACAGGTGAATTGATGACAGCTCCACAGCTAGTTGGAAGAAGGGTTTGTCTAAAACTCTAACTCCTAAAACTGAAGGTTTATGGGGATGGCGAGGAGCCCATAGATTATGCGCCCCTTAATGAGAATCAATCTGGTGAGACCATTATGTCTCCGACACTTCCTGACATGAGCTGTGCTGAGGGAGAGAACAGGAATACCAGAAAGGAGAGAAAGGAGAATGTGGGCGTGCGAGGCTGCATGTGATTAAGGCAGGCCGGGACTGAGAAGCAAAAGTAGTGAGGGTCTGGCCTGCAGGGAGAGCTGGGGACAGGTTTGACTTTAGGGAAAACTTCAAAGTTGGAATTTTCTTTTGCTTATAGTCAGACCTACTCAGAAAACAGACTGCCGTTGGCCATGACTGAGGAACGTGAAGCCCGGCCCAGCACGCTCTGAGCCACCTGGAAGAGTACAGGCTGCAGGAGAAGGGAAGAGGGGCCCTAGGAATCCCGCCCACTTAGAAGCACCTCATGCTCACTTTGCTGTCTCTCACATGATAAACTGGTTCTAGAGAAGCAGGGATAGGGGGACCCACAGATCCACCCAGGGTCCCCTGCGCACAGCCCACCAACGGCGTGTACAAAGCTTTAGTGATGAGATAGCTCCTATTTATCGGTGCTCACTGAACGCTGGCTTTACACTTAAAATTATTCGATCCCTGTAGCTCTGACATAGTTAATCAAAGCAACATGTATTTGTTAAAATCATGAGTTAGAAAAGGAAAACTCATTCGAGACCATGACTCCAAATCCAGTAGCCAATACAGTCGCCTCAAGGAGTTTATCAGAGCCTTCCATAATTTGTTTGCTTCAAGCATATGGTATTTGGGTCTTTTCTAGACACAGCCGAATATGTCGCAGAGACCTGCGGCCCCAGCATATCCTCCCTCACAGTCTCCCTGGTTCCATCTCAGACTATTAAGAAGTCGAGGTCACTGTGCAAGGCATGGCCTGTCAATTTCAAACTCCCAGCCTAAATGTGTGCCAAGCGGTATGTGTCTGTCTCCAGCCAATTTCACTGCCACAGGAGGTGAGGGAATCAAAGGCAGGGGAATGGTTTTTAAAAGGCCTGGAGAAATTTATGACTCAATTTAAAACCACTTGTAGTTTATCAAAGCAAAGGAAATGGAATCGCGAGCTCCGGGGCAGGAGCAGATTTTCTGTAAGCGAGAAAGAGGAGCCTGTCCTTCTACCCAGTCTTCCATGACAGCAAAATCTTTCCCCAAATCCCACAAATCTGGCAACAAAGCAGTCTCTTTTTGACATGACCAATGATTGTACAGAATTCATAACTGTCAGGACTGCCTTTAGAAACCTTGGCTAATTGGAGAGGCTGAGAGCTTCTTGGGATGGCTCTGTCTGTTCCCAGACTTACTTCACTTAGCATGATGTCCTCAAGTTCCATCTATGTTGTCACAAATGGCAAGATTTCCTTCTTTTTTATGGCTGAATTACATTCCACTTATACGTATACCACATTTACTCTATCCACTCACCTATCGAAGGACATAGGACATTCAGGTTGTTTCTACATCTTGGCCACTGTGAATAATACCAGTGACCATGGGTGCTCAGATATCACTTGCAGATGCTGATTTTGTTTCCTTCAGCTATATACTTCGGAGTGGGATTGCTGGATCAGATCGTCGTTCTAATTTTAATTTTTTGAGGACCTCCATACCGTTTCCCATAATGGCTATACGAAGGAGATAGGTCTTCTTTACCACTTCTGCAAGATGTGTTACCCATGGGATAGTACATGAATAAAGGAATAAAACCCGAGATTCATAAGCATCCTTCCACACCCATCTTAAGTGTCTCTTACTCCATAAAACTTGGCCCCTTCCTCTTTTATCTAAAGAGAGATTACCCTGTCATGTACCATGTCATGCTCCTTCCATGTACCATGCAAAACCTGGTGATTCCTGATCCCAGCTGCCAATCACAATCAACGGGGCAACCATTTTAAAAATACAGATTCCCAGGGCTCTGTCCCAGAGATTCTGATTCAGTAAGTCTGGTATGGTGTTACTAAGCCCTCCAGATGATTCTGATGTGCCACCAGAAACACAGTCGTCTTTCCTTTGTGCCCCTACCGTGGCTGCCCTGAAGAGCATTTCAGGAAGCTCCAGGAGCTTGCTCACGTGCTTAGCCCTGCCAAACCCCAGAGGGTGGGGACTGTCTTTTCTCTTAGCATTTTGTCTGTGGCCCTGTGTCTGAGTGCCTGGGGCATAGTAGGTGTCATTAATTATTTTTTACATTGTTTAAACAAATTAACTGTCTAATGCACCTCTATGGAGTGCTTCTGAGAACTATAGTACAAAGTTTGTCTTCTCTACTGAGCAACCTGTCTTAACTTTCAACTTAGGGACTGCATGCTGTAGAAGTGACCAGTAAGGGATTTCTAATGAACTTGGTGGTGAGTCACCTTGATAGTCTTGAGATTCTTTTTTTTTTTTTTTTTAAAGATTTTATTTATTTATTGGACAAAGAGAGAGAGATCACAAGTAGGCAGAGAGGCAGGCAGAGAGAGAGGGGGAAGCAGGCTCCCCACTGAGCAGAGAGCCCACCCAATGCGGGGCTCGATCCCAGGACCCTGAGATCATGACCTGAGCCGAAGGCAGAGGCTTTAACCCACTGAGCCACCCAGGCACCCCGATAGTCTAGAGATTCTTGAACAGGACTTCTTTTTTTTAACAAAATAACATATGTACAAATAATTGTGATACCAGTTATCAATGGTGATCATAGAATTTATTTGGAATAATGCATATTAAATGCTTAGTGCAGTGCCGGGAACAAAATGATCTAACAAGAAATATTAGGTGGTGATGCTAATGATATGACAAGTATAATTATAAGAGAAAACCCTCCTTATTAAAAGCAACTTAGAACATATGGAAAAATACACCCTTAATCTTGCCAGCAGAATCAATAACCTTACAGTATAATTTCTTCTGTTTTTTTCCTAGCATCTATATTAATATGTACTTTTAAAATGTTTAAAGTACATATTGATTAAAAGTATGTATTATGTTTTTGAATGGCTAGTAAATACATGAAAAGATGCTCAATGTCACTAATCATTAAGGAAATCCAAATCAAAATCACAATGAGATACCATTTCATACCCATTAGGATGGCTACTCTCAAAAAACCAGGAAATCACAAGTGTTGGTGAGGATGTGGAGAAATTGGAACCCAAGTACTGTTGGTGGGGATATAAAATGATAGAGCTCCATGGACAAGAGTAGCATAGTTCCTCAAAAACTTAAAATGCTCCAGCAATTTCATTTCTGGGTATATACCCAAAAGAATTGAAAGCAGCATCTTAAAGAGATGTTTGTGTACTGGTATGGGCTGAATTACGTCACCTCAAAATTCGTGTGCTGAAACTTGAATCCCCAATATGATGGTGTTTGGAGATGGGCCTTTGGAAGTAATTAAATTTAGATGAGGTCATGAAGGAAGCCTCATAATGAGATTAGTGCCCTTATAAGGGACATTAGAGAGTTTGCACTCTCTCTCTCCCCTCTCCTTCTCCCCCTCTCTCCCCGTTTCTCTCTATCCACCTTTCTCTCTTTCTCTCTCTCCTCTCTCCCATAGGAGGACACAGTGAGAAGATGGCCATCTGCAAGCCAGAAGGGCACTTTTTTTTTTTTCCCCAAATACTTTTATTTTATTTTTTCAGTGTTACAAGATTCATTGTTTATGTACCACACCCAGTGCTCCATGCAATACGTGCCCTCAATACCTACCACCAGGCTCGCCCATCCCCCCACCCACCTCCCCTTCAAAACCCTCATTCTGTTGCTCTGAGTTCACAGTCTCTCATGATTCTTCGCCCCTCCGATTTCCTCCAATT
>CM052896.1:88369593-88390266 GCA_028534135.1 Potos flavus
TATAAGAAAATAAATTTCTCTTGTGTAAGCCACCCACTCTATGGTAATTTGTTAAGGCAACCCAAGCTAACTGAGACATAAATCCATGTTCCTAGCAGTATAAACAACCCAAGTTCCAATCAACAGATGAAAGTGGTATATACATACAATGGAATATTATTAAGTCTTTAAGAGGAAAGAAATTCTGACATATGCTATGACATGGCTGAACTTCAAGAACATTATGCTAAGTGAAATAAACTGGTCACAAAAAGACAAATACTATGTGATTTCATGTATGTGAGGTAATTAGAGTAGTCAAAATAATAGGGACAGAAAATAAAATGATGGTTGCTAGAGGCTGAGGGAGTGGGGAATGAAGAATTATTGTTTAATGGATACAGGATTGCTTTGGCTATTCAGGGTCTTTTGTGGTTCCATATAAATTTTAGGATTGTTTGTTCTAGCTCTGTGAAAAAGGCTGGTGGTATTTTATGGGGATTGCATTAAATGCGTAGATTGCTTTGGGTAGTATAGACATTTTAACAGTATTTGTTCTTCCAATCCATTAGCATGGAATGTTTTTCCATTTCTTTGTGTGGTCTTCAATTTCTTTCATAAGTGTTCTGTAGTTTTCAGAGTATAGATCTTTTACTTCTTCAGTTAGATTTATTTCTAGGTATCCTGTTTTGGGTGGAATTGCAAATGGGCTGGATTCCTTGATTTCTTTTTCTGGAGCTTCAATCCAAATAGCCACAGCAATTCTGAAAAAGAAAAACAAAACCGGAGACATCATGATCCCAGATATCAAATTATATTACAAAGCTGTAGTTATTAAGACAGTATGGTATTGGCACAAAAACAGACACATAGATCAATGGAACAGAATAGAGAGCCCAGAAATGGGTCTGCAACTATATGGTCAACTAATCTTTGACAAAGCAGGAAAGAATATCCAATAGAAAAAAAGACAGTCTCTTCAACAAATGGTGTTGAGAAAATTGGACAGCCACATGCAGAAGAATGAAACTGAAACACTTTCTTACACTATACACAAAAATAAATTTAAAAAGGACGAAAGACCTTAATGTGAGTGAGACAGGAAACCATCAAAATCATAGAGAACACAGGTAGCAACCTCTTTAACCTTGGCCATAGCAACTTCTTACTAGACACGTCACCACAAGCAAGGGAAGCAAAAACAAAAATGAACTATTGAGACTTCATCAAAATAAAAAGCTTCTGCACAGCAAAGGAAACCATCAACAAAACTAAAAGGAAACCTATGGAATGGGAGAAGGTATATGCAAATGACATATCTGGTAGAGTTAGTACCCAAAATCTACAAAGAACTTATTAAACTAAACACCCAAAAAACAAATAACCCAGTTAAGAAATAAGCAGAAGACATGAATAGACACTTTTCCAAAAAAGACATCCAGATGGCTAACAGACACATGAAAAGATGTTCAACATCACTCATCATCAGGGAACTGCAAATCAAAACCATGATGAGATACTATCTCACACTTGTCAGGATGGTTAAAATTAATGGCACAAGAAACAACAGGTGTTGGTGAGGATGCAAAGGGGAACCCTCTAGCACTGTTGGTGGGAATGCAAGCTGGTGCAGCCACTCTGGAAAACAGTATGGAGGTTCCTCAAAAAGCTGAAACTAGAGCTACCCTATGACCCACCAATTACACTACTAGGTATTTACGGAAAGGATATAAAAATGTAGATTCAAAGGGATACATGCACCCCAATGTTTACAGCAGCATGATCAACAATAGCCAAACTATGGAGAGAGCCCAAGTGTCCATCGACTGATGAATGGATAAAGAAGATGTGGTGTATACACACACACACACACACACACACACACACACACACACACACACATATACATGCAATGGAATATTACTCAGCCACAAAAAGAATGAAATCTTGCCATTCGCAATGATATGGATGGAGCCTAGAGTGTATTATGCTAAGTGAAAAAGAGACAAATACCATATAATCTCACTCATATATGAAATTTAAGAAAGAAACATGAACATGTGGGAAGGGGAAAAAGAAAAAAAAGGAGAAAGGAAAACAAACCAGAAGAGATTTTTAACTGTAGAGAACAAACTGAGGCTTGCTGGAAGGAGGTGGGTTGGGGATGGGCTAGATGGGTAATGGGAATTAAATAGGACACTTGTGATGAGCCCTGGGTGTTGTATAAAAGTGATGAATCACTGAATTCTATTCCAGAAACCAATATTACACTGTATGTTAACTACCTAAAATTTAAATTTAAAATAATAATAGTAATTAAAAAATGAAAAATATGGATACAGAGGTTCAGTTTTACAAGGTGAAAAGAGTTCTGGGAGATGGATGGTGGTTATGGTTATGAAGCAATTTGGATGCAGTTAATACTACTAAAAATACTAAGTTAAAAATGATTGGGACCACACAGATGGCTCAATCAGTTAAGTGTCTCCTTTCAGTTCAGTTCATGATCCCAGGGTTCTGGGATCGAGCCCTGCATTAGGCTCCCTACCCAGTGGGGAGTCTGCTTCTCCTTCTCCCTCTTCCTCTGCTCATGTTCTCTCTCTCTCTCCCTCAAATAAATAAACAAAATCTTAAAGAAAAAGGTTAAGATGGTAAACAGTATATCATGTGCATTTTATCACCATCAAAAAATTTAAAAGTATGTATGTTTTAAAATATTTTAAGCTTCTGTTTTTTTAAGATTTTATTTGTTTATTTGACAGAGAGATCACAAGTAGGCAGAGAGGCAGGCAGAGAGAGAGGGGGGAAGCAGGCTCCCTGTTGAGCAGAGAGCCCGATGTGGGGCTCGATCCCAGGACCCTGAGACCTGAGCCGAAGGCAGAGGCTTTAACCCACTGAGCCACCCAGGCACCCCTAAGCTTCTATTTTTAACACATTAAATATTTTAAACATATATAAATAATGTCACATATTGTTATATACAATCTTATACATAATATAAATAAAAGATATATATTTTGAAATAAGTATATCTAGCTTTGTATCAAGCAGCCCTGTACTCTGAGATGACTTCTTATGCCTCATACCATTTTACCAGCTTCACTGGTTTGGGGTCCACTGGTCACAGCTCCCCTTCCTCTGTGCAGAGAACCCTGCCCACCACTGTGCAAGGCCAGCCTGGGGTGGCAAGTCTGAACTGTTTTCACAGTGATGGTAATTGGTATGACCAGGAGCTCGAACAGTCTGGTCCTGTCGTGGGGCTCTGCTGAGCTGTGGGTCACTATATTGCCAACGAGGGGCACTTTTTTCCCCTCAAGCTGTGACCGTGTTCATTACCGGCCCTCCCTTCTGCTGCCATTTGGAAAAATGACATGTGGCCGTGGCTTTGTTGCCACACGTTAAGCCTCATCTCACAGTGGGCACTTGGTCTGGCACTATGCTGGGCATTTGAAAGTGACATTGCCATTTTGTACAAGTTGAGACCCATGAATCATGTCCAGCCGAAGGTAAAAATTTACATTTCAATGATCAGCAAGCTTTAGTACATTTAAGCAACTGGCCCGAGATGCTCAGCCCCCATACACAGGTTTTGTTAATGAATCTGGCAGAGAGGAGCTGCATTCCTAGGCGAAGTATTAGAACAAAAAGGACCTGTTTTCCTATGTAATGAATTGCTGAGAAATTATTCAAAATGTGACTTAAAAAGCCTCTTGCCAGAGAGCTCAATTCTCTGAGTCATGAATTAGATAATGGGCTTTTATAAACCCACAGAGGGAAACCCTCTGAGGATTTATGTGGGTGAGGAGAGAATGTCTGTGCAGATCTGCCACCTTCTCCCAAATGCCCCTGCACAAGGCAGAGGCTCGGGGATCTTGCCCGCAAATGCCAAGGCCAGCCGTACCAGCAGCAAGGGTGGGATTGGCCGTGCTCGCCGTAAGCACTTGCCTCAGCTTCCAGCTGAAGATCCCGGCAGAACGCAGCAGGCCCCCACACTGGCCCCGCCACTGGGGAAGAATGAATGGTCAGGAGCGTGGGGAAGGCCTCCTCCCCGGCGCCATCCCCTTCCCAAGTACGTGGTCCCTGCCACCACTCCCCAACCCTAATTCAGAGAAGACCTGAGCCTCCCATGAGACTAAGGCTTCTAGCTCCTAAGTACGTATGGAGGGGGTGTTTGAAGATGAGCCCACAGAGCCGACGTCTGTGTCACACAACAGGGACAGAGTCCCTTTCACAAGTAGATCTCCGAGGGTGAAGGAGGTAGTGACCAATGAAGACGGTCTCGGACTGTGACAGTAGAGCTCCACGATGTCTTCTCATCAAGCCTTCCCTGAAGTTGAGGACCCTTGCAAGCACACAGAGCTATACGAAGCATTTTTTCTTTTTTTCCTTCACCTAAATGTTCTCTGGTACAAGGGATACAAACTCCGTTTCTATCCCCACGGGGAACCTTGCCTTCCTTAACTCTGATTATGTCTCAGACTAGCTGCCTGCGTTGACCCGAGTAGGGCCGATCTGACTCTGCCTTGTGCCCACTGCCCGCTCTGACTGTGTGTGCCCTTGGACCACCAGCCTGGAGGTCTGGCCTGGCTCCCGGTAATCATTTGGGCATGAGAACAACCTGGGTGTGACATCTGTCAGCCCAATGATGGCCAAGATAATCTGGCAACACCTACCCTTTCTGATTCCCAAGAGGATCTGAAAACGATTTTACCATCTCATATATGGCGAGTGGTCACAGAAGCCACAAAGCTTTCCTCTATAACCTAACTTTACATGCCTTTTGTGAGGGAAATAAACACATAAGGTGCAAGAGGGTTTTCCTTAGATTAGAGCCAGAAAGATACAGCGGGTGCGAATGCCCTCAAGTCGTACGTCAGACCACCCCAGTACACAAATTTAAAAAAGGACAAAATCCCTTCCTAGATAGTACTGGGCCTGGAAATGTCATTATTCTGGGGGCGAAAAGCCCCATGTTTCTAATTCCAAAAGCTCCCACTCTTATCTCTCCAATAACTCCAAAGTTCAGTAAAATGTAGGCCTCACGTCACTCCTGGGAGCTAGAAAGGCAGATGGATATTAACAAGAGTTTTTGTGGCTCCTGGAGGTGTAGGCAGAAGCTGGTTGGCTTGTTTGGTTAGAACACTGCAGCAAGCCGACCAAGTTCACATAAGCAGATGGCCCCAGCCTGCAGTCTTCCCATTTGTGGCCATACTTGTGGTATGGTACTTGTTTGGAGTATGGTCTCATTGGTAGATGAGTGTGTGTTTGTCATTCCTCCTCTATTTTTTTTTTAAAGATTTACTTATTTACTTTAGAGAGAGAGAGAGAGCATGGTAGGGAGGAGCAGGGGCAAAGGGAGAGAGAGTCTTAAGCAGACTCCACACTGAGCAAAGAGCCCGATTTGAACCCAGGATCCCAAGATCATGACCTGAGCTGAAACCAAGAGTCGGACGCTTAACCAATTGCACCAGCCAGGCACCCCATGTCATTCCTCCTTTAATTCAGTAAGTCTGTACTGAATACAATGCCTAGCACTATAGTAGATGCTTCAAGATACGAAAAATAAGAGCAAGTTTATAAACTAGTTGAGAATTGCCTCAAGTTTATATTTTTCCTCCTCATTGTAAGGCTCTGGCAGCTAACTTTAACCAGAAAACTCAGGTCCAGGTTTCTCAGTCATTGTGATTCAAATCCCAAGGTATAAGCACTTCCACACCCTCCAGTCATTGTAATCTGAGGTTCCCCTGGCAGTCGCAAGCCCCAGATCAAAGCCACCCCCCATCGCCCTGTCTCCATAATTATGCTATTATTGCGTTTGTTTCTTGATTTATACCTGAGGTAGTTGTTGTTGTTGTAATGTTAAACCACTTGTCTGAGTTCACCTAGCTTGTGCCAGTACCTGTTCTTGCGGGAAGAACACCGATCTCTCAGTAACCCCTGTTTCTCTGTGGAGCCCTGTCCCACACCTGAGACTTGGACATGGTCACCTCTTGACTTGCATGCTGTTGGGTGTCTTACGCTGCTTGCCACATCTCAGGAACACACGGCTATCGATGCCATTTGGTCAAGGCTGAGGGCACCATTTCCATTTGGATGACTGGCCAACCATCCTTCTTGATCCGCCCTTGCTTCTACCATGTCCTGGCCTCCTCTGTCTGCCTGGCTCCCATTGAAGTCCTTGTATGAGCTGGAGCTGAAACTCCAGAGATATGAAAACCTGTGATTGACAAACTCTACTGGATGGTAGAGTTTCTATGCTAGCTATCAGTACCATTCCTTTCACATCGCGATAGCATCCAGGGTCATGGTCTCTCAAAGCACTTCCTAAATCAGGGCAGTTTCCTCGTTATCCCCCACATCATTTAAACCCAATTCTCTGTTTTTGAGCAAAGAATTTATGCTCAAAAAAGAATTTTTGCTCAAAACTGGTTTTGAGCAAAGAATTATAAAGTCCCCATTTCTGCACAGCCTTGGTCTTCTCAATCATGCCCCTGTAGGTTGAAAAGCCAGAAGTCTGGAAGAGACATTAGAAGGTGAGAAACCTGTATAAAAAATAAGTATTAGGGGCACTTGGGTGGCTCAGATGGTTAAGTGTCTGCCTTCAGCTCAGGTCATGATCCCGGGGTCCTGGGATCGAGTCCCGCATTGGGGTCCCTGCTCAATAGGGTGGCTGCTTCTCCCTCTCTCCCTGCCTCTCCCCCTGTTTGTACTCTCTCTCCCTCTCTCTCAAATTAATAAATAAAATCTTTAAAAAAAATAAGTGTTAGCTGTACTACAGATTAGTGGTGGAATAGGATCAGCTGTAAAATACAGTAAGATGGAAAGTCTGAGACCTGGACAGCATCCAAAGATGTTGAAAGTAACACATTATTTGTCCTTCTTATTCTCAGTGTTCTTGAATTGCCCTGTAGTAGTATCTGATGTCTTTCCTTTCGAAGTATGCTCTTTTCTGGTGATAAAATCCCTCTTCTTTCTTTCTCATTCTCTTCTTATGCTCTGCTCATGCAGTACCCCTGGCTACAAGACCTTGCTAATCAGAACACTTTGTCCCCTAGCTATGGATTCATCCACAGGTGAGCACATGTCTGAAGCCAAAAAAATTAGAGGCAGCTCATTTTGGGATAGTAATGCTAACATGAAAGACCATGGGAACCTTTAACTGCCGGGAACTGTTTTGTCCACCATACAGAGAAATCCCACCAGCACAGAGGAGAACAGGCCTTAAAATGTCAAGAAACAGATTTCTGACGACCGCTTGACCCCAGCCATGCCGGAAGCCGGCAGAACTACATCCCATGGACTATTTGGTGGCATGAACAAAGAAGGGATGGTTTTGTTCAGTTACCTTGAATGAAATTTCTCTCATTTTAAATCAGAACAGTCCTGACAAGTATCCACCTAATTTGTAGGAGGATGAGGCTGGAGCCTGGGCACAGTGGAAGTTATGAGGAAGCAAGTGGCGGGTGTCCGTGTATCCAGCAACCAGAGAACACGTTCGCAGTAAGTAACCCGTAAGGCGTTTCACAGCAGCTAATGGGGTCTCGCTTTAAAAGTATTTCTTCTTTTTCATCGGAATTTGACATTTGAAAATAAAAGGTCTGTTATACTGCAGAGGTCCACGTAGTTATGACATATAAGCCACAGTTTTCAAACATGCGGGCCAAAGTCATTGTAAATGGCTGCATGATCGAGCAAACTTGAGGGAAACCCAACAGCTCTTCAAGCGTGGAACTAGAGTGGAATGAATCAAATGACAAATCTTTCTGCCCTTCCACTTTGTCATGAAAATACTAAGTGCTAATCCTTATCATGAAAATAAGCGTGTCATGATTCGTAATTTATATTAGGGATGGAATAATTTTCAGGCACTATGAATTGATTCCATAGAACAGCAAAAGCTAAAGTAACAGTGGTTTGAACAGGACAGGAGCTTACATCTATCTCAAGTGAAAGACGTCTGAAAGCAAAGAGGCCAGACCCTCTCTGGGGGCTCTCCTAAGTCATCAGAGACCCAGGCACCTCCCACCCCTCTGCTTGCCCTCCCTCATGCTCTGACATGGCTTCTCGATCTCCAGCCATCGCATCCTTGCTCCAGGCAGCTATGTGGATATATAGACAAAGAACATACCCCTCCCTTAAAGAGACTGCTCAGAGGTCACATGGACCTCTCTGACCAAAACTCAGTCACATGGTCTCTCTTCGCAACTTTTACGGCCTGGTGAAAGTGTTCTTTCAATTGGGTGGCAATATGCCCAGCTAAAGATCAGGGGTTCTATTACTTAGGAAAGGGGGAGAATGGATCTGGGGAAAGGAGCGGTGCAACAGAGTGGGTGGGAATTCAGGGATCTTACATCCTTCAAGGCTCAAAGATTACCTGTGCTGCTTAAACTTGGTATGTCTGAAAGGAAGCTATAGAATTGTTCATGATGATGGATATTTGGGCTCTTACTTTTTGGGAAAATTTTGTGTTCTAGCTTTCTCTGCCTTGTCTTTTATAAAAATCAGTTCCCCAAAATGCACACACAAAAACCAGATGTTTCTATTACTCATGGATTTTTATTCATTGCATGAGCTAGGTTACTCATATGTCTGCTGATGATAAGTTTAAGTCAAGATTTTAATGATAAACATAAAGTATGAGTATATTATTTCCTCTCTTACTATGCATATTTTCTAGTTCTTCCCTCCCTGCCTCACCACCCAAAAGACTTCAAAGAATCTTCATTTGGTTTAAACATTTGGACAATGGCAGAAAAAGGACTAATACCATTTGGAAGAGGTAGACCTAAAATTCTTTCTCAGCTATTTCATTGTTTATCATCCTACCACCACCACCTCTTTACCCCTCTCTAGCCTTCCAAAATCTACAAGGCACTCTGCAGGGAAAAAAGTCTCTTCATGGAACTGTGTGTGGATTCTGATAGGCGGCTCTTTGCCTGGCTGCTGATTGGTGAAAGAAGGATCAAAGAGTTTATATAGAGACTTCCAGTCAAGATGTCACGATAGGTTTTTGTATGTTATCATACTTTAGTAAAATGTTTTAAAAAATCCAAAGGAATCTAAACAACATGGTAGTCTGATACTCAACATTATCCACTTAAAAAAATACAGGGATGTCTTATGTATAAAAAATTTCTAATATCTCAAGTATATAGCAAAGATAAATACAAGAATGAGAAAAATACATAAGCCCAGTTTTAAAAATTGGTAATTTTATACCATTATTTTTCTCTTTCAGTGCCCTCCATTAAGATAAAATTTATCTTAATGTGGTATTTTTGTTTAAAAATCTTATACTTAGGGATGCCTGGGTGGCTCAGTCAGTTAAGCGGCTGCCTTTGGCTCAGGTCATGATCTCAGTCAGGGTCCTGGGATCGAGTCCCGCATCAGGTTCCTCGCTCAGGGGGGATCCTGCTTCTCCCTCTGCCTGCTGCTCCCCTTGCTTGTGCACTCTCTCTCTCTCTCTCTCTGACAGATAAATAAATAAAAATTTAAAAAAATAAACTAAAAATCTTACATTTATTACTCCATTGTACTTTGCAACCAAAAAAATGCATATACATAGAAATTTAATTTTTTAGTTTCCTGTGACCAAGTATGTAAATGACAAACTATCTTCTGGATTGGTTATAAATTTAGCAATATCAAGTTAGTAAAAAAAATAACAAGCATGTATTACAAAGTTTGGAAATCAAATTAAAAAGTCAAATTTTATTGGAAACTTATCTCAATATGGATAAGGATTTTAAAATTTTCAATTCATTCATGTATCAGTGGGTAGATATATTTATTGCTAACATAGGTTAGGGTTCAGCATCAATTCCATTGCTATTATTGCTCTTACTGCTGTGAGCTAAGCAATAATATTAGCATGGTATAGCCATTATCCTCACAGCCTCTGGGGTGAGTCTACTCGAGTTTACGTCCCAACTCTGTGACTTACTGCTCTGTGAACTTGGGTGAATAGTCGACCTCTCTGGGATTCCTTTTTCGTCTATAAATTGTCTGTCATAGTAAAACTTACCTTACGGGGTTGTTGTGAGTATTGAATGCGCGTGTGTAAAGCGCATAAACCCATCCCTGGCATATAACAAATATCTGTAAGTATTTAAGCAAAATGCTCAATAGATGAAATAGAGAGAGTTTTGCTATAGCATAGTTCCAAATTGCGTTCATTCCTCTGAAAAAAAAATCACATGATGATCTATTTTCCAAAATTATTTCTAATGATATATCAGGTGACAATTCCTCCTTCATTTCTGTTAACGGAAAGAATTGGAAATTATCTGACTTGAGGAGGGAGTTGTTACTCAGTCATCTGAATCATTTACCTTTTCAGTGTCTGCACTAATGTCTCTAACTTTCCTTTGCTTGGTGACCCCAAGGTTTTTATTCCCCTGGGCATCATAGTAGAGCTCTACGTGGAAAATCAATAGGGGCTCTCTTTCTTCCAGCAGCAAAGGCAGACTATGAAATGGATTATTTGTCTGAAAGCAAGATACCGAGATCGGTCACAGATAGGAGCTCCCGAAACTCAGTGGTCTTCACGTTGGTAGTGTGCCGGGGACGTCTTGGGACTTCCGGCAGCTACACCCTGTTGGAGGTCTCTGATGAGTCGCAGGCCCGGGAGTGGTGGCGGCAGCCTGGGGTCCAGTTCCTTCTACCCCCAGGGAAACAGTAGGACTAACCTAGTTTCTCAGTGGCCTAGAGAGATTAGGTGCCAACAGTTAGCCTATGAGAAGCCAGTTTTTCCAGAACCTGTAAGATAAGCGTTCAAAGGGATCCAGAAGCAGGAATTGCCGAGACTTACCCCCTCAGCCGACCCAGTCAAAGGCCCTCAATGCTTTCTCGTGAGGGATTTTTTTTTCTCATACTCCTTCTCTTAGCTGTACGAAATTGGCTTTGTTTGTTAGCAGAAATGCTGCTTGCTCTGGGCCTGGGGGCTCGGCAAAGGCCTCGGCTCACAGGGTAGAGCAGCCTGGCAGTCAGTAACTGTGGGAACGTGGGGAGAAGGGTCAGGTGGGCCCGACTTGGACGATGCCTTCTCAGTGGGGCACCTGGTGAGGCACTCGGGTTTCCAGTGTTACCGCGCACGGCGGCACCAAGCCTGGAAGAAAAAAATCCCGGCTGTGACTGAGGATTCTTTAGCCTGAACTGAGGGTTCGGTTCGCATCAGAGACATGACTTTCCCTCCTTCACCTATAATATAAATTATGAACCTCCCCTATGTATTGCTTGGAAATAGGATTTGTATTGTTTTCCTACATGTGATTTATACCCCTACAAGTGAATGCAGTGCAATAGCCAGTGATTTTTTTAAATTACCAGTTACTAAAAAATATTCCAGATCGCAGCTGGCTAGGAAGTGCTCCTGTGCTTTCCTGAGGTGTGAGTGGGTGTGGCGGCGTGCACGCACTCTCAGCCCGGGCGCGAGGGCCCAGCAACACGCCACGAGCCACGCCAAACATTTGCGGCATATCTCCTGATCCGGGCTGCTCGCGGGTTATTCCGTTTTCCTGCCCTCTTTTTGTGGGGGGGTCTGGGAGGGAAGAAGTATGTGGAGACCCAAGACATTTGTTAAAATTCCATGTAGTTGTGAGAGGCTTTGTGAAGCCCAAGATGCTTTGTACAATTTAATCAAGGCATTCTGTAAGCAACAGCCAGGATGTGGAGAACTGGTAGAACATTCCCATGGAAAGAAAACATGGGAAAAGATAAAAGGAAAAAAAAAAGTTAGCCTTCAAAAGACCCTTGGAGATTATTTATAGAAATGGCCTCAGACAATGAGAACTGACAAAATTATTTTCCAACGTTAGATGGTCTGGTATCACCGAGGGAACCTTCCATCTGATTAAAAATAATTATTGCTGGCGTTAAATCCAGTTGGAATCACCCCGCACGATTTATCTTCTATGTCATGCTGCTACCATATGCCCGACATTGTGGAGCAGAAACACTCTCTTTCATTCTGATAAATAGTACTTTGTAAATATTTAGAGACGGAAGCGCTGGATCGCTGAGCCGTTCTGACAGGGAACATGTGCCAATGAGCCGGTTACTCATGTTCTTGACCGAGACTCCGTTGGAGGGCTGGGGCCCCGGCGCGTTCCTGGAGCCAGGTACGCCTTTCCCCGAAGTCTTGTTCACAAACGCCGCCACTGGAGCCGCGTGGCCGGGCTCTTCGGCGTGGGCTGTGCTTTCCAAAGCGCACGTACACTTCGGAGTCAGCTGGCTGCCGTCTGGTGGCGCTGTATCCGTTGATAAGCCGCCATAGTTAATTCAACTGGCTTTTTCTGGAGCACTCGTTTCAAGGAAGAAATCATACTTAATGTGACCTTATTTGGAGAAAGGGACTTTATAGAGGTAAGCAAGTGAAAACGAGGTCAGTAAGGCGGCCCTAGTCCACCGTGACTGGTGTCCTTAGAAAAGGGGGAAATTTGGACACAGAGACAAGCATAGAGGGAAGACATTGTGAAGATACATGGAAGACTGTCACCTACGAGCCCAGAAGAAAGGCCTAGAACAGCTTTTCCCCTCACAGCTCTAAGAAGGAACCAACCTAGCCAATGTCTTGATTTGGGACTTTTGGTCTCCAAAACTGTGAGATAATGAATTTCTGTTGTTGAAGCCCACCTAGTCTGTGATTCATTGTCGCAGCAGCCTTAGCAAATGAAAACTGAAAGAAACCATACCCAGTGCTCTTTGGGGGGTTTCTGTTTGGGGAATTTGAGTTCCCTAAAAGAGAGGGACTTCTCCTTTACTCTCTAGGTAGGAGCTGTTTGGAGGAATCCCTGTTCCTCTCTCCCCTCCTGTGAGGAGGAGTAGCTCATGGGATCACCGACATTGGGACACAGGTCACTAACTGTGGGCCCAGCCTATTGCACCTTGCTCTCTCTGAGACTGTCACGCTCTCAAACTCAGCCTCCTCTCCGTCCACTCTGCTTCCTTGCGCAAATTGTCCAAGCCAAGCTGCACACTCCCTGTGGTTGGGTGAGCCCCTTCCTCCAGGGCTTTACTTGGGCTCCAATTGAATGGAAGGCATCAGAAGTTCGTCAGTCTCATGCCCAAGCTGGCTTTCTATCTCGCATCTGCAGTAACAATGCTAGTAGTTTGACATCTGTTGTCTTTGTCCCTTGTGAGAATACTCAGTTGTCCAGGACTGTAGCACCTGGAATAAACTCCTTAGAGTTTACTTGATATAAATATTATTTTGTGGGGGTCCTTGACTCTTCTAAGGAGTAGAATTAGACCACGATATTTATCCTGATAGTTTTGTGTATGGGTATGCTTCCCCTCAGAATTGGAACTGTTAGAAAAACATAAATAATAGTGATTTCAACTTTTATTTATCATTGGATTCGAGTTGGAAATTTCTGTTCATGCTATTTATGGACATCTGACACATCCCCCCCAAATGAGGAAACTTGCCAGATCAACATTTCTCTGTGATTGTTGATGTTTCAATAAGCCTATAGAAAATCATTCTCTAACTATGTCTAGATCATTTCCAATGCACTTTTTAAAAAAAGGAATATCTCATCTGCCCCATTCTGCCCCCATTCTGAAATTTGTAGCTTTAAATTCAGCATCTATCAGGAGCAAGGATGAATATCTTAGGACATATGTCTTACCTTACATTGTTAAAAATCATTTATCCATCTTGAATACATCTCCCCAAATATTTACCATGTGTTATTTATCAGGGTGAAAGAGGTTTTTCTACTCAGCAAAGTCAGGGTCTAGTAGCTCTGTGATACAGAAAATGAATTGTGCAGAAAATAATGTCAATTGTCATTAGAAACAAAGAGCAAGGAGAAGACGAATAAGAAGAAAAATGTAGGGCAAAGAAGCAAATTCACTGTTGTTCAAGTGCCCAGAAAAGATGCTGTAAGGAGTTAGAGAGCCTCCTTGTCCTGGAATGGATGGACCAGAGCCTAGCTCTGCAGTCAGGCGGGGGTGGGGGTGGAGTGGGAAGAGGGGGTGTGGGGGGAGGAAGAAAGAGCTAAGGAGTGGATGCTAGCAGAATGTGGAGACCCAGAGAAAAAGAAGTAGAGGGAAGTATGTGCCTGCATATATTTTCTCCTGATTGAACATGCACGCTTAAATTGAACACCAGGGCTTCTCTAAAGACTCACCAATTCCTGTAGCTAAATACTAGACAATGGTATTTTAAAATAACATTTATGTAGGATATAGGTCCATAGTTCTTTATCCTTCTTTAAATAAAAACCACTTTACATAGAAGAATTCGGGTTTTGCAAGTGATGCACGCAGCTGGTCTAGGTTAACATGTCTCTCTAATGGAAACAACGGATGGTTTGGAAAAGAGCAGATTCAGCATTTTTTGCCAACTGGTGAGGAGGAAAAGGTGTTTAACTCTGAGTAGCAAAAACAGTATGTGCCCAAGGACTGCAGCTCGCAGTTGTTACTAAAGGATGCGTGTGCAATTCATTTCCTATCCATGGGATGCATTTTGTGGTTTTGACTGTGGTGGACTATGACAGGGGCAAAAGAATACTGGAGGAGCCCACGTTCACCCTGACTCCTAAGGAATATGGCGTGGCAAGATGTGGAAATGGAGTGTCCCATCATGAAACTCCAGAGTACAGCTCAAGGGGGTGAGGGGTTGATGCATAATGATAATGATAAACTAAACCTGCAGCTCCAGCTTAAATGAGTCTAATATGTATTGGAAAGTGTTGGAGACTCTTTAGAAACAGATATGGACAGTTCTTGCTTAGAGCTTGGGTGCCATCTCAAAGATATGGTTATTAACCTTGTGCCTCTAGTGCTTTTTGGAGAAGTCCCTAAAGTATCCTGTCTCTGAGGAACGGTGTGTCTCATCTTTATGTTTTTGTACCCACCATTGGAATGTTGCCCACTGCCTCCTTTCACTTTTCTGGATTTTATTCAATCTTCAAGGATCCTATAAAATCTCATCTTTTCCCATGAAATTTCTTGGCATGCCCAGGCAGTGATGATTTTAATGTAATTCCATAAAACTTATTGTGTATGTTGCCCGTAGCTGGTATGAATTTTGCTTCACTACCACACTGGGTTGACCAAAAAAAATCTGAGTAATGAGTTCATCCCAAACATTAAATTAGATGTCTTGGAATTCCACTGGCCAGGATGACAAAAAAATCGATCTCAGTTCTTATTGGGATTTGCCACCCCACCCCATTACTCAGAGGCCCCATGGGTCTTACGAAATCTAGTATAGTCTGCCTTTTGTCCTTATTTGGTACTTCTGAGATGTTCCTTGTCCCACTCAGTTCTGCCTTCCATGCCACTTGGGGCATGGAGGCCTCTGGAAAGGCTGGGGGATCTAGAACACAGGGCATAGCCTTCCCTTAAAAACAGCTCTCTACCATTCTCCTCTTAGTTTTGTCCACCTCCATAGAATATTAAAAAGGTTAAGTCTTGAAAACCCTGGGATTTAAAAAGCTCAGTCCCAATCTACTCTCAAGGAGTCCTGTACCCTTGCTCCCGGTCTCATTTCTACCTCTACCCCTCCAAATATTTCCTAGTAAAATCTGCTCCACCCCGTGGCAAAGCCCATGTACCTGTCTTTCAGTGAGCCTTTAGAAATACATCTTGAGGAGGAGGTTTGGGGGGCAGGGTTGCTGATACCTGTCAGTTCTCTCTTACTTACTCACCCAATTATACTCTCATTTGGCATTCACCCTATAGAGCTTTATAGTTATTACTTGTTACCTTTTTCAAGTTCAGTGTCTCACCTACACAACTAAATTATAAATTTCTGCTGACATTGACCATACATCAAAAGTCTTTATAATCCTTACAGTGCCAGGCATACGATGATTTATTTTTATTAATAGATGAAGAAACACAGTTGGCTGGGTGCTTTTTTGTTTTTTTCTATCCATTTTCTCTTTGCTGAAACTGGTAGATTTTCTCGTAGGGCCTTTTTTAAAGGTGAAAGAAATTTACTATAACCACTAAATGCGATTTATATTTTAGGACCTTGTTCAAACATCATCCCTTCAATGTAGCCTTCCCTGAGTTCTCTAAATAAGAGTAATTATTTTTTCCTATAGATTTATAAAATATTTTAACCCATTCTCTCCTTTTCTTGGTCTAGATTTCTGGATATTGAGAAAATTGTGTGTGGGGTGGGTAAGGGCTGAGATTCTGGAACCAAATCACTTGGGTCCAAAATCTAGGTATGTTGCTTCCTAGGTTTGTGACTTTGGACAGGTTTTCTCATTTGGAAAATAATGATAGTAACAGTAGCTATCTCCTGTTAAGTATTACATGAGTTTATACACAGAAAGCACTTGGGGCAGAGTGAGTATTCAGTATGCCTTGGCCATTAATATATGCTGATTTGGCTCACAGTGTTTCAGCGTTAATTTAGAAATCCCTAATCATAATAGTAATGTGATAATAACTTGGAGTGAATGGAAGAAAAGAGATATATACTAATTAAAATGGATTTTTAAAATAAATCACTGATCGAACATACACAGTAATCAAAACTAAACTGATAAAATGTTTCTTCAGTGAGGACCTTTGATGATCTGCTTTAAAGAAGGAAATTATCTGTAGTTAGCATATCCATTTTTGCAGAGTGCTTCTAAAGTGTCTAAGTGTTGAAAATAATTTGCTCTGCTCAGCCCTCCAGAGATTTAACAGCTTTATGTAATAATGTATGCTAGATATATGTACATTTCACAAAGCAAATAAAGGTGTGGTTTTACATTGAAAAAAAAGAAGTTACCATATTATTTTAAATGAGCCAAGTTAAGTAGTGTCTGATGGATGACAAACACTAATTTGTCTCAAATCAATGAGGCTTTCCAGCTTTGTGAACATTTATCTAAGTATACCAAATACAAGCGACCTGGAATGCTTTTAGGAACTGAATTAGACCCAGTTTTTCAAAAGATGGTGGAGATGTAGTTTAGGTTGAGACTCTTTAAAAAAAACACGTTGAGATGGAGATTTGTTTGCAGGAGGTTAATTGGGGAGTGCTCTGAGGAACAACACCTGGAAGGAAGTGAGGGGAGCTGAACTGGGCAGAGGGGCGACGTGAATTTTGATGAAGTTGCCACAGAGATCTGTTTGATCCCACAGGGAGCTCTGGAGCTAGGGTGGCCCTTCATAATTACCCAAAATTGAGGCGAGAGTCTAGGCTTCTGTATGACCACCACACACCACACACACACACACACACACACACACACACACACACACACACACACACACACACACACACACACACACACACTGACCAACCTGGGAAAGAAAGGGACCATTAACACTGTGCAGTGTAGCTCCTGTCAGCTATTGGTAATCTATGGAGGGTAACTTAGCTGTGAGCCTTCATCAGCCAACCCTCCAGAGGACTGAGGGAAGCAACATCCAGAGGCTGAAAGCAGGATCTGGGCATAACATCACAGCATCTAAGACACCACACCAGAGAGACAACAAATCATAGGACTTGGTTTTAAAGTTTATGAAGGAGATGGTGTAGACCCTACTGGTGGACCCTAATTTCAGTGTTGAACAAGTTACCCGTGTCTTCCTTACCCAGGGTTCTCATGTGGAAATTGGAGATGCTCTATGAGGAGTGGCCAAGATGGATCTTAGAAGAAAAGAGTCAACTAAATCTGCCTTAAAACATTCATAGACAGCCTCTTATCAAGGTTTATACTACTTTAATTAAACATGCTCCCAACCCCTGGTGATTTTAGCCCTAGGGCCCAAAGAATAGCTCATCCATCCCTTGCCCATCGAATTTACTTTGATTCTCTGTGGTCCAAAAGTAAGGGTGGGGGTCATTCTGGCAATTATGTGGATGATGAAATTCACAGAATATTCTTCGTCACCATCAGATCTATACTGAAAATGAGGAAAATGGAAGGATTCTGCCTCTGTGCTGGGAACTTGTGCACATCTTACTCCCTCATGGTGTCATAATACAGTGCATTTATTTTAAATTTGATTAAAACCCAGGAGTAAACAATGCATATTAATTGATCCATGCATTTCAGCGAACAATGAATTTGAGTCCCTGGATTGATTTCTCTGAGCAAGCCAATAAAGTAAGTAGACCTTGCATTATTTATCACTGGTCATCCAATATAATGTTTAAGTCAACAGAACTGCTCTGCTTCCTGTGTTTGCTCAGGGAAAGTAGCAGGCTTATTTAGGGGAGATCAGGATATGGCGTCAGATCTTTACTCTGAATCTTTCAAAAAGCAACAAAAGGGCCATCTAGAGCTTTCTGTTTTCTTTCTTGAGTGCACATGTGCATAAGGAAAGACAGTTCATCTGTAACCTTAGAAAGAAGATAATAGACCAAAATGAAACCCAAGTATATTTTTACCCATCAGATGAGTCATTTTTCCCGTGAGGTTAATGATCATTAATGACTTTAATTAAGGAGTCAGCTGAAGTATTTATCTTGGAAAACGTGTATCCATGTAGTTTGCACTATTGGATTTTAGCTCTCTGCTGTGATGATGTCCTTTCAAAACACCCTATTAATGTGAACTCTCATTGGTGCTGTCTGCTTAGGTTGTGGTGCTGAGGGCATATTTTACGGTGACAGTGGCGAGGTTTAGCCTGGCATTTAACTAACTGTTGGGCTAGAATTATTCTTGTTCATCTGAGTTTCCAACTTGGAATTTGTAAGATAAATGAGCCAGTTGCATCTATTCTCTAGCAATTAACTGGTAATTGGGGCATTTAATCAGAATACTGACTTGAAGGACTTGAGCCTGATTAGATGCTGTTGGCATGAACAAAAGATCCAAGTCCTAATTCATCTCATTCATGTGCTATATTCACACCTTATGTCCAGATCAAACCCAGATCCAAATAAATAAATACTGATGAAAATGCTTTATGGAGGTGAAATAGATTTAAAAGCCAATCTTCTCCAA
Organism: Potos flavus; assembly: GCA_028534135.1. NCBI lineage: Eukaryota > Metazoa > Chordata > Mammalia > Carnivora > Procyonidae > Potos > Potos flavus. Next base: position 88,388,487 of record CM052896.1, read on the forward strand.
AATACTTAGGTTAATGATATTCTTTCTATAATTATTTGTTATTCATCTACTTGGTGCAAGAAATTCCTCCCAGGTATATAAACATGAATAATACGGCTGTTGAATTCAAGAAGCCTTGGTTAGCCTAAGTTTCACTTGAATAAATCAAGATAAATCACTATTCCTCTGTGTCTTCTGTGAAAACCAGATAACCACCATACTTCATGGTCCACACAGGGAAGATGCAACAGTCAAGTTTTTGGGGTTTGCACCAAAATTACCAAGATTAACATACATATCAGTAAAAGTCAGTAGTTCAAGTCTCACTATGGATTAGAATCACCTGGAATGTTGGGGCCCCTGCGTCGCTCAGTCGGTTAAGTGTCTGACTCCTTAGTTTCAGCTTAGGTCGTGATCTCAGGCTCCTAAGGTCATGATCTCAGGTCCCTGTGTCAGGCCCTGCACTCAGTGGGGAGTATGCTTGGGATTCTCTCTCTCCCTCTCCCTCTACCCCTCCCCACCTAAAATTTAAAAAATAAAAAAGAATCACCTGGAATGTTTTCAAAAACAAAGATTCCTTGACCACACCGTGGACCTGTTAAATCAGAATATTGGAGCTTGGGACCTTTGCATCAATTTCTCAAGTAGCTTAGGTAATTTTTAATGTGTTAATTAATAACTGTTGACATAGCAAAAAAAAAATTTAATTTAACTTTCAGATTATGGCTACAGAGTTAGAGCAAGAAGATAGAAGATCCTACGAGTCTGTGGGGCCATAGGAAAAACAGCGTGGGTATAAAGGGGTGGAATGGAGTTGGGGGCTCAGGAGCCAGGGAGCCATCCTCTGGCCCATCTGAGTCTAGCCTTGCAATTGCCTCTCCACTCATGAACACATGACCTTACTTGTCAGCGGAGAGCTGCAAGAGGATGGCCTCTGCTTTACATCTGCCTTCCAAAGTTCAGACAAGTGTCATTTGAGGCCTCTTCACCTTTGGAGAATAGGAAGGTACCATAAAAGGGGTGTAGAATAGGGTTGAGCTAAACAATCGGAAGGATCGTTCACACGTATCCCTCAGAGATGGAACACATCCATTCTCTTGGTTTCAGCTGCTATTTAGATGATGCTGCCACTAAAATCAATATCTGCAGCCAATACCTCTTCTCTGCAATTCAAATTTCTATACCCAGATGCCTCCCAGACAGCCCCACCTAGGTATTCTAGGTAATGCAGAGTCAACATATCCCCAAATGAACTCATCTTGCTGCTACACTTGCTCCTCTTCTCATGCGCCAATTCCCGGTTGCTGGGAATGTCACCTTCATCCACTCAGGCACCCAGACTGTATTCTTTCTTTCTTTTTTTTAATTAACATATAAGATATTATTTGTATCGGGGGTACAGGTCTGTGATTCATCAGTCTTACACAATTCACAGCACTCCCCAGAGCACATACCTTCCCCAATGTCCATCACCCAGCCACCCTATCCTTCCCTCCCCACTCCCCTCCAGCAACCTTCAGTATGTTTCCTGAGATTAAGAATCTCTTATGGTTTCTCTCCCTCTCTGGCTACATCTTGTTTCATTTTTCTCTCCCTTCCTCTATGATCCTCTGTCTTGTTTCTTAAATTCCTCATATCAGTGAGATCATATGATAATTGTCTTTCTCTGATTGACTTATTTCACTTAGCATAATACCCTCTAGTTCCATCCACGTCATTGCAAATGGCAAGATTTCATGTGGTTTTTGATGGCTGCATAGTATTCCATTGTGTGTGTGTGTGTGTGTGTGTGTGTGTGTGT
>CM052896.1:88390766-88427656 GCA_028534135.1 Potos flavus
ATATCCAACCTCCTAGGGTTGTCTGTTTGTCTTCTGAGTCTTTCTCATTCATCCTGTCCTCCCGAGGCCTGCTACCATTGTTCTAGCCTAAACCAGCATCATTTCTGACCTGAATTTCTGCAACAACTTCTTCATGGGTTTCCCTAGTGCTGGTTTTCAACCCTTCAGATATGTAGTTGGCATGATTGCATTAAACACAGACATGATCATATCAGCTCCCTGGTTGATGGTTCTTCATCACCTGTTGAAATGGCCTTAAAGTCTGCCTGCACATTAAAATTTATATAGAATGTATTCATATCTTGGGGCTTTTAAAATTATTAATGCCTGAACCCCACTTAAGACCAACTGGATCAGAATCTCTGGGGCTAGGGCTCAGGAATCAGTATTTTTTTAAAAGCCTCTAAGTGATTCTAATATGCACTTAGAACATGTTAGACCAAATTTTGTTCTGGCCATCTATTGCTATACAACAAAACTTTGTTGGCTTAAACAACCACCGTTTTATTATATCTCACTGTTTCATGGATCACAAATCTAGAGGGGACTTACCGGGGCAATCTCCCACCCTACACCAACTGGGATCACTTGTTGGTATTTAAATGACAGATGAGCTGGTCTGGAGGGCCCAAGATGGTATCTCTGAAGTCAGAAAGGCTGAGCTCCACCGGCACCATCGACCAGAGTGCCTACATGTGGCTTTTTCAGTCTGACAATCTCAGATGAGTTGGGCTTGTTACATGGGGGACTACTTTCATGACCTTGCTGCCCAAATTATGGTCCACATACCAAGCAGTGCCGAAATCATCACCTGGAAGCTTGTTAGAGAATGAAGAATCTCTGCCCCCTGACCCCAGTCCTTCTGAATCAGAATCCACTTCTTACCTTCACGGCGATCGGTGCATAGGCTCAAGTTTGAGAAGTACTGACCTGTAGGGCAAACTCTGATGTCCTTAATGTATTTGAGGTCTTCTTTCATCTGACACTTGCCATACCTCTGCAGTGTTAAAATTCTCCATTCTTTCCTGGACTTTCAGACATGGGATCACTGAGCGACTTTCATCCCCCTGCACTTTATTTTCCATGTTCCTGTGCTTTGCTCTCCTTGCCTGTAATATCTTTCCTCCTTCCGCCTTCCACCAAACATTCCTCCTTCCGCCTTCCACCAAACATTTAACACTCCTCCTTTCTACTAAGTGCAGGTGTCGCTTCCACCAGGATGCCTTGCCTGACTGGCCCACCCCCCCCCACCACGTGACTTAGGGTGCAGTGCTGTCCACTGTGTGCGCGTAGCTCCCAGGCAGATCACTGTCGCTGCACCTGTGACACTGTGCCTAGATTTATACCAAGTTTTCTGTTTCAGGTCAGCATCCTCCATGAGACTCTGAGCTCCTCATGGGCCAGACTTATGCCCTAACTACATCTCTTTCCCACCACTTAATAAATAAGAATAACAGTTGCTCAATTAATGGTTACTAAATGAAAAGTAATATTTATGAGTATATAATTAAGACTGAAATTGTTCTCAGCAAGTTTTTGGGCAGAAGCACCCATGGAGCTTTTGAAACCTATCTTCCTGAGCAAGCATCATTGCTAGAGATTCTGACTAAAGAGACTTGAGTGGAAGCCAGACATTAGTATGTGGAAGAAAGGTCACGGGTGCTTCTGAGCCACGATCAGGGTGTGAAACTATGGTTCTGGATATTATGATGAATAAAATATATGTTTTCCTTACTATTTTGTACTAACTAATCTCACTGTTTAGTAGTTTTGTACAAATGAGTGAGCAAAACAATTTCAAGACAGTTACAATGCCAAATTGTGGGAGACTGTGATAATACTATTAATACTTTTGTAATTCAAGTAGCTCTAGGTTACCAGTCAATGAGTACAGATGTAATCTCATTAGAGCTGACCCCTAATATGTATACTAGACATTGGACATAAGGCAGAGTGATCCCTGAGACAAGGGAGTGAACCCTATGATCCACCTCTTCCTTCCTCGAGTGTTTATAGGGTTCTGGAGGGAGAACCCAGGTCTCCCTGAGTTGAGGAGATAGAACTCAGAGTCTGGGGGATGCCAAGGCAGCTAATGTCTACAGGGAGAAGCCCAGGGAGGAGAGAGTTGCAGAGAAAGAGAGCTCTGAGGATCTGAAGAGGGACCTCTCAGGCCTTCACCTGATTGCTGATTAACATGCGAGGAAAGCACCCAAGGCTGGAGAAAGAACCACCAGAAAGGATTAGACAGAACAATTTTCAGGGCTCCTGTGGTGCTGGAAATAGTTTGGGGTTTTGCCAGCCAGAGTGGAAAAACTTCATCATTTACATAGCTCATCAAACATTAGGTAGAGTCCTCAGAAGGATATTGCCTCAGTAGTGAGGAAAATTATCCCTGGACAAAAGATTGCTCTGAGCCTGCCTAACAAAGCTTAAAAGCAAAGTCTCGAGAGGATCAAACTGTTTCCAGTTAACTGTGTCCCAGAACAAGTTCAAAACTAGTTACGGAATACCAAAATATTGGCACTCAGTAAAGTAAAATTCACAATGTTTTAGGACCCAATAAAAAATTACCAGGCATACAAAGGGATACAAAAATATGACCCATAATGAGAAGAGAAATCAGCCAACCAAAACCAACCCAGAAATGATACAGATAATAGAAGCAGTAGGTAAGGACATTGAAGCAAATAATACATTATATGTTAATAAAAAAAAGAAGAATATGAAGATAGAGCATGTTAAGTAGAGACATGGCAGATATTTAAATAAAAAACAAAGGAAAAGCACCCAAATAGAACTCCCAGAGATGAAAAAATGATGTCCAGGATGAAAGCTACACAGAATGAGATTAACTGCAGATTAGACACTGATAAAGGAGAAATGAGTGCATTTAAAAATACAGCGGTTGAAACTAAAATGAAGCACAGAGAGAAAAAAGACTGAAAAAACCACAGAGCATCCCTGGGCTGTTGGACTATCCGGAGTGGCTTCATAATACCTGTTGAGTCCATGAAGGAGGAGTGACTACAAAATATGTATACATGTGAAGAAAGTGACCAGAGTTTTTCCAAATTTGGTTCAAATTAAATCCTATAGTTTCAAGAAGCTCAATAAGCCTGAACACAAATATTAAAAAAAAAAAAGAAGAAGAAGAAAATGACATGGAGGACAACTTAATCAAATTGCTTAAAATCAGTGATCACACAAAAATCTTAAAAGCAGTTAGAGCAGGGGCACCTGGTGGAATAGTCAGTTAAGCGCCAGCTCTTGATCTCAGCTCAGGTTGTGATCTTAGGGGTGCTGAGATCAGCCCGTGTGGGGAGCAGAGCCCGTTTGATTCGTCCCCTCCCACTGCCCCTCCCCCCCACTGGCTCTTTCTCTCTCTCTCAAATAAGTAAATAAAATATTTTAATAAGAGCAATTAGAACAAAAAAGATACATTATTTTCAGAAAAGCAAAGACTAAAAATTACAGTAGATTTAATCACGAGAAGCAGTACGCCCCTGGGGACAGTGGAGAAACGTCACTGAAGTACTAATGTAAAAACACAGAATCTAGAATTCTCTGGTCAGCAAAAATATGTATCGAAAACAAAGCTAAAAGAGAGACTTTCAAGCACTCAAAAGCTGAGAATTCCTCCCCAGCAAGTCAGCATTTCCGGAGATGTTAAAGGAAGTCCTTCAGGCAGAAGGAAACTAAAACCAGATGGGAATCTGAATCTACACGGGTGTGAGGCACACCTATAAATATAGCCATTTTTTTCTTATTTCTAATAATTTTAAAAGATAACTGACAATCTAAAACCAAAATCGTAACAACATGTTGTGAGGGTTCGAACATACGTAGAAGTCAAACATCTGAGCACAAACAACACACAAAGGTCAGGAAGAGGGAAATGGAAGAATGTTGGTATCAGGTTCTTAGGCTCTATGTGATGTGTGTATCTAATGTCAGTTGAAGTTAGATTGGGCAGGGAGAGAAGCAGGAGGGAGAGATTATGGAAAAACATGACAAAATGGGGGGGGGCATACATGTTCATTATCTTGACTACAGCTGTAGTATCATACAAGTATACATATGTCCAAACATCGGATTTTATACTTTTGTGCAGCTTGATGTATATCAATTATACTTCAACAAAGCTATAAAAAGAAGAAAAAAACACCTGAGATACAATTTCACACTCGTTAGACTTGCAGAATTTAAAAAAGTACTTACCATTGTCAGGTGTTGTCAAGGATATGATTGTATACTGGAAAAGGAAGTAGGAATTTTGCACGACCTCTTTGGAAAGCAGTTTGGCAATACCAAGCCGAAGATGGACAGACAAATGTACATTCCACTTTGCACTTCTACTTCCAGGCCCATGATAAGAAAAATTACATATGTGCACACCAAGACATGTCCAAGTGTATTCAATGAAGCATTATTTCTAATAGCAAAAAATTGGAAACAACTCGCATGTCCATCAGTAGGGGAGCAATAAATATAAGCATATTTGCACATATATTAAAACATATTTGTATATCATAAAGCATAAGTAAACCATAAGTAAATGTTGGCATTTGATGAAATGTGATACAGAAATTTTTTTCTGACTTTCATGTGCAAAGAAACCACCTGGGGATCTTTCGGTCTGAGGTGGGGTTTGGGGTTCTACCTCTTTGAGAAGCCTGGTGATGCTGCTGCTTCTGGTCCGTGGTGTTTTGTGTAGTAAGACAAGACTGCATGCACAAACTAGATGTCTTTGTATCGACATGGATCAGTCAAAAGAAAGGAAGAAGGAAGGAAGGACAAGTTACCAAAAGATTTGTGCAGTATGATGGCTTTGATGTAAAAGTTTAAGAATACAAAGCAGTACTATACATTCTCCAGATTGAAAACACAGACATGAAAGATAAGTAGCAGGAGAAGTTGATTGTAGGAAGGGAGAAAAAGAAACATATAGCGCCGAAGAGGGAAACATGAGCATCCACCTTAATCACAGACGCCTATTGTGTTTATATTTGTAAAAAGCCCTGGAGGTAACCCCTAAAACAGAACCATTTGTTCCTTGTTGGATGTGTACCTAATGAGAACTACGACATATTTTAAGCTTATAGAAAATAAACACAAAAGGAAATTAATACCCAAATACAACCTATTATACAGTTCAACTTTCATAAAAACAGTGCTAGAAATGGACACACTCAATGCCAAAATGGTGATGTTGCCACTGGGTCTTGAAACCAGAGAGCCTCACTAATGCTTCACAAAAGGAAGTAGAATCTTCTTTCGGTTGCATGCCATATCTTGGTAGATAGAGACCCTAGTGCTCTCCCCTTCATGTGACCTTAGTCTCCCTAGGCAGAGGCCAACTTGTAATGAGATTTTCTTTCTTTGGGCATTAGGTTGTATCCTAGTGTAGTTGAAGTTTATGGGACAGATACGTTTATGGCTGATGCAACTTGGTTATAATATGATATTTTGAATGCGGTGATCATGCTACATTAGAAAAGTAAGTGTAAGAATGGATGTAGCCATGATTTTAAAAGATGAGTTGGTTTCCTCTGATTTCCTGTGACGTGACAAGACAGCTCAGCCTTCGCATCTGGGTACCCTCTTTCAGAAATAGGGCCACATTAGCTAGCCCCCGATAATGAGGATCCCAGAGCAGTCAGTCTGAGTAATTAGGACAGTCACCTGGTCTACACTACTGCCTGTGCAGCTTCTGAGACCTAACACGAAGGCTATTTCTCCCCCCAAGAGAATGAAGAATGGACCCAACTTCCCAGGAGCTCATAAGCCATCAGAACAACTCCCTCTTCACCATCAGATTGCACTGAGCCCATCTGAATGGGTGAGAAACTTTAGCCCTTTTATATTATATAGAATGCTCGCCATTTCCCCCAGCCCAGTTATAGAACAGCAGGTGGCATTCAAGTGTGCTCAGTTTGGGTGTGGACTCGGAATCTCTGCAGTGGAAAAAGATCACACTTCATTTCCAGGCCTAGAAAATGATGTCAACCATCCTGATAGATTGCACTGGGTGTGAGGGGCCCCCCGCCACAGTGACCAGTGAGGTTGAAAGTATGATGGCCACTGTGATCAATGTCAAGCCAAGCCAGCAGTCTGAAGCCTGGGGCCCTAGCAGGTCCACAGAGGTGCCCCTCGAAGGGTGGAACTTGGCTCTTGTCCCTCTGGCCACCTGTGGAGATGGGAATCCACTGCACCCATTGTTTGAGAAATTGGAACAATGCCACTGTACCTTGGGGCCAGAGATGTTGTCACTATCTTGGCAAAGAAAGAAAAATGCTCTTCTGTATTCAGCCCAGGCAGGGGGGCGGGGAAAGAGAAGGAAGGGTTGTCAGTAAGGTTTATTGAGCCCCAAAGTGCTATGGTGCTTAATAGACAGCTCATTCCATTTCATACAACTAAGCCCTTTTTCTACAATGACAAGTGCTGGCACTAGGACTAGATCAGGAAGTTTCTGGTATCAGCTCTTGGGCCATTCCTAAAATCACCTCTCCATTCTGGCTCACTGGTCCAGACTCCCCCTTCTCCGTGATAGCTTCTCTCTAAAGACGCCATTGTCCTTCTGGCTCCCACTGGGGCCAGCCCAGTCCATCAGACATGGCTGTGTGTGATTCCCAATAGTGGATAGCATTCAAGTCTTTTGTTTTCTCCAGGAGGCTTTCAGTCCTGTGTAAATTAGTGGCTATAAAAGGCAATGTCAAAGGGAGGCGTAGTCCAAATCTACTTACCCAGGGCCTCGAGGGCTCTGTTGCTGTCTAATGGAGGCTCTGTATTGTAAGCATATTGACTTCTTCTTTTATTTCCCATATATTTCCATCTGATTATCACATGAACTCTGTGAGCCACATGATGTTTTCCAGATATTTCAAACTAGGCTCAGTGAATTTAAGTGAAGCAATAGCTTAGGGAAGAGAGAAAGTAGTTGGAGAAGGTGAGATGAACCAAGTTTTGAAAGAGAAGGATTCAGAAAGTGACTGTGAGAAGTGGCCTTTCAGGTTGTAAGTCTCTGGGGGAGAGTCGGTAGCCCAAGCAAAGAACTCAGACAGAATAAGCTTGGTATACGTGGGGAGAGAATGAGGAGACCGGCCTGCTAGAACAGAGCTCATGTTGGAAAATAACTCAGAGAGGTGGGGTGAGGCCTCCAGGAGCCTTCAGGCTCAGGCCGGTGAGGTAGGCCAGAGGGAAACTGTGTATGCTATTGAGAAAGCACAGAAAGAACTACCCAGTTTAATAATGATATGGGGTAATGACAGGGTCAGAGAGTGAGAGCAGAGAAAGAATTGAGGGAAAATAAATTAGAAGTTACTGTAGTAACTTAAGAAAAATCAGTTCTAAGGTGGGAATGGAGAAAAAAAGGACAAATCGTAGGCATTTCAAAAGAATAGCCCATAACAAACACAGGATGAGGATATAAGAATCCAAAACGCCTAGGAGTTGAGCCCCGCTTTGGCTGGGAGGTGTGGAAAACGAGCACCATTTTGGAGGAAAAGACAAATTTTCTTTGGGACATGATGGACTTGAGGTGATAGAACAGTTTGAAATCCAACAAAAGATAATATTTTAAAAAATCTATTCATTTTAAAGTTGGAGTTCAACTTTTTTTTTTTTTTTTTTTTTGGAGTTCAACTCTTGAGAAGAATAATTTAAGATTGAGTACTTATATTATAAAGTAACCCCGCATTGCCTAGGATTTTCTACATGTAGACATGGGTGAAATAGTCTGAGGAATTGAAAGTAAGAGGAAAGGTCATCAAGATAACATGCTGGACTATGGGATGATTCTGTTGAATGTCATTAAGACTAGAAGATGAAGATGTAACCAATGAGAAAAGTAGTTTATTCATTTCTTATTTGGCTTTATCATCATATTCATCCTATTCAGAAGTATGGACACAACAGATAAAAAGGGAACAAGTGTCTTAAGTCTCTGGATGTTGAAGCCTCTGTGTATATTTCAGTAAGAGTTTAGCTAGAATCCCAAAATTTTGATGGGAAACTTGGGCCAGAAGTTTGAGTAGATTCAATAATGTGAAGAAGAGGAAAATTGCTATTACAACTACTGTATCCTTGAAAACTCTTTTGACTTGCAGGATAGCTTGTAGGTTTTACTAATACAAAGTGAACCCTGGAACTTTATTTTTTTTTTAAGATTTTATTTATTTGGGAGAGAGAGAGTGAAGGAGCAGGAGGGCAGGTAGAGGCAGAGGGAGAAGCAGACTCCCTGCTGAGCAGGGACCCTGAGTGGGGCTCAATCCCAGGACCCCAGAATCATGACCTAAGCCGAAGGCAGACACTTAACCAATTGAGCCACCCAGGTGCCCCATGAACCTTGGAACTTTAGAAGTTCAAATGGCTCTATACTGGAGGGAGAAAAATTTGGAGTTTAGGGCTTGGCGTGGGGGATCATCAAGAGTGTGTGGAAGGGAGGGGCCAGAGGATGGTATTAGCCTTAAGCATCTCTGTACAGAGTGGCTAGTGTGAGATCTTGGTGGAGGGGAAGACACCTGAGATGTCTAATATCAATTTAAAATCTCTTGAAATCCCACATTAAAAATACCTCCTCTTTGGAATAAACAAAGATTTATAAGCTAGGACTTAAAATATATGAACCACCAAAGAAAAACTGATAGATTTGACTTCAGAGATTTTGCTCATCAAAAGACCACAGTAAGAAAATGACGAGACAAGCCACAGAGTGGGTGCAGAGATTTGGACCTCTGACACTCAAAACAAGAGTTCAAGCTGAACTTGTCTGGATCTCAAGGGGGTAGGGAGACCCCCGCTACCATGTGGGTTGTATTAAGTAGAGCCTCCACAGGCCATTCTGATATGGCTCGCTGGGTTTGGTTAAGGATTTGAAAACTTTGTATCAGAACTTGAAGGATTTTTTGGATAAAGTCTTAGTATCTGTTACGTTGCATTCACCAGTAATATCCAGGGTGACACAAGTCCAGTCATTAAATTCCTTTTTTCTTGCTCTTTATAAAGGCTCATACAACCATATCCTTTCCTCCCCACTGCCTCCTCTTACTCCTGTCCTTGCTTTCTATTCCATCTCCTCTTTACTTCCTTCCTCTTATGTCTTACTTCTTTACAACTTTTCTAATTTTATTGACTTCAGTATTATTTTGTGTAAAGCATTTCTCCGTTGATGAGTCACTAATTATGCAAGAATAAAAGCTAAAAAAATTTAAAAAAATAAAAAAATAATTAAAAAAAAGAATAAAAGCTAAGATTGGTTTTACACTATTTAGCTTTTTAATTTTTATTCTCCCTTCAAAAAGTAAAATTCAGTGTTCAATTTGTTTATATGGCAGCACTAATCAGAGTGGATTGGATCCAGATTTTACTTGAGTTATCACCTGAGGGGGGAAAAAAAACCCAACCTAACTAACCAAAAAGTCTAGCTATTTATGAATGAGAGCCTTGAATCCATTCACAGGAAGAACACAAGCTGTCCTCATGGTGTTCTCCTGTTTCTCCTTTTAAGCTTGTAGTGTCTTATGGTAAATACCAACATATAGTGTTACCCCAAGCATGCACAAGTGCAGAGCAAACTCACTGCCATGTGCAGAAGAGAATGATAAGTGTTATTTTTGTGTTTCTTTCGTTGTTGTTGTTTTTTTTTAATCTGAACTTGGTAAAACTAAAAACCCATAATCAATTTTGAGACAGACATAAAAATCTTCTGCAATTCTCTCTCCAGAGAGAGCAAAAATAGGCAGCTTCCAATGCAAGAAATAGCTGTGGTTACATGGAAACCTTTGACTCTCAGTTTCTCTTTCTATCCCTTCCAAGGCTCCAAGAGCAGCTTATAATCATGGAGAGAAAGTCTTTGAGAACTTGTTTTAAAGGGGGTTATTTTGGGGAAAGGGTAATTTAAAAAAAATCATGGCTGGTTGGTTTAGAATTTGCTCATGCAAAATACATGTGCATTTGCCTTCCGCAATGCACAAAGGATTCCTGTTACAAACCTCCTTCATACCAGTGAAGAGAATTGGTCTACTGGCAAATTTATCAAGGGATTTCTCAGCTTAAGTACTATTTGTCTGTGAAATCTTTTGCAGATGGGGAAATTATTTTAGTCCACTCTGATGTCCTCCAGATTTGTAAAAAAAAAAAAAAAGAAGAAGAAGAAGAGGAACAAGAAGGAGAAATAGTAGTGGTGGTGGTGGTGATGGAGGAGGAAGAGGAAGAGGAAGGAGGAGGAGGGGGAGGGGGAGGAGGAGGAGAAATTGGACCTAAGCGTTCTTAACATGGCAGGATCTAATTAGATACACTCTCTAGATATTTTGCAAGAAGCTGTGATATCCTGTTGATATCAACCACCCTTATTTTAAAATAAAAATAAAGATGTTCCAAATAATCCAATGATTTTGGGCAGCAAACAGGCAAAAGAAAAGAAAAAGAAGAAAGGAAGGGAGGGAGGAAGGAGGAAAGGAAGGAAAAAAGAAAGAAGAAAGAGAAGGAAGTGAAGAAAGGAGAAAGAGAAGGAGCTCTCTCACGCTTAGGAAGGAGAAATTGTGCTAGAGAATGAAATCTACTCATCTGCCACCAGAAGCATCAGCTTTCAGCAAATGGGTCACTGCTTCTGAATAGGGTGGCAGCTGTGGGCCATACATACTGTTGACAAGGAAAGATTCTGCTTTGAAACCTCGGGTTGGTGTCATATCACTAGGAAATCAACCAACCTGGAAGGCCCAGGGTGTCATTTGTCTTTAAAGATCAGATGAACCACGGAAGGAAAGGTGAGCTCCCTGGCCTGCAACACTGAGTTATGTTAAGAAAAGCACTTGACCCACGTTCCCACATTCTCACCAGGGACTTGATGGCCATGGCGGGTTCCACAGTTGGTGAGACACAGGAATGGCAATGATAGAGAACATGTGGCTTGAGTCCTCTTTCCGTTTCAGAGCAGGCTCCTAGAGGGTAGAGCACAGTGCCTTTGTCCCTGCAGTACATAATGATAACGAGATTGTCAAGAAGGAAATCAAGGCCTTGGGGGGTTAAGTAAGGCGTTGAGGTCAGATAAGGAGATAAAGAGGGGCAAAGCAGGATTTAAATCCTTTATTCTACATTACCCCCCACTATATGGGGGGGCAGTATTAGGAGCATTAGGAATACTTGTTATTGATTGTTTCCAATTTCAAGAGTTCTTTTCATGATCCATTAGTCACCTTCTCTTACTTTACTCCCACCCTCAAGTGATATTGCAGAGAAAGGCAAAGATGTCCCTGTGGGTTAGACAAAGAAAGAATAAATAAATGCTGATCTCCCTAATACCAGCAGCCTCTCACTGTAACACAAGCCTGAAGCTCTGAAAAGGAATACGCGGATGGACTGGGAGGGGTGGGTAGAAGGAACAGAAATGGGACCATCAAGATACAGGATACAGGATACATTTTTCTGTTTACCAAGAAATTTCTGGTTTGGTTTTATTTTGGCAGCTCTTCTGTGCATCTTTTAACGTAGAGAAAAGAAGATGTAAAGCAGAGCTGCCGAAAACTCCAGTGATTGGAAATAGCCAGGGGTCTAAGAGATTTTAGCCAATAGGATGAAGGGAGAGAAGGTCATTATTTAAACGCTCCCAAGCTCTTGGGGGGAGAATCTGCTCTGTGTCTCTGGTTCCATATGGCTAGCTTTCCAGCCCACAAAGATGGATGGATACAATGATGTGTTGGAATATGAACCATTGTGGAATTAACCGAAAGAAACATTTTTTCTTTCTTACTTCAGTATGTATTCTGATCTCAAGGGAGTACATCTACTATCTATTAGATATTCACAGAGGTGAACAGATTGTTATGATGGGTTGCAAAGCACAAAGGTTATAGGCCACCAAACAAGGCCTAAATACACTGACATCAGAAACCTCGTGGAAGGGAGTGCTAAGCCGTGAAAGGCCAGCAGCTGGGGAGAGTGTCCCCGGGGCAGGAATCAGATGTGCCACTAGCAGCCCTGAGTTGTCATCTTTTCAGTCTGCACCTGTCTCTTCTTCTGGACTCCAACCCCCATTCTCAGTCCCATTTTCATCTCCCAAATCAACCTTTGGATTTCAATAAAGAGCTATTGGCAGTTTTAATAGCTCATTGAAACTCGTCATGCCCAGCCTTAGAGACTTGACTTTTTCTCGTCATTTTCGAGAAATCTTTTACTAATCTATTTCTACCTCACTCATTTGAAAAATGTCAGCAATGATTTGTTACACACGTGTTTGGTTAGAGTTTCCGTAGAGAAACATTCTGGGTCAAATCAGGGTAGCCAGTGCCCAAACCATTGAACCAAAGCAGGACTTCCTCCGAGAGACTAACTGGGCAAAAAAAAAAAGTCTTTGTGAGTGTGGAATCGAATTGTTCTTCCAAAGTAATATGCAAAATCAAATCGAAGTTTAGAAAGCAATTTTTTTTGTGTGATTGATTTAATTATGTATTCAAGCATTGTTCAGTAGTCCGGAGAATGATGTTTTTCATAGGCCTTCTTTGTCATGATGCCAATTTTGTATTTTTTTTTTTTTGCAATGTTTGTGTAAATATGAGAAACCCTAATAGGAAAAGTGAGATTAACTGAAGGTTTTGAGTTAATTCCTTCATGTACTTCCTGCCCGTGTCATAAACTAGTGACAGAGCACGGGTGGTCTGAAAACCACAAGTATAAGCTGAACCTGTGTTTTACAAATCGATTTGATGATGTAAACAAGCATTTTTTAAAAGGTGAAAAAAAAAGAATGAAATAGAAAATATCAGAGTTTATCACCTATAATTTAAGTATTTTTCAGGAAGTATTTGCTTTAGTTGAGTGTGTGTGTGTTGGCTTTTAATTTACTTATTTCTATGGGTCTCATAAAAATTTTTTTGGCCGGGGGGGGAAACTACTGGCCTGACAGCAGAGAAAGTAAAAGCTCCTTGAGAGAGGCTGGGTTATTCAGAATGCAAAAAGCAAGCTAAGGATCTTGACTTTATGTAGAATCCACTCTGCCTTCTTAACCATATGGTAAAAAATAATATGGTAGAGGTGAAGTTTCTGTAATAGTTTGGCAGGGGTATGAGTGATTGCTTGGGAGCAGGGACAGATGCTGTGAACTATCACTGACATTTCTCAGAACAGACCCCAATCCTTGCTGTCTTAAGCATGAAAGGAATTTTCAAACGGATATTGGCTGGCTCGCAGGAAGGCTGGGAAGTTTAGAGAACCAGGCTGAGGAAATGAGCAGAACTGAAGGGGACAACAGAGCAAGAGCCACAGTTGAAATTAGCCCCATAGAGCTGGTCTGGTGAGGACGCCGTCTGCCCCGCAGCTGGGGACCGGGTACGGAAGCTGGAGCTGACCCGGTAGGCAAAGGTCTTCTGGATGGCGCTGAAGACATCCAGCAGTGGTACAGCTGGCCCTGTGACCGCAGCAAAACCTTCAACTGTTCCATCGCCCATGCATCCTTGTCTCAGATGCAGTATCTGGGGTGGGTGCTTCTGGTCGGCCAAACTCGGGGACAGACACTGGAGCTCTGGCTGCAGGATGGGCTGGGAGACGTCATCCACCCTTTCTTCTGCAGAAGGAAGCTGGCTCCGCCTCTAATGATCCTGAACCCAGTTCCAGCGTGTGGAGGCAGCTCGCACACACACCAGACAGTTCTCAGACACCAGCTGGGCGTCCTACAGTTCAACTCAAGGCTGACCCTGGCTATTTGGAGAAAGCAACAGATTCCGCAGGTTAAGGGCTCAGTCCTGCAAGACTGCCCTCCGCCTCAGATGCCAACTGTAAGTCCAGGTTGTTATCTGTGCTTCTCACCGACTGGCTATAAATCACAGGTTCTCACAACAGCCTCCTTGGGTTCAATTAATTTGCTAGAGGGGCTCACAGAACTCAAAGAAAGATCTTACGTACTAGGTTATTGGTTTATTCTAAAAAGGATGCAACTCAGAAATAGCCAGGTAGAAAAGATCTATAGGGCAAGATATGGAGAAAGTGCACAGAACTCTCCCTAAATCTATTTGTTCACCAACCAGGAAGCTCCCATCCTTGTGGAGATTTTAAGGAGGCTTCATTACATAGGGACGATTGGATAAATCAGTAGTCTTTGGTAATTGATTCAACCTCCAGCCCTTCTCCCTTTCCTGGAGCTTGGGGTGGGACTGAAGGTTCCAGCCCCCTAAGCACATGGTTGAGTCCCCTGGCAACCAGCCCCCATCCTTTGGTTGCGTAGGGGCTTTCCAAAAATCACCTCATTAACATAACAAAAGATACCTTTATTTTCTTATCACTTAGGAAACCCCGGGGTTTTAGAAGTTCTTCCAGAAAATGAAACAAAGACCAAATCTATATATCTTATTATAAATCACAATACCACAGCCTCCCATCAAGATTGACACAATGGAGAATTCTCTAAACATAGAAGAGGAGTTGGTTAACCATGGACCAGCTAGATGATTGCACTACTCCAGCTCAGGTGATGAGGGCTTTGGAGTAGGATGCTGACAAAGAAAAAGAAGCCCAAAGAACTAACCCAAGAGATCAGTGGGAGAACAAACAAACAGGCTTGGTGACATTATGTACAGATGATTAACAATGGGGAATGGAGAAAGCTAATACCAGACTTCTGTCCTGGAGGAAGTGAAGAGAGATTGGTACAGCTGGCTGGCAGATACAAGCACTGAGAAAAGAAGAAACTGAGGAATGGCTGTGAAGCCGTATCAGTGACCACAGGACTTAGTCCTTCTTGGAGACAGTGGCCACGATGAAGATAATTCCTTCAGCTAGTCCTGTTCTTTGAGATCATTTTGAAGACTAATTACATAATTATACCATTGTCTTTTATGGTTCTTCTATATATGGTCACTGGTGGTCTGACACTCTCGTGGGCTCAGAATTTCCTAAACCAGTGTTCTCATTTAGCCTTGTAGCCTGCATCCTACCCTCTTTCAATATTTACTTTTACACGCATTTTGAAAACTCAAACTAGAAAGAACCTTAAAGAATGCTTTATTTCTTTAAAATTGTACCACTTAGCACCTGCAGGAATCATAATTTCCCATTCGGATTCAGCATGTTAAAAGACTCAAGAGCCATGTTTATAATGCAAACACAGAAGCACAGATAAACCCTGGGTAATAAATCTATATGGCAGTGTCTGCCCATGCTTTCCCCTCCCGAGATGAGAAAGTGTCAACCACATTCTCCCCATTTGGGGTAGGACCCGAATTCCATGCATATCCATGGATATCCATATTCCATGCAT
Source organism: Potos flavus (assembly GCA_028534135.1). Taxonomy (NCBI): domain Eukaryota; kingdom Metazoa; phylum Chordata; class Mammalia; order Carnivora; family Procyonidae; genus Potos; species Potos flavus. The sequence continues at coordinate 88,406,011 of CM052896.1, forward strand.
ATCTGTACAACCAGCTGATGTGTGCACTTGCTCATTTGCATCTTATGTTTCCTACAACTTCTAACTAGTCTAGACCTTGCAGTTTAGAAAGCGCTGTCAGTTAGGTTATTAAGAGAAAATGAAAAGACCAAAAGAGAGAGGTGCTCAAATCAGTTTGTATCAGTTCACATCTAGAAAAATGGACTGAAAACCACTACAAGTCCTCCAGCATTACTTCCCTGGTGTCTCCTTTCCTAATTACTCTTTCCCACCTCCTTTTATATGCAGAGCTTACTTATGCGTTTCAAATTTCCTTGCTTTTAAGATGAAAGCCAGATATTGGAGTCTCCCTAGTAATTCTGACGCTCTTATTTCCTGTCTGGCATTATGGTCTCTCGATGCTTCCAAATTTACACTCTTTTCCTTGTATTTCAGACAAAGAAGCTAGAAAAGTGTAAATGGATTGCGTTTAATGAGAGTTAGGTGAAAATCAGGAGACATGGGGTGAGGCAAATCTTTTCCAGTTCTGGAATAATATGAAAGAAGACCGAAAACCAATGCTTTGAATGAGTTTAGAATGAGCGCCAACCAGTTCTTCTTCATCATGATTTTTAAAATCATACCAAACAAGTCACTCCAGACTTCTCCTAAACTAGTGCTTACTGATTCTTGTCATCAACAGGGATTGGTGATTGGAGATTATATTCTTAAATTATACCTATCTAAATCAAAGGAAAGATACAATAGGGTACCTGAAAAACAAAACAAAGCACAACCACAGCTGCATTGTGTGATTCAATGGTCAAGAAATTGTGATATATACTGGAAAACACTTAGGATCCTTACCTGGAATCTTCTCTTCCTCTTCCCCTAGGCCATGCTCCTTCATCGAGTTCATTCTTCCTCACCTGGGTCTTAGATTTCAGCTCAAAGGCCGTTTCATCAGGGGAGCTGTGCCCGGCGCCCTAGACAAGGCGAAGTTCCCTGTTACTTTCTTTACACAACACTCAAGTTTGTTCCCAGAGAAATGCTTTCCCACTACACATGAGGGCAGGAGTATATCTTTTTGGTTTGTTTATTTGTTCTACTATCTTGCACAGTTTTGGCACATAGTAATCACTCAGTAGCTAATCAACTAATCAACCCAGACGTCCTGGTTCTAATCCTAACCTTGCTTCTAACCTTGGAGGAATTTTCTTGTGACCTTGGAAAAATTGTCTTCCTCTTGTTGATCTTGATTTCTTCCCTTCATAAAAGTGAAGATTTGGGGCTGGCTAATATCTTAGGAACTTCTCCATATTTCATGGTCCAGAAGTGTTCTTTAAGAAAAATTCGATGGTAAATTCTTAATGAGAGGCGGGGTAAGATGCCATTTCACCAGTGTAAGCATCTCATCAGGATAGGCAAACTGGTTATTCTGAGCTGGGAGAGAATGTTTATTTTGAGATTCTGGTAGATTTCCTGGATTCCTTGGGAAAATTTCAGTTTTGGGGAGATTCAAACTTGGATAAATTTCTGAGAACAGGGCTAGGAAGGGGATAGGGGTCAAAATAATCTATTAAGGAAAACTGAAAAGACTGTTACAAGGAAAAGTGGTGGGGATAATAAGAAAATATTACACATACATAAATACGTATGTGTTCTGCCCTACTTGAATGGACGGTGGTGAATTCTTTTGAAAAGTGAATATTAGTATGCTAAAGTATTTTGTAAATTCAGTTTTTCATCTAATGAGATTCTGAAAGCCCTGCCCAACCACATTTTGACCCATCTGCATGCTTCTTTGCCTCAAATTCCTCTTTCTACAATCTTAGAGCCAGTTTTTTAGAAAGGTACCCTGGTTGAGGGGGAGAGGCTGAGCTCCCCATGAGGCCCTACCTGGGAACAAATTTCTATATCTAATAATAACCAGAAGGAAATATCCTGTGCTAATATTTGAAACCGAGACAGAAGGCTTTTGACACTTTTGCCGATGTCTTTCATAAAATGTTGGTCTAAAAAAACAACTGCAACCCCACCATCTCTGAACTGTATCTCATTTTGCTTTAGGACATTTATCATTCTGTTCCTTCCTCTGCTCTGCTTTAATCTCATGGGAGTTTTTATTAAAAAAACTGATCTGAAGAGCAGAAGCCATGTCAATGTTACGAATGGGGGCAGGTTCCTGATACCATCTCCTATCGGTCTGGGAGGAGATGTCTGCTAAGCTTAGATGCTGGGTGAGAAGCAACTTTGAGCTGCAAAACGGCCATGGGAGGAGCAGGAGGTGGCTAGTGGCCGCTGAGCTGCCATTGTACCAGCACTCAGGTCCGGCAGCTCAGGCCCGGAGGCCCGTGCGCAGTTAGAGGGACAAGAGAGAACAGGAGGACCACCGGGGCTGTGCCCTCAACAATCAGTGCCGGGGGCTTCTGGGTGGCTCAGTGGGTTAAAGCCTCTGCCTTCGGCCCAGGTCATGATCTCAGGGTCCTGGGATCGAGCCCTGCATCGGGCTCTCTGATCAGCAGGGAGCCTGCTTCCCCCTCTCCCTCTGCCTGCCTCTCTGCCTACTTGTGATCTCTCTCTGTCAAATAAATAAATAAAATCTTTAAAAAAAAAAGAATCAGTGCTAATGTACAGCACAGTGACTATAGTTAATACTACTGGATTGTATATCTGAGGGTGCTGAAAGAGTAGAAGTTCTCATTATAAGAGAAATATTGGTGACTATGCATGGTGACAGATGTTAACTAGATTTATGGTGGTGATCATTTTGTAATATATACAGATATCGAATCATTACATTGTACACCTGAAACTAATATATCAATTATATCTCAAAAAATTTTTATCACAGTAATACAGGTACTACTATTGTCCCTGAAAAGTTTTCTATAGATCACGTTTTCATAAGCTAATAGATTTTTTAATGATTACACGAGAATCGTGTACTTTAAAAAGAAGTAATTCAGTGCTAATAAAATAGCTTTCTAAAATGAGAATTTAAAAAGGAATCAGTGCCATTCACTGAGAGAGGAAAGAGGGGACAGCCCAGAATCTATCACTCCAGGCTTCCTCTTGTGTCTTGCCCTTGATGGTCCAGTGTAGCTTCGTCCTGGCTACCAGCAACCCTCAAAGCCAAGGCAGATTTCAGTTCAAGATGCGCAAAAGCTGCCGCTTCTGGCCTCTCCTCATCACTAGTATATTTTTCTTCTCCTCTCCCAGCAGGATTCAAGTGAGAGGTAGAGATAGGATGATACAACCAAACAATAATAATCAGTGTTTCTCGAAGTTCTTGACTGGGCAATGTGCTGAGCGCTTTCCATATACTGCCTCGTTAATCTTTAATTCTTTTAAACTGAAGCACAGGGACAGTGGTTCAGTCAGTTAAGCGTCTGCCTTTGCTTCATTTCATGATTCCAGGGTCCTGGGAGCAAACCCTGCATCGGGCTCCCTACTCAGGAGGGAACTTGCTTCCCCTTCTGCCTGCCACTCCCCCTGCTTGTGCGCTCTCTCTCTCTGACAAATAAATAATTAAATCTTTAAAATTGCTTTAAAGAAACAAAATAAAATAAACTGAAGCACAGAGTGGTTAAATAACTTAGTCAAAGTCTCTGGTTGGCCAATAGTAGACTAGGATTTGAACCCAGGGTATAGGACTTCAAAGTCTACACCTTAAAACCACATTATCAAATAACTCCAAACATCTAGCTACGGCACTTAACAAATCAAGTACAAATGACCCTTGAACAACACAAGGGTGAGGGGTACCAAACCCCACACAATCGAAAATCCATGTATAACTTTGAACTCCAAAACTTAACTACTATAGCCTACTGTTGACCTGAAGTCTTACTGATAAACAGTCTATTAACACATATTTTGCATGTTATAAGTATTATATACTGTATTCTCACAATAAAGTAGGCTAGAGAAAAGAAAATGTTAAATGTTACATTTAAAGTGTTGTAATTACTGAAAAAAATCTGTGTGTAAGGGGACCCTCACAGTTCCAGCCTGTGGTGTTCAAGTGTCATCTACTTTATAGATGGATTAACGGGATGTGGCCCTTGATCAGATCCTATACTTGACATAGTAAAGATTAGACTCAGAAGTCCCTGTCTTTATAGAATTTACATAATTTATATTACCATATCTTAGCACCAAGATTCTCCCTTTAATTTTAGAAATACTGAAAAAAAAAAAAGGGGGCGGATGGGAAATCATTCACTCAAGATCAAGGATCAATTGGACTCATGAATAAAATCAGGTCTTAAGAGATTCCTGCCATACAAAAACCTTTGTTGTTTCTATAATTCATGTTTGGGGACTTAGGAAACAGCGATGAGGAAGTCCTGAGGTTTGGAGCATGACTGTGAAAGATCCGTGGTCTGAGAGTCAAGCGATCAGAGTCATAGACCAGCTCTGCGTTCGCTCAGCCACTCTGGGGCTTTGAGCAGGGTTCTTGGAACTGGTGCTCAGCATTCTCATCTGAAAATTGAGGCGTGATTAGATCAGTGGTTCTCTCTGGTGACACTTTTGAATCACCTGGGGAGCTATGAAAACTAGAAATGCCCCATCCCAACCCAGGCGGTACTGATTGAATTTGTCTAGAGTGAGGCCCAGACCTTCATAATTTTTTCTAAGTTGCTCAGGTGATGCTGCCGGGCAGCCAGGTTGAGGGACGCTACCTTGGATCAGAGATTATCCTATTTTCCTGGCAGACCTAAATTTCTAAGAGTCAGTGCTTTTGTCGCCAAGCCACGAGACGGGTCATTTCCCATGGTCTCAGAAGCCAGAAGTGCAGACGGTTGAAACTAGATCAAGAAGCACCACCAAGTATGGTCCAGTTTGAGGACTGGGAGATGTCTGCCTAAGGTAGTCATTGCATTCCTTCTAAATTTTATAAAGAAGTGAGGTAGAAATCCCTAAAATATTGCAGTTTTTAGCCTGTTTTAGCAAGCCGGGAAGTGCATTGTCAAGAGCAGAACTGAGGGTTAGATATACTTGAGTGTGGAAGCTACGAAAGAGCCCGAGCAGGAGAGTGGGGAAAAGTATTTGCTTTATACATATGTGGCCTCAAAGTCTTTCTTGGTGAGTCATTCCTTGAATTAAGCCTGGTCAAGAATTTTCTTAGAAAAAGGAGGTGGAAGGACAGGTAGAGAATAATGTGAATACTTTAAGTCAGTGGGGTACTGGTAGGTGATTAACAACTGGCTCTCAATAATAATAATAATAATAATAATAATACTACTGCTCTGATTTGTACCATTTCCCAACATCTCTGGTGTAACTATTCCTACCACTGCTGATGATTTCAAGCTACCAACCTGATGTCAGTTGGAAAGAGATACACACAATTGGCTCTTGTAATTATAATTATAATTATAGAGTGCTCTGACACACCACTGCTTATGTCCACAAAACAGCAGAGTGTGAATGAATTGATCAGATTGACTTTCTCTGTGATTGAAACCTCTGAGCAGCCTAAAAGCTCAGGATTGACAAGAGGGGTAACCGAAGGGGTGGGGAGGTCAGCAAGAAAGCAGGAAGGATGTTACCTAATCAGTTGTTGCTCATTCAACAAGTGTTCACAAGTATTACTTTGAGCTTCTTGGACATGCGTGTGGTTAGGGGTAGGACAGCAGTCCACCCAGGCAGGAAGAGAGTACCTGCTTCCCTTCCATTGGCTTCCAATCTGGTTTTCTCCAGAGCCAACTACAGAGTCTTGGACAGTGCTGATGGTGGTGGAAAGGGGATCTTTTTTTATGCTTTTTATACTGAGGAAACACTAAATGGATCCTTTATAGCAGTGGGGAGACTCGGTGGACAGGGCTGCTGTCTTTGTCTAATGATTAGACAAGCATTAGCAGCAAGTGATTGTCTTGCTGTTAATGTTTATGGGAAAGGAGCAGCGATCAATAGTCTTAAGAGGAGGAAGAAAAGTAGAATGGCATCACACCATTCATACGGAAGCATTCTGCCACCATATTGCAATAGATCATTCTGTTCAAACTTCTTTGGGATGACCACTCTGGTTTTTTGGGGGAAAAACACTTCAGGCCAGCTGTTAAAATGATTTCAAGAGAAGCTTGGTCCAAAACTTTTGTCTTGAATCAGCAGAATAGCTAGATGGTTTAAATGACGGTGCACAGCAAAATCCACTACCTGAATAGGCAAGAAATCTTACTTCCAGGCCATGCCAGACCACTGATATGTATGTTCATGCATTCATTTGTTTGTTCATTAATTCGTCAAATGTGTATTGAGGGTCTTCTTAGTGCCAGGCTCTGTAGTAAGGAACAAGAGCTACCACAGAGGGCTGTACTCACTCCCCTTGTTATGCTTAAAACCAACTGGAAAGAATAAGTTAGTAAACCAATGATTACTAACGGGAGGTGCTAAGAAGAAACAAAGAGCTAAACAAGGAAATAAAGGAAAACATTGGAAACCTAGTCTTTCAAGGGGGAATTCAGGAAAGTTCTGGGTAGATTACATTTCGATATAGGCATGAGACAGAGGAACCAGCCATGCGAGATGTGGGGTGAAGGGCACGTGAAACCCTGAAGAGGAGGTCGAGAGAGATGTCTAGGCAGAGGAAATCACATGAGCAAGGACCTAATGCAGGGAAAGCGTGGTGTGTTCAAAAGCTGAAAATAAGGCCATACGAATCTGGAAAGACAGAGAGTAGATTAGTGGTTGCCTTAGGCTGGAGAAATTGAGGGGGAAGTGGGGAGTGATTGCTAGTGGGTGCCAGACTTTGGGGGAATGTTCCAAACTTGATTATGGCGATGATTACACAATTCTTTAATTACACTTAAAAAAAACCCATTAAATTGTATACTTAAATTGATGGGTGGCATGATATATGAATTATAACTCAAGCTGTTATTTAAAAAAAAAAAAAACCTGAGTATTTGCAGTCTAATGAGCGAGTGCGGTGAAGTGAATGAGATAAAGTCAAAAATTCTCAGGCAGACTCACATCAGTTGGGACCTGAGGACCCTGGTAACAAAGTTGGATTTTATTCCAGGCACAAGAGAAGCTATCACATTGGTTGCTGTGTGAGTGGAAAGAGAAGCCACGGGTGGAAGGAGAGAGCACTTAGAAAAATATTGCAATAATCTAGGTGGGAAGTGATGGTTAAGACGTAAGTGGGTGTGCAGAGAAGTGGGGATTCAAAATACATTTTGGAGGGTGCAGTTGATAGGAATCGGTGAAGCACTGCGTGTGGGGCATGAGGGGAAGTGTACAGCAAGGAGAGCACCTTCTAGTTTGTATTCTTTCCCACCTGCAGCTTCTAGATTCCAAGGCGGAAGATACAAGGAAGCAAAACCTGTGGCCATCCAGCCCAGGCCTTCCTTTAAGTATCTTCTCCGGTAGGACACCTGAGTGGCTCTGTGGGCTAAGTGTCAGCCTTCAGCTCAGGTCATGATCCCGGGGTCCTGGGATCAAGTCCCACTTCAGGCTCCTTGCTCAGCAGGGAGCCTGCTGCTCCTCTTGCTTGTGCGTGCTCTCTCTGTCCTTCTCTCTCTCTTCTCCCACTCTCTGACAAATAAATAAACAAAATCTTAAAAAAAAAAAAAAAAAATCTTCTCTGGGGCAGAGACAAATGGTGACTACTGCGGCTGTCTCTACTGAATGCTCCTCCCGTAGCTCACTCGTACCCCTTCCGTCTCCCATCTGGATCTGTCGCAGGGGTGTAGGAAGGAACACTGCTGGGGGGCAAGAGTCCACTTCAGAACTGGCAGTCGTGTGGCCCTGGGGCTGCAAGGGACCCCAAACTCCCAACAGCCCTCGCTGAGTCTTTCAAACTGAAGAGGATCTCTTTATTTTACCTAAATTGTGTTAGAAAAAGAAACTGGGCAGGGCGCCTGGGTGGCTCAGTGGGTTAAGCCTCTGCCTTCAGCTCAGGTCATGATCTCGGGGTCCTGGGATCGAGCCCCGCATCAGGCTCTCTGCTCAGTGGGGAGCCTGCTTCCTCCTCTCTCTGCCTGCCTCTCTGCCTACTTGTGATCTCTCTCTGTCAAATAAATAAATAAAATCTTTAAAAAAAAAAAAAAGAAAGAAAAAGAAACTGGGCAAAGGGAGGAGGAAGGAGAGCCCAGTAAAAAAATATCTGCCTTCTTCTCAGTTGCTCAGAACCTGTCTGCTTTTTCATCCTCAGTACTGCAGTCCCATTCGGCACAAAGTGAAGTGTGGGCTAGGCTGGCCTCCACTAGAATAATCAGTGTGTTCGACTTCCAGTGCTGAGATAGTAAGCTTGGGGCCCCGCAAAGACTCCCCCTGTGTGTGTACGGTGCTCACGGCCACTGCCACGGACCCCAGGATCAGAGAACTCTCACGGGGCAGCCTGAGTGCAACAGCAGCCCCTTGGAATCTGGAAGCTCACCCTTTCCTTTCCCTCTTGCCTGCTCTTAGACCAAGAATATGGTCTTCCGCTTCCCTGGTCATTCCTCCATTCCCATAGTTGTCACCTGTCTCTTCGTGAAGCAGAGCGTGAAGCAGTAGGACAGTGGTTTAAGACCCAGGCCTGGGAAGTTTCCTGGCTGGCTTATTGTGAGCAAGGTACTTAACTTCTCTGAACCTCGGTGTTCCCATACCCCTCCTTCACATAACTCCACCAGGAGATACGAACAAAGCATGGACAGAAATACATATGGTTACATGGGATGCAAGTCCAGACATGGTGCCTTTACTCGTTCAGTGAGTATCTGCTGAGAACCTACTCTAGGTCAGGTCTTACCTGAAACCCTGCCTAATGGAGCATATGTTCTTTTTCCTAACTTTTAGAGAATTGTAGTAAAGCACATATCCTGAAGGCTGCAGGCATAGTCAGGATACAGTGTGCACTGTTGCGTGTGTATTCACCAGTGTAACCACCACCCAGACAGAGAAATAGAACATTTCAAAATAGAACATTCCAAAAGATTCCAAAAGATTTTCACGACTCTGCCCAATCAATAACCACTCCCACCCAGAGGTAACCACTGTTCTGACTTCAATTATCATAGACTAGTTTTGCCTCTTGAATTCATCTAGATGAAATCATACAGTATATATACTCTTCTGTGTCGTTCTCTTGTATTTGGCTTGCTTTACTAAAAAATGTTTCTGAGAATCACCCATGTTGTCACATGCATCACTACTTTGTCCTTTTTATTTCTATTTAATATTTCATTGAATGAATATGCCAATATTTATTTTATCCATTCTACTGTTGACAGATATTTGGTTTGTTTCCATTTTCAGCTTTTATAAATGGAGCTGATAAGAAAATTCTTAAATCTGTCTTTTGTTTGACTTGTGCACTCATTTCCCTGTATATATATTTAGGAGTGGAATTATTAGTTAAGCATGAGCTGTAGTAACCTTGGTAGGTACTGCCTAACAGTTTTCCAAAGTGGCTGTTACAATTTACACACCCACCAGCAATGTATGAGACTCCACTTTCCGGCGGGAAGATGGACAGACTCAAAATATAATAAGTTAAATTATACAATATGTTAGAGGGTGGTAGGTGCTCTGGCAAAGTAAGACAGGAAAGGAAGACTTCACTTCGAAGTTCATTTATGTGTCCCTATTTATCTTTTTCTAACCATATTTATATTTAACACGTCAAGAGATGATTTGATTATCAATTAAAGGAAAATTTCTTTATCGAGCATCTACTATGTACCCAGCACTGTGGAAGGAGATACAGAAGTATAAGGCAGGTCCACAACTCAAAAGAATTTGCAAGATGGTTAGAAGTTACACTGATCCAATCAGAGAATGTGCACTGCTGCCCTGGGACAGACCACCAGTGAAATAGGAGCTTGAGAAAGGAAGAGAAAGATGTCAAGTCTAGTCATGAAGGGAGACTCCAGGGCAGAGATAGAAGCATGTGCCAGAATGTGACCTTATTTCCTCCTGTTAAAACCCTCTTCCTTTTTTTTTTTTTTTGTATTCAGAAAGCATCACAATAACCTGTCTTTTGGAGGGAGGTTAGCCACCCACGCATTACTTCAGAGTCCGTAAAGTTCGGGGCACTCATTCTCTCAGCTCCGGCCTTGTGTCAGGCTCTTTCCTAGATGCCTAAGATACACAGATGCATCAGAATAGTCTCCACCTTCAAGAAGTTTATAGTCCACAAGGAGAATTGAAATAGATGCGCAAAGAACTACAACAAAAGAGAAAGTAAAATCCAGTAACTCCACTTCTGAGTATATATCCAAGGAGGGAAAATTACCCTCTCAAAGAGGTATCTGCACCCCCATGTTCACTGCAGCCTTATTCCTAATAGCCAAGACGTGGAAACAACCTACGTGTCCATTGATGGATGAATGGATAAAGAAAATGTGTGTGTGTGTGTGTGTGTGATAGAATATTATTCAACCATAAAAAAGAAGGAAATCCTGCATTGGCAACAACATGAGCCAACCAGGAGGGCATTATGCTAAGTGAAATTAAGGCAGACAGAGAAAGATATATACTGTATGATCTTACCTATATGTGGCATATAAAGTCAGCTGAACTCATAAATACAGACAACAAATTGATGATGGCTAGTGGCAGCAGGTGGAGGACAGGGGGAAGAGGTGGGGATGTAATGTACAGCGTGGTGACTCCAGTTAATATTTATTATTGATTTATAAATATAATATGAATATTATTATTTATCTTCTAAGTTCTATTGCAAGAAAAAATTGTGACTGCGTGAGGCAATAGACGTTAATTAGACTCATCGTGGTAATCATCTTGCGACATATACGTATATCAAATAACTATGTGGTACACCTGAAACTAACACAATGTCATGTATAAATTCTATCTCAATAAAAAAAAAAGAGAAAAATGAGAAAGTAAAATGTCCTAAGAGAGGTGTTCGTAATAAAACATTTCAGGGGTTTGGCTGAGAGAGAGATGTCGAGAGATGAAGTAGCTAACATTTCACATAAACAACACGCACACGTGCACGCACACACACGAACATACATGCATGCACACATAGGCATGCACGCGCGTGCACACACACACACACACACACACACACACCCCAGATCAGCCGCTTCTGCCCCCAGGAGCAGAACCCGTACGTGACCAAATGGCTGCAACTTTCATCCTGTATCTTTCCATCTGGCTCTCTGAGATTCTCCCAATGCTGCTCAGACAAGAAGCCTTCATTTGTGACCCCTACCCTCTGATTAGGGGATCTCGCGGCCCCCAAAGCAACCTCAGCATCAGCTAACTCTTGGGTTGTGAGCAGGGCCTGCTTGGCTAACCAAAGTGAGGTGCGTGGGGGGGGAGATGAAGAAAGGGAGCGCAGAAGGACGGGGGAGATGGAGTGAAGGAAGAAAAGAAGGGAGCCCCTGAGAAGAGGGCTTCAGGGGCTCCTGCCCGTCTGGAGTCAGCAGCAGGGGCGTCTCAAAGCATCCTGTGTGTGTCACACTCTCCTATTAGAGAATATGCTCTCTTAGAATATAGAGGCTAATGATTTAGGAAAACCCAGGCAGAGAGTGGATCTGAGTCTGCCCCCACAGGACCCTCTTCTTTGTCCTTCCCTGCACTCTACTTCTGGGAACAGGGGTGAGCTGGTTCTCCCCGTAGATCCTATCTGAGACCACAAGAATGAGACCACATACTTGAGAGGGAGGAGTTGCAGGGGAGCAGAGCTGCCAAACTAGCCTTGGACCATCTACCATCTACCTTGGACCATACTACCATCTATAGTCCTACCAAGGACTATAGTCCTTGCTTGTCTAGGACACTGTTATTTGGGGTATCTGTTATTCACAGTTAAACCGAATCCTGAGATCAATTTTTTTCTGGTACAGCATGGTTTTCTTAACAAATTAAAATTTGCAATCCGATTACCAGATGATTACCATTACACATGATGAGAGCTGATGCAGGCTTTCTTTCAGTTATATTTTAAATCTCACAAGCAATCTGGAGATAATTATATCAAAGAGTAAAAATTTCTCTCTGAAACTCTCATCTTCCTCCTTCCTTCACCACCAAAGTCCACTCTCAGCCTTCAGAATAAGCATTAAGTTCAGGGATCATCTTTTAGGTCCTTATCTGGACCCTGACAAACATATGTGAGGATTTCGTAAATGCTTTAAAAAGAAGAGTGGTCCCACTGTGTGCATTACCCTACAGTTCTTTCCCTGCAACGAAATGTGGTATAAATCTCTGTCCATACTGGTGCATTCTTGGAATCACTTGGAGTCACTCAGTCACTTGGAAGTGCTCCCTAAGTGTGCATGAACCATAATTAGTTAACCGATTGCCTCTTGATAGACTTTTAGGTTGTTTCCAATTTTCAGTATCATTAAGCAGTATTCAATGGACAGTCTTGTGCACAGGGGTGACATTTTGGTAGGATAGATTCTAGAAGTGAATTTGCAAGATGTTGACCTTCTCAAGTAGACTCTTAATTTTTTAAGGATGGTGAGTCACATAGTAGTTTTTCTTCTTTGCCTCCCAAGACTGGCTACAAGATATGGAGCTAAAGAATGAGAGAGGATGAACATGAAGGCGAAGGTCCATTTCAGCCTTTTGTCCTTTTCGGCCACCGGAGGCTGAAAAAGGAGATGCTCCATGAACAGAGAGAGGCCGTGTGACCCCAGAGAAAGGACAGACCTGCGGTCACATCTGGATCCGGGATCTGGATTCAGAAAAGGACAAGCCCTTCCCAGAGACTATTCTGCAGTTCAGCCATTTGCTTTACATTTCCCTCATTAGAACTGATTTTCACGAGCAGTTTAAACTCTGCTCTGTGACATTCATCGGAAGAGTGCCCTCCTCTGGGATCCGTCTATACCATCTTCACCGTGGTTCCTGCTTCTCATCTGCACAGTTTCCCCAAGAGCCATGAACCAAACCGGACCAGAGCACATTTTGAGTGAGAGAGTGGATCTATAAAAGGCCAACTATTTCGGGAAGGAGGCCAGAGGCTTCCTAACCAAACAAGCAGAAACTCAGCTTTCTTTTGCAGTCGACCATTTCCTTTTGGTCCCAGCCTATTTATGGAGTCCCTGGAATAGGTCACATCCTTCTCAGCATATCTAGCTCAGCAGAAGTCCATGAATTATTGACCAATCCCGAAGCCTTCAAACCCTGGACAAGATTCTTGACCTTTCTCTGGTCCACGGATATATTTGGCAGCCTGCTAAAACCCATAAACTCCTTCCTTAGTGTGTTTAAATACTTAACATAAAATGAAACAAGTCCTATTGCAATGCAGGCATTAAAATGTCAAAAATAAATGTGTTATATAATGTGTATGCTTGTTTTGCTGGTATTAAGTAATGATATTCAGCGGTAGATCTAAGAACTACTATCATTTTGAAGAAGCGGTAAGTGTAAACAATAGTCTGTGATGTCAGCAGTAACTAAAAAAAGTTAGGAATATACCTGTGATTTCTATCGGTGACGAAGTCTGAGATACTGTTAATACCATTGTGGCTTACTGCCTCCATGCTTTTTTTTTTTTTCCCCCAAATACTTTTATTTTATTTTTTCAGTGTTACAAGATTCATTGTTTATGTACCACACCCAGTGCTCCATGCAATACGTGCCCTCCATGCTTAAAGAAAATACAAAATGTAGTTAGAGTTAATGAGAACAAAGTTGCAGTTCTTTAGGGCTGGTACCGTGTTTTTGTTTTCTTTGTTTCATTTTTTATTTTTTAGCATCTAGCACAGTATTTAGCATGTAGGATGTATTTAATACATGTATGGACTTTTTAAAAAGATGAATAATCAAAGAATTAATTAGTGAGAAGAAAAAATACATCTATAATTTCTTACATTTAGATAAAGTGTCTACTGTAGCACTGATTCATAGTAAAAAATATTGGGAAGCTAAAAACACAGAACCTCTGTATCCTAATTCATCCTTCAGCCAGTCTGTTGCGCTTGCCCCTCAGGAAGGGCGGGGCCACGGGGTGGAGGAGGCCTGAATGCTGTTTTGTCCCCGAAGTCTGGTGGGGGAATCCAGGGCTCCATCTTTGGTATAGCTACTGAAATATGCTCTGAGAAATATAGGCATTGCTGCTCCCGGAAACGTGTTTTCTTGCCAGCGAGTGGTAATTCCAATTCCTATTTGATATAAATTCCAGGTTTGGAGGTCATTGACTTAAAAGTCTCATGATGTTTAATAGAACAAAACCATAAGTTTGGCTTTCGACTTTATTAGGTCTGGGTTTTCTATCTTCTTGGGACCCAGTGCCTAACATTCTTCCTTAGTAACAATGTTCCTTACTGGCAAAATCTATATTTCTTTTCTTTTTAAAAACGTGCTGCTATCCCCCATCCAAACTACCTTAATTTGTAAATAGCCACTAGATAATACTAACCTACCCATACAACTATCTATTTCCTGGTGCTGCAGAACTTTCCTCCCAAATGGTGTGTAGTAGGGGTGGGTTGCTAATGACTCCAGTTTTCTAGAATTCTTTCAAACAAGGAGGCAGATTTGACCTTTCTGCTTTGTTCCGCTCTGCACTCAGTAGAGTGTTATTCTATGGGTTAATAAAGAAAAGAAGATATTTGTGAGTTTTTAATGGTCATTATTTAGGGATTGCTATCTTTGGAAACACTCGCAGTAAATCCTATTACTGTGTGCCTCTGGCCAGCAGGATTCTCCTCTGGCTGCAAACTCTGTGAACGAGGTGGGCAGAGGCAGGGGCCTTCAACCAGTTCACTAGAGCGTTTGACTTCCTGGTTAGGAAGACCCTCATTATCACTAACTTGAGAATTGCTGCCAGTTAGAAGACAAATGTGGTGGGGCCACCGTCATTCATCAGACGGAGGGAGAGAGCAACCTTTGCCATCCATTAGGATGAGATAACAGCTCCGGTGTTAGCTCAGTTAAAAATAGTATATACATGCATGCCTACCCTCTTAAATTCAGAGTCGAGGCATTGCCGGGAGTCATTTGACTGGGCCTCTGTCTCTGCACAGAGGACTATTTTATGTAATCCAGCCTCTGGTTCTAAAAGTCTGGAGCCTTTCTTTGTCACCTGCTCTAGGAGAGAGACTTCTCATTCAGTGCTCTCCATCTTTGGAGGACAGGAGACAGCTTTTGCGAAATGTCGTTGGGATACACACACGTTTAGTTGCAGCTTCTCGCCAGAGCTAGCTATTTTTAAAGAGGTCTCCCCCTCTTCTTTTTTTGGAAACACAAAGCACATATTTCTCTGGCTAATTAGTATTTCCAAAGCAAACTCAGAGACAAGGCAAGGAATCCAGAAAGTATTTAATTTGTAGAAATGTTTTATTTTTGATGTAGCCAAGGCAGATTAAACACACACTTGTTATCAGAAGTGGGAGGGGCGCCTGGGTGGCTCAGTCAGGCTGAGTGTTTGACTCTTGATTATTGGTTCAAGTGATGATCTCGGGGTAGTGAGATCGAGGCCCACATTGGGCTCCATGCTCAGTGGGGAGTCTGCTTGAGATTCTCTCCCTCTCCCTATTCTGCTCCTGCTTGCTTGCACAGCAAGGCTGTCACAGGAGGGGACACCATGAACCTGACTTCCTGGACCTCCACCTTCACATTCATCGACTTTGCTCCACTCTTGCCAAACCCTCCACCCCAGCCCCACCTCAGGGTTGTGTTAGGACAGAACTAGACGAAGAGAAAGTACGAATGCCAGCTGGGCCAGGGTGTTATGTGCTCCAAAGGAAGCAGAAGGGGGTGGGAGGCCACAGGCTGAGGCTCCATGAGCAAAGCCACTGGCAGCGACCTATGCCAGAGAGAGCACCGAGGAGTGCCAGGTTCCAGGAGCCAGAGCCAAGCACAAGGAGCTGTGGCCAGAGATGCCAAGGCAAAGGAGAAAGGGAGAGGAGATCCAGGCCACTGATTCTGAAGCTCAGGGCTGCAAAGCCTTATCTGAGAGAGGCTTATATTCCCAGCGTATGGGCCAGCTGACTCTGCGTTTCCCCTTTCTCCTTTCCTCTTCTCATTCTGCATCTTTTCTCTCTGTGCTCTCACTCATCCCCATGCTATCAGTGTTGATGAAATATGATTTCCAAAATCTGCACTTTCAACCCTGACTCAGGCTTCTGAGCTCATGCCTCATCTTTCCTCTGTCTCCTGTCTGTCTCTGTCTGGATGGCCCTGGCAGCCACCAACTGGATATCTGTGACTCCATGCCTGTCCTCTCCCCATGAGCCTATCCTTCTGGTTCCCTAGATAGAAACTGCAAAATCATCTCGGACCCCTTGCGTTCTCCCTCATTCCCCCTACGCCCTGGCCAGGGTGCCCAAGTGCTATACTGACTCTTGCCTCCGGGACACCGGTCGGATAGATCTCTTCTCTCTCCTTTCTAGGACCGGTTCCCTAATTCAGACCCACCCCATCTCTTACCCTGACTTTTACAGTGACCTCCTCTCTGGTTCCAAGCCTCCTCCCATCCATTCGAATTTCAATCAGCACCACCTTCCAAAGACACAAATGTGATTCTGCCCTTTCCCTGGGTCACTCTTTTAAAGGCTCCCCATTGACTCTAGGACAGAGTCCAGGCTCCTTAGCAGGGCACTCAGAGCTTTCTGACCACCTGGCCCAGTCTCTGACCCCCTGACCATGTCAAGCAATTCTCCCACTCCTGGGTCTTTACGTGTGCTGTTCTTTCTGCTGAGAATTCCTTCCTTGCCCACGTGTCTAACTGGCAAACTCTTGCTCATCTTTCAGTGCCTGATGTGAGTGTGAGTCTCCTTTGTTACTAATCCCCAACACTAGAACTAACTGCTGCATGTGTCCAAACCTTAATAATATGACCTACACTGTATTATAGTTAAATGTTTGTTAACAGATATTTTTGAATGAAGGAACTCTAGAGGTATAGTGAAGGGGAAAGTCATATGGATCATATCCACCCAGCTCTGCCGTCCTGTTCTTTATTTGTGATCCAAACCCCCGTTCTGCCGTAGAAACGGTAAAAATTTTGTTTCAGTGTTAAAAATAATAATAATAAATCATCTGGGCAGAGTCTTGACAGTTAGGGCCATAAGCTCATCAAACAATTGGCCGAAAGACACCGACAGTTCAAGAATACATTTCCTTTAAAAAAAAAAAATCTGTATTTGCATCTCATGTTCAGATGAATACATTTCCTCTTACTTCAATTACAATCAAATATATTTTAATATTAAAGAATTATTTTTGATGCTACCTCCTGCTGCTGTTAGAAGGCACAATGCCACATGATATATAACAATGAAATCTTTTTGTAGTAAATCCGGGATCACCGTGAACCCAGAGGCATGGTCAGCTCTTTGTGTGACTTGGTCTATTAAGGTGTAGAGGCCTTAACTCTCATTATCTCTCACTTTGCCAGCAGACAAACTTAGGCACACCAAAAAAGTCAAGTTTGACTTTAAGGAAAAGAATTTGATGAGAGTGCTCCTGTTCCTTGCTCTAGGTTCTAGGACATGCTTGCCTTCTTAAGGAGGATTAAATAACTTCAAGTGAGAAATTAAGAGAACTAAAGAAATTGGGATCTTGTTATATAAATGCGAAGACCTACGGAGAAGAACTAAAACACAGAACCAAGGATAGACCGTAGAACAAAAAAAGTGAATCAAACTGAATTTTTTTTTTTTTAGATCCCATCTGCTGGTTGTTATTAGTTCTATAGGGCAATATAGTTTTAGTTTAAAATATCACCCTGGTCATAAATAATTCCCTTTCTTGACATCGGCATTAACATTTGAGTACCTGCAATGTGAAAATGAAGACCATCAGTAAGCCTTGACTAAATTATAAGATCAAAGACTTGACTCTAGAATGAAGTTACTTCTGGCCCGGTCATGGTCCACTATGATAAAGACCTAAAGATAGGAAATGGATGGAATTTTTGCTGGTTTATCTCTTCCTGTCACACCCAAGGTCAACAACAAAGAATGAGAGCGCTCATTGTGATCTGCGTGCAAGTCCTCGAAGCATCAATACAGCACTTCTGGGAGCAGCCACCAATAATCCATCACCGTTGGCCCACCTTTCAGTAGGGGATCTAGCAGGTAGCTGATGGGATGCTCAAACTGGTCACTTTAGGGATATTTGATACAGGGACCCTTGCTCATCCTTGCCACTCCTAGGTCTGAAGGTCCAAGTGGTTTGGAGAATCGAGGAGTGGCCGGGTGGAGAGCTGTGGCCCTTAGCCGGGAAGCAGCCAAGCATTGCATTCTGGCAGGGAGGGCGCTGGGGCAATACATACCCAGGCCTCACTCTTCTCTCACTGTCTGGTGCCCTGCCAGTGTGTTCCAGTAATCAGGCCTAGCTGGTGCAGTCTGTCAGGTTAGCCCCTGTGCCGCAGAACAGAGAGCAGAGTAGATCTGGATGGGACAAGGGAACATATTGGATTGAGAACAGATGGAAAACACGCTGCCTTCATAAGGATGCGATTGTACTGTCTTCTGCATGTGGGTGCAAAACCCAAACAAAACAGAATGGGCTGCTGCTGCTAGGATGTCTTCATTTTCTCACTAGTGAGGCAGGAGGGAGCCTGTGGACCTCTGAGATGGATGAGGCCGTTCTCCAAGTTTAACATTCTAAACCAATTGAATTGTTGGCAAGAGAGTCCCAGCTGATGTTGGTAGAAAGATGTGACAGACTATTTTGTTTCTAACGCTTCCCAGGCAAAGCATCCAAGAGAAATCTCCTCTTTCTTTTCATCTGTCTGCCAATGGGAGCCCTTGTGTCTCTGCAGTCATCTGCAAATGTTACTGATCTCCCTTCTGAATTTCCAGCCAGTGGAGGAGTGTGAGCTTTTGGTAGAGTTTATTCATATCCAGTCTATATATTTTTAATTGAAACCTGATATCTTGACTCTGGAGCTGAGTGTCTTGTGATCTGTCATCACCCAAATATGTTACTGAGACATCATCCCAAGGGTGTTTTCTCCTGCTGCAAATAAGATGTTGTTGGTTTCTTTTCTGTTGTCAAAAATGTTTCGTATGCCAGTTTTCAAAAATAAAAATTCTAAAACGGTCCATGGAACATTCTAGGAGGGCTCTTGAGAGTGGAGAAGGTCTTGTCCAAGTAGGGTTTGTGTTAGCATCTAGCCTGTCTTTAAATGATCACATTAAGGAAGCAGCCTGTGGGATTTCAGCTAAATTACCTATAACATACCGTGAATGCAAAGAGAAAGGGGGGAGAGAGAGGAAAACTGATATAAAAAATGAATTTAAAGTATTGTTTCCCCTCTCCCCTTTGGTACCAGGGTAAGTGAAGCAAAGAGGTGCA
Organism: Potos flavus; assembly: GCA_028534135.1. Taxonomy (NCBI): domain Eukaryota; kingdom Metazoa; phylum Chordata; class Mammalia; order Carnivora; family Procyonidae; genus Potos; species Potos flavus. The sequence continues at coordinate 88,425,199 of CM052896.1, forward strand.
AATGTGAATTCTATATATAATTTATCGCTGTTTCTCACATGGTCATTTACAATTTTTTTTCAATCGCTATTTAGAGCCAGTATGGTTCAGTGTATCTTACTTACACTGTTTCATCAGGAAAACAGAAGGAGCCTCTTATGGTACATTTTCTAATTGTATTTAAAGACATTTGTCTCACTTTACTATTTAAAGACCACATATGAAACAAGAAAACCCCTCTGTCTCCTCTCCATTCTCTCCCAGATTCTGTTGTCCCGTGCTCCCTCTACTTAGTGTATCTCTATGCTTTGCTCCTTTGATTTCTCTTTAACACTGATGTTTCCTACCTTTCCTGAGCTTTCTTGTAACTTGGAGTCAACTTTGGTGCTTGAGTATCTGAATACTCACCAGACCCCACTTGCCCTGCCTGTCTGTTCTGATGAGTTCAGCCTACCATGAGGAACAGAGCACACTCAGCAAGCATGAAAGGGTGATTCAGATATGGTTCCTGCCCAACAGAGCTTGCAAGTCTGATGAGGGAGTCAGAAACACACACGCTCTACTATAGTTCAAAGTAGTAAAACATATACTAAGAGCAGAAAAGGGAGTCTTTATAAAGAGAGGGCTCCCAAGGAAGAGCTGAATTCTGGCCAGATATGGGTGAGAATGGAAAGCTTCGAGAAGGAAGTGGCACTGAGGACGAGCCTCCATTAGAAGAGGGAAAGCTGGGAGACCTCAGAACAGTCACTCTTGGGGTCTGGCCATGTACCTCTCACCCAGGGGAGAGGCCAGGCTATGGAAGGCAGTCAGATCCCTGTGGGAAAGAACACAGTGGGGAAAGGAAAAGAGGAAGGGCAGAAGCTTAGCCACAGCCTATACCGAAGGGAGATAAGCCAGTGAGGGGACTTCGAGAAAAACCATCAGAGTTTGGTGGACGACCAACAGGTCGGTGGCAGGGAAGCTAAGAGATGAAGACGTTTCCAAAGGAAAGACAGCTAATGAGTCATGAGGAGAATAACAACTCACATTTGTGGACTATTTGCTGCGTGCCAGGCATTATACTGAAGCTCCTAACAGCTAAAAAGTGACAGAGTTAGAACTTGTACCCAGGCTTCATGGATGCCAACACTCTTAGCTTTGCAGATGCTCACGAGAATGAAGACCTAGAACATTCCCTTTGCCATGTCGGAGCTCACTAGCGACAGCCCAAATGACAGATTTTGGTAAAATGGTCAGGAGGGGTTGCAATAAAAGGAAGCGAAGGTATCGAGTTTGGCATCTCTTCCAAAAAGTTTGGCAGCAAAACTTAAGAAATGGGGTGGTAGCTTAAGAGACTAGGAAGGCTTTTTTTGAGAGGGGAGCTACTTAGACATTAGGTTGACCATGAGTTGGACAATGTGAGAGGAGATTCCCAAAGAGGTGGGAGGAAGTGGGATCAAGGACACACATAAAAAGATCATGCTGGAAAGGGTGAGGGACGCTGCTTCCTGCCTCTGAGATAAGAGAAAAGAGGACAGAATGAGCATTAGGCAAATCTGCCGCAGAGGGTAGAGAAGTTGAGGAAGTTTGCCCAGGAGGGCCTGGCCCTCCATCTTCTCACTAAAGATTGCTAATGAAAGGGGCAGGGAACTCTGAAAATAGAAAGTAGAGTGGTTCCTGTTGATCACGTGCTGGGCCAAGCTGATCTGCAGCAAGTAGGAAATGTCCACTTGGAATGCCGACGAAGTCTATTTGGGACAGAGAATGCAGAGCAGGAAAACACCACCACTGTGGGGTAAGATGGAAGTTGTTCTTGAAAGTAAGGAATCCCTAAGACCAAAAAAGCAGATACACATTCCGACTGAGGGCCTAAACTTCTTCCCTTACTCATTTTTTTGGCTAAGAAAGCAGTAACCGAGGAGTCTGGGCATGTATATACCAGAGAGATCTCTGATAAATTAAAAGTCACCTTGGCAGAGAGCAGAGTTCTGAATGCCCCTGGGATAACAAAAGGTTCTTTGTAGGATGAACCCTAGAGAACAAGGGCTCGCAGTAGGGGTTTCTGCATTCCCTGGAGAGCCAGCTTAGGGGCAGGGCGAGAAGATCCTTCATCACTTACTGACACAGCATTTGCCTTGCCTAGTTGATCATGGAACAAAGTATGGTGAAAAGAGGGGCGCCTGGGTGGCTCAGTCGGTTAGGCGTCTGCTTTCGGCTCGGGTCATGATCTCAGGGTCCTGGGATCGAGTCCTGTATCAGGCTCCCTGCTCGGCGGGGAGTCTGCTTCTCCCTCTCCCACTCCCCCTGCTTGTGCTCTCTCTCTCTGTCAAATAAATAAATAAAATCTTTAAAAAGAAAGTATAGTGAAAAGAACATGACCCTGAGCTCCGAGAGCCCAGAGTTCAAGTGTGGATCCTCTACTTATTAGTGCGTGGCTTGGGCAAGTTACTTACTCCCTCTGAACTTCTTCTACAGAATGAAGGTCATAATACCTCCCACA
>CM052896.1:88428156-88526540 GCA_028534135.1 Potos flavus
AAATATCCCTCTCTGACCCCTCTTCCTCTTCACCCCATTTTTCTCCTTTCCTTCACAGTAAAGCCTCTTGAAAGAGGCATCTGTTCTTGTAACTTCCAGTTGCTTCTCTTTCCCTGTCCCCCGAACCCACTCCAGGCAGGTCTGAGACCCCATTCCTCTGCTGACATTGCTCAAGGTCACCAGTGAGTTACAGTATTGCTAAATCTAATGTAACTTTTCAGACCTCATCCTGATTGACCTCCAAGCACCCTTTGGCCAAGTCAATGCCCTTTCCTCCTTGCAACACTTTCTTCTCTCAGCTTCCAGGTTCTCCTGCTATGCCTCCTCCCTCACTGGTCAGGGTTTTCTTCATCTCTCCAAACTCTAAATCTTGGACCTTGGCAGGGCTCAGCCATGGCATATTTCGCTTTTCTAATTACATTTGCTCTCTTGGTGACTGTTTCCAGTCTTATGGCTTTAAGTGGATCTCTGTGCTGATGACTCCCAATATTGTATCTTCACTCTAGACCTTGCCCTTTAATTCATCAGAGCCCACTTGACATCTCCAGCTGGATGTTGAATTGGCCCCTCCAACTTACTGTGTCACTCTCCTCGAAATCAGCTTCTCCTGTAGTCCATTTTAGGGCCCCCGTGTTCTAACGGTTCTTTCAGCCAAAGGATCTTTTTTTTTTTTTTTTTTTTCAGCCAAAGGATCTTGAGGGCATCCTTGACTCTTCTGTCTCACACACTCTGTACGTGACCTTGCAGTAATTGCTGTTGGCTCTACCTTCAAAATATATACAGCAGTCACCCTTCACCCTCCTGCTACTGTCCTGGTCCAACTCCACACCATCTCTCACTACTGCCATAGTTTCCCTCCTTCTACCCTTGCCCCTCTGCAGATTCTTCTTGCTCCATTAGCCAAAGATATCCTGTTCGAACATGAAGTTTAAGCATGACACTCCTTGCTTAAAACCTTAAGGGGTGCCCATCTCATCCAGAATAAAAGCCAAGTCTACACAATGATGCCCCGTTAACCTCTTGACGCCATTTGCTACCGATCTCCCTCTCAGTTACCCCAGTGAAGCCACACTGGCCGTCTTGCTGTTCCTCGAACACACCAGAGACAGGCTTCCTCCCCAAGGCATTTGCATTTGCTATTCCTTCCACCTGGATTACTCCTCTCCCAGACAGCCTTATGGTGAGATCCCTCACTTTCTTATTTATTCAAATATAACAATTTCAGGTAAGCCTATCCTTCTTTTCTGCTTCATTTCCCCCCTTCTCAACACAATAATTGTATAGTTTATTTACCCTGTTTATTGTCTCCCCTACTAGGATGAATGTCCCAATGGATCAGAGATTTTTCTGTTTGGTTCACAACTTTATTCCAGCACCTAGAACAGTGTTCCACAGTGTTGAAAGATTGGATGAATGGATTTTAATCATTAAATATATTTGAAAAGCCAAAGAGATTATCATCAAATTTTTAAGAACGTATTTTGGGGGAAAAGTGGCAGAGATCTAGTGGTCTGGAGTATTTAAATTCATGCCAGAGTTGTCACCTAATAGTAACTTTACCCATGGTCATCAAGAATGAGATTATCAGGGGTAGTATTTTCTTAGTTGCATGTTGATGGTAGGCCTCCAGCCAGAGAGTTTCCTGCTGCCAGTAAAGAACCAATCTTGTAGTTCTAACGTTAAGAATAAAACTATGGTCACATTTGCCAAGCAAGAAATCTTGGGCAGAATGGCATCACTCCTTAATGATTTATAATAGCAAAGTGATAGGGTAACATCTCGGGGCAGTGAGGAAAGGTACCGCATTATGGTCTTGGTTATGGTTATGGATATGGATGGGAAAATCTATTCTGTCAAGTTTGTGACCCGGTCTCATTTCCAGGGCTCAGAAACGTGAACTGAATTAGATTTAATTTTGTATAAGTGAGACATGGCTTCTCATTTTGAGCAAAAAAGCGATACTTCAAGCACCCGTGTATAAGAGATTTATGGGTAATAAATATGATGTGGCAGCTGAACTTACAAAGGAATTCAAAAGTTTTTTCCCCAAAATATGAATTAAATGACTAGCTGTGTGTTGTTAGGGAAGGCTCTTGGCTTTTGGAGCTACCGTGTCTGTATGTGTAATATGGTAGGGCGTGCCGTATGGTCGCTAAGGTCAATTTCTACTCTTATATTCTTTAGACATGACATCATCTAAACCTTTTTTTCTGTAAAATAATACAATAAAATTTGTCCTATCTAGCTCGTATTTTGCTTAGGATCAAGTGATATAATGGTTCTGAAAGCTCTTAGTAAATTAAAACACTTTGCCAGTGCAAAGCATTTATCACTATTCTTTATTAGTTTGATACGATGTGTTTAGAGTATTATGGTCCCACAATATTTTTTTAATTTAAATTCCAGTTAGTGAACATACAATGTAATATTAGTTTCAGGTGTACAGTATAAGGTGCTCATGACGACAGGTGGACTGCTTAATCCCCATCACCTGTTTCACCCATTCCCCCCCCCACCTCCCCTCTGGTCACCATCAGTCTGTTCTCTATAGTTAAGAGTCTGTTTCTCAGTTCGCCTCTCTTTTTCTCCCCTATGATCATTTGTTTTGTTTCTTAAATTCCACATATGAGTGAAATCCTATGGTATTTGTCTTTCTCTGACTGGTTTATTTCACTTGGTATTATATTCCTTAGTTCCATCCATGTTATTGCAAATGGCGAGATTTCATTCTTTTTATGGCAGAGTAATATTTCATTGTATATATGTATATGTGTGTGTGTGTGTGTGTGTGTGTGTGTGTGTGTGTGTGTATACACACACACCTTATATACCACACCTTCCTTGGGTCCCCAGAATATTTTTAGGAAAAGATAAAATGCTAATGAAGAGCAAATTTGACCATGTTCATACATAACGTACTTGGATAAATATTCTTTGAATTTTGTTGAAGTAAATTAATTTTTAAGGCTGAATTAGTTATGATTGTTTTAGTTCTATATGACAGATAACATAACCCAAATTAGCCCATGTAAAAACTTGCATAAAAACTGGAGAGTCCAGGGGAAATCAGCTTTAGATGGGGCTTGTTCAGCCTTACATGATGACAATAAGCTGATTACTCTCTTCACATCAGCCTCCTTCATACCAGCTCTAATCACAGGCCTTCTCTGGTCATCAGATGTCGTCCAGGAGTCCTCAGGGTGACAGCTTTCCATGTTCGAGTACAACAGGGAACAGCAAAGCTTTTGTACATCGAGTATTAGTAAACATCCAGTGAGTCACATACAATCTCCTGTACCAATTTCTGTGACCAGGAAAATTATAATATGTTGACTGGGCCTCTCTATAAGCTCTGTCCTAAGGCAGGCTGAAGCCCTGTCCAGCCCTCCTGGAGTAGGAGTGAGTAGAAGTGGATTCCCTCCCCAGATTGGTCCATTGACCCAAGAAGAATCATTACTGAGGAGGCAGGCCACAGGTGTACATCTCGTAAGAAAAATATAGGCATCCAAGCTTGCCATTGCTACTGTATGCTCTCCGGTTGCCAAGAAAGTAGCACATCTTTTTACTGCGCCAACAAGCAGGCTGTTGGGAGACCATATTAACTTTTGTTAGTAGAAAGCTCTGAGTCTGCAGAGTAAAGCCAAATCTCCCCCAAGAGCCTGTACAGTCAGCCGTGTTTATCTAGTCCTCGCTCTCAGGTAAAGCTGCTCAATCAGATCAGCCATACCATTAACCAGCCACGAAAAGGACCTACCGCTCACAAGCTCTGCCACGGATCTGTCCCGGGCCCCCACCGTTGGGGCACTGCTCTGGCACAGTTCAAGGGGAGAGAACCGTGTATCCTCCAAGAGCATATTAAACACAACTTTGTGGGTTTCGTGGTTAGCTGCCAACAAGAAGACTAATCTCTGAATTAATAGTTCATGACAGGATGACTCGGGAGCTCTTGGCAGAAAGCAGTGTTTCCAATACTAACGCTCCTTATGGCAAGAAAAGGCATCTATGCTAAGTAGCCCATATTCACTGGTAGTATTTGCATAAAGGATCAGCTCTGTTATTATATTCAGTGCCAAGATTTCCCAAGGTGAAGGAGATGGTAGATACTCGGCATGAATGTGGTAATGTAGCTGGGCCATCATAAACCCCGTGAACACTGTAACTGTGGGGGCTGCACCATCCACGTGACACATTTTCACAGGAGATTCCTCTCTCCTATGAATATGAATTTCCCTCCGTGGCCTGTGAGAACGGAATCTTATAATGGGAGCCCTGCTACAAGGAGATTTGGTTAAGCTGTCAGACCGTTAAATAAATGGTCCCTTACAATTTGTTTAGACCTCTACCGAGCACAACATTTCAATAAAGAAGGACAATTTTAACGGCCTGAGGGGAGATGGGAGAGAGATTACAAGTCTATGTTGGTGGCTGACCTTTATCTCATTTCAGGGACTTTATTTTTCTGAGCATTGAGGAGAAAACAGGAGGAAAGTTGCTTCTGAAGATTCTTGGGGAAATGCCACATGTGTTAAAAAGAACTAGCCAAATCAGGGTCTTTCTCACAAATAATTGGTATTGGAAATAGAAATCAAAGTTTGTAGTGTCAAAACAGTCTTGTCTTTTTCCTACCTTCATCACGATGCCTCTTGATGGAGTATGACACTAAACCATCCCTTGTGTGAAGGCAAGAGTAAAGAACAGGAAAGAATAAAAAACCTAAGGTTCACGTAATTTTCACTGCAAACTATTTGCCTGCCTAAATTTTTTTTTTCAGTGTGTGTGATTGCTAAATTTTCTCCCAGGCTATTCATCACCAAAACTGTTACAGGAAAGGCTGGCTAACAGCAAAGTCTCAAAAGCAACTGCTCCGGCTGATTTCAACATTTCCAACAGCCAGAACCACCTGCCCTCCATGAGAGACTCATCTCTGGCAATAGCTATGTTCCCGCATATAAAACACATAGAAAGGGATTGGCTGAAGCATGCCAGTAAAGCCCTTTCTTTATTTATAATGGTCTTGGCAAATACATCCAAAGTAAACTTTTTCTCAAAAAGTTCTAGGGAGACAGTCATTTGCCATTTACTAAAGACAGGCACGCAAGAGCCATGCTAAGTATTCAGATGCTGGAATCAGATGGCCCTACACTGTGTGACTTTGTACAAGTTACAAAATCTCTCTGATCTCAGTTTTATCATCTCTAATACGAGGACAAGGCTAGTATTTAATGCAGCATTGTCTTGAGAAATATGTAAAGTAATGGGCATAAAGTTCTTAGCATAGTTTCAGGAAAAAACCTTCTAAAAGTCCTGGACACTTCTAGTTAAAGTGTAAGTGTAAGTGAAGATAAAGTGTAAGTGTAAAATTTCTCAATCATTTGGGGATTTCCCAGTGTGCGCGCGCACACACACACACACTCTGAAGGAGAATCAAATTTTCTCTCTGACCAGAACAGCTACCTACCTCCTTGTGCAGCTTCTGAATGTGCTGAAATGTGACACTTAATGGTAATGCATCTGATAAAGGAATTTAAAAATGCAAGTTTTTTCTTCATGGACTAGACACAGCCAGCCATATCCCTGGGATACAGGGAGGGGCTGGGGACTCTGTGGCTGAGAGGAAACCCCCAAGGCCCCAATCTCCACGGACCCCTAAGTCGGCGCCAGCAGCCAGTGCAGAAAGCCCGGACAGAGGCACTGCTGGGCAGCTGCTGCGGGCCCCGCACGTTCATTTTGCCTCGCAGAGGGGTTGACCAGATAGCCTCTCCCTCAGATGGTGCAAAAACCAATTACAAAGACTTACATGCGCTCTTAGGAGTGATCCTGTGGGCATGGAAAAATAAATAAATAAAAGCCTCCCCTTGTCCTTATTTTAAGAGAAAAAATATCCTTCCCATTCCCTTCCTGTGAGAAAGAGCCGTATGAAATATTAAGTAGGGAAAATAGGTGGTGAGACAAGACCTATCTTTATTTCCTCACACAATGATCTTGGAGAAATCGGAATTTCCTTCGGTGGAGTTAAGATGGAAAAGTAAGGGAAAACCAGAGCCTCTGCGGGCTTCCTCTGTGGCCAGCGCCTTGGCAGGGACTGCGGGCCGGTGTCCCGGTGGGGGTGGCAGGCCTGTGGTCTCAGGTGGCGCCGGGCAGGTCACCGCGGCTTTGGCTGCAAATGGAAGGCCGGGGCCATTTAGCAGTGTGGCGCGTTGCTAATTAGTGGCCGATCTGGCTGGTGTCTGCCAGCGAGGAACCTCGGGCCGACTCTGGCCCCATCTGCTGTGAAAATAACGATGATCAAATTTTACGAAAAGACTTTCCTTTCACAGGGAGCCCCTATCAGGTCTTTCACGGGAAAACTAACAGGGGAAGATTCTTATTCTCCTCACGCCAGCATTGTTTGTTTGGTTTGTCTTGGTTTGGTTTAAGGGACAGTGGAGTTTCCTCCCTGATGTTTTTGTCTTGGGGCTGGTTAAAGAGCCCCCCTACATCTGAGGAGTTCTCTGTTTCCTTTGTTAATCTGATTCTCCCTCAAACCCTGAGCTCTGCAGAAAATGTCTGAGAAAACGAGATCTACACTTAGCTCTTCAGGGTTAAGTAGCATCCCTTTATTCCACCTACCTCTGTTCATTTACTGGAGCCTGACTTTTCTTGGAGAAAATGTCAGGAGATCCTCCCTGTTCTTATAGTGGTTTTTTGAACTGGGAAGTTCATTTCTTCTATGTTTCTCTGTGGGTTTGTTTGCTTGTTTTTTTTTTGTTTGTTTGTTTTTGTTTTTGTTTTTTTAGTCAGGCAGTAATTGCCCACGTTTTCTTGTTGAATCATATTTACCTGGGATTAGAAACCAGGACAAAGTAAATAAACAGAAAAACAAACAAAAGAAAATGAAAACAGTGTGTGGTTTTTCTCCTATCCCATGTATGGATTCCAAAAATAAGTAAGTAAGCAAAGGTACAGGCATTTTTACTTTTCCTCCCTTTTCCTAAAGGACTGGTCAAAGATGTCTCCACTCCCCACCCCACCCCCCTTTTTTTTTATTGTTCTTGTGTCATCTAATCTCTTCCTGGCTTTTCTGGAGCTTTTCTGCATAGCTTTCATTAGCTGGATGCTTCTAATAACTCCCAGCAACTCATGTTCAGCATGTTGAAAAAAATCCAGTAAGAATGCAAGAGTTGTATACCACTTGCAGGTTCTCTGTTAATTAAGTCATTATGATCTTACTGCTCTGAGAAGGATTTTGCCTGTATATCCATCCGCTCTGTAGCCCAGAATAATGAAAACTCTGCAACAACCTTTGCTGATGGGCGCACCTTTGAGTTTACAAAGATTAATGATTTTAAAATTGACTCTACAGACCACTAGTAATGAAATTGACCATATCCAATTTTGAAAGCCCTAAGACCGGAGAGAAATTGCAAATTAGCAATGAAAAGGTAGTGTGTTCCTGGTGATGTGAAGCCCAAGCTGATGTTGGCCTGCTGAAGTATTGTAGAATGCAGCAGGTTAGGTTAATATTGTAGCCCTGGGTTAAAGGTCAGCCTGGATGTGAAATGTGTGAACAGTTTTAGGAGATGTTCATTTGCAATTCCTGAAGTACTTGAAGTGGTGACAGGACCGACAGTGACCATATGATTATACTACTTAGAGTTATTAGTTATTATATCCCACTGGCATGGGATATAAATGAAAAGAAGAAGGAAATAGTTTGGGCTGTTCTCTTGCTTCTGTTGAAGTCATAATAATGGTAACAACAATACTAGCTGATATTTATTAAATATTTGCCATGTTCCAGACACAAGGCTCAATATTGATTACACATTACTTCATTTGTTCTCACCAGAATCCTATGTGGTATGCACTATTATTATTTCCACCCTTTTATAAGTGAAGAAACTAAAACTTAACAAGGCTAAATAACTTGCTTGGCTTAACCAGCTGTCTAGTAGATATGGGAGTTGAACCTTCATCTATTTGATTCCAAAGTATAAGCACATAGTCACTATCTTTCCCTGCCTCTCTATAGAACACTGCTGCTCTGTTTTATAGAATCACATGACTGGGAAGGGAAAGCCAAGATGGCCGCCATGGGCAATGCTTCAGTCAGTCATTTGAAGGTCTTTTAAATAACATCCCTAGCTTCTTATAAGAAATTTTCTCTTTGACAACCAATTTAAATTCCTCATACTATCCTTTCAAACTCTTAGCTGTCATGTCCTTTCCCTTGCACAATTAGAAGCTCAATGTGACCCTCTTGCTTCTTCAAAGAAAATAAAAGTAAAGGTACATGTTACAGTCTTTGAACCTCCTTAGTTAACATCTCCAAGCTCCCGTCCAGCTGTCGATGAACACCCTCACTTTGTATCACTGGAGCATCTTCCTGTGGGGGTATATAACCTGAGGTACTCAAAAGCCTGGACCCAACAACCAAGTGACTTTAAATGCTATGGTGCAAATCATTGAGAAGAAGTATGTGTGAGTCTTCTCTCAATGTCCTCATGTAAATCAGTTTTCTTTTCAAATATTACAACATGGGATTTATAATTGTTTTGTCAAGTATAGATTTCCTAATCCTGATGGGTTAAAGAGAAAATCCTATTTTTTTAAAGATTTATTTATTTATTTGGGAGAGATAGGTGGGGAGGGGGCTGAGGGAGAGAGAAACTTTGGCAAACTGCGCTCAGCACAGAGCCTGACATGAGGCTCGATCTCAGGACCCTGAGATCACGACCTGAACCAAAACCAAGAGTCGGACGCTTAACTGACTGAGCCACCCAGGTGCCCTGAAAATGCTATTTTAAAGACTTACTTTTATGAGATCTATAAATTTTTATGCTCTCATTTCTCTTCTCATCTCTCCTGACTCCCCATCCCATTTAGCATTTCCTTTTTTTTTTTTAAGATTTTATTTATTTATTTGAAAGAGAGAGCATGACAGAGCTAGCGAGAGAGAGCAGGAGCTGGAAGGAGAGGGAGAAGCAGGCTCTGCACTGAGCAGGGAGCCCAACAGGGACTTGATCCCAAGACCCCGAGATCATGACCTGAGCCGAAGAGATGCTCAACCGCTCAACCAACAGAACCACCCAGGCACCCCCTCACTTAGCATTTCTTAATGGCTTTATTCTCAGCAATACTGCTTTTACATTGAATGCATGCTTTGTAGTAACAAGAGCTAAAGAGTGGTGTGTGTACTGGATTGATTTTCTTTTCAAGAAAAACTAAGAAAGGTTGGCTCAAAAGAAGGGCAATCAGAAATAGAGCATTCTGACTATTTCTCTCTCAACACTCAGTGCTTGGCTTTAGTTCCTTATTTTTTTCATCTCTGACTCTTAGTACACATTTCAGACGGCAGCCTGACCTGTACTACCCCTCCTTGGGCTTGGCCGGTCAGTCTTGGCCAGTCCCCAGTGAATTCTATTTCTGTGACATACCATTAGAAAAACGAAAGTAGTTTGTCATCTCAAGCACCAGCAAAGTGTACCATTTCCCTTTTGTATAACCCTCTCTCTTTCTCTCCTGTCTTTCTTTCCTACTCCATTAAGTTTCAGAGCAGCTAGAATACCCAAAACTAAGTTTTCACTATAAACAAAGTTCCCTCAAGTCCAGAGAAAATAAAATGGACCAGCCAAATGATTTCTGTCTCTCCGTGCTGGCTTTATCAGTTTAAAGAGCCACATGAAGCCGCAGGTTTGCATTTCCATCTCAAGGAAGATGGCATAATTTTTTTTGTAGCCAAGTTCATCTAGATTTGAATATGTGAGACATGGAGAATCCAGAGTTTGATTTTCTGGCTTATTTCTACAGCAACTGAAATACAATGCTAGATCCAAGGGAATCACTCAATAAATACATGTCAATTTCAGCACCTCTCAGCCTTACAAAGATGCTGGAACATTTAAGCAGTTCCAGAGATAGATGAGAACGATGAGTACAAGAAGGCAAAAGTGATGGGTTGTTGCTGATATTTCAGGTGCCTGGAGCCTCTGTGAGTTATGAGTGTGTGAGCTCATGTCATCTCCAGATTGCCATGGAAAATTTAAGGGAGATCCTAGTGAATCCCCCAGGAAGAAAGTGTTTCTAAAACCTATTGAAAGATAAAACTGGAAACATAATTGCTATTGAAAATTCGAGGATGGGGAACTGTGACTGCAATTTGATAATATCATTTAATTAAAAAATATGTGTACAAAGGACAGCCGATGATGTTGCAATTAACAGCACTGCTAAAATCTTCATTCACAAATTAGAGACGGGCCAAGGTCTGGTATTGGTTGAGCCGGGACAAAGTAGCATGCATGCAAGGGAAGTCGGAAAACCATAAAAATTGTGTTTTATGTTTTACTTCGGGCAGCCTTGCTTCCTTCCCTCTTCTCTCTGAGTCAACCACCGTGTGAAAGCCAGGACTCAGGGACCCTGTGCTCTGCAGACACAGTGGCAGAGTGAGAAAAGGAGAAGGAACCATTGAAACATTTTTGCGCATCAAAAGTGCATTGGAACTCTAGGCTTCTCTTTTAAAATGAAACCAACAGCAATCTGGAAACTGAACACATAGAAAGGCACAGAAACAACTGTTTGCGTCTTTGCTCTGTGGCAAGGGCAAGTTACTGACCCTTTCTTCACTTTAGGTTCTTCACCTGTCAAGGCGAGATCAGGTATCTACTTTTGCTGTCCTTGGGAAGGTTCATTAAAATAATGCCCGGGGCAGGGGCGCCTGGGTGGCTCAGTGGGTTAAAGCCTCTGCCTTCGGCTCAGGTCATGATCTCAGGGTCCTGGGATCGAGCCCCGCGTTAGGCTCTCTGCTCAGTGGGGAGTCTGCTTCCCCCTCTCTCTCTGCCTGCCTCTCTGCCTACTTGTGATCTCTCTCTCTGTCAAATAAATAAATAAAATCTTAAAAAATAATAATAATAATGCCCGTGGAAGCACTCCAGGCTCAGCGGGCCTCAGGACGATGGTGGTGGGGCGGAGTGACTGGGTGTACTCATTTCCGGGGGCTGCCATTAAAAAACAAGATCACAAACTGGGTAACTTTGAACAACAGCAATGTACTGTCACACAGTTCTAGAGGACCGAAGTCGAAACTCAAGGTGTCAGCAGCCCACACTCCCTCTGAAGGCTCTAGGGAGAGCCCTAACTTACTTCTTTAAGCTTCTGGTAGGTCCCGGTGTATTTTGGCTGTGGCTGCCTCACTCCAGTCTCCAACTCTGTCTTCCCTATCTTCTTCTCTTCTTACAAGGATACTTACCATTTGATTTACGGCCCATTCAGCTCATCCAGGGGGATCTCAGTACAAGATCCCTCACTTACTGATGCTACAAAGACCCTTTCTCCATATAAGGTCACACGTACAGGTAGTGGGGGTTAGGATGTGGACATATTTCGGGGGGCAGACCACAATCCAACCTACTGCGCTAAAGTTCCAAGTCCCAGGACTGATTGGTCATTCATAGCTTACTGTGAATTCGTCTAACCAGAGAACGAATCTGTGTACAGAATAATGAGTGTCACTCTGCTGACGACTGTGGGAGAGTCTCTTGGAGCTTGGGACGTTTCGGGGGAGGGAAGATGAGAGCGGAGTACCGCTGGGGGCTACCGAGGATCTTGGCACTGAGGGAAGGGGCGCAGGGGAAGAAAAGTGGACTGAGAAGTGAAAGACAACTGTCACCTTCCTCACATTCATTCCCAGGGCCCCGGTAGCTACTGCTGTGTGTGAAAACAAAATCACTCAGGTGCCGCTTTGGCACACTTGTGCCACCCGCATCTTCCGTGTGGCCTGTTACGTGAATATGAGATGAGATACAATGCTCTCCCTAAAGAACATACCTTGGAATCAGGGGCCCAACCCCTGGGGCAGGTGGCGATGTATGTGCACGCCATTAATAGGCTGTCAGGAGAGTTTCTCGCGATGGAGAACAGAGGAAAGGGTGTATCTGCTCTCCTGAGCTGGTAGGAGGATGCTTTCTGTTGGTGCATCCATTCTCACCACCTAATCCTGCTGGAGGCTTCAGCTAACACATAGCAGCTCTTAAACTAGTAATGCATGACCCAGGTAGGGGCCTGAGCTCGGCAAAGCCCATCAGCACGGTCCTAGGCGATCTCCGGAACTACTTTCATTGACTTGAACAGCTGCGTCTATTCCTAGCGCTCCTGGAAATAATTGAAATCCAAAGGACGTCTTAGAACACTGGGTCTGGAGTCTAAAATTCTTCTTTGTTCTAATATCTCGGATATATATTCATTTATTCTAAATAACAGCTAATACGGGTGAACATTCAGTTATAGTCTAAGCACTGTTCTGTATGCTTATGATGCATTATTTCTTTAACTATCATAAGAATCTTGCATGGTGGGTATTTTAGTGCCTCCGTTTTTAAGGTTACAAGATGGATGACCAGAGACTTTAAGTAACTTTCCCAAAGTCACACAGCTAGTCGGTGGAGGAGCCAGAAATCAAATCCCAATGTCTCTAAGAGCAAAGCTCTTGCCATAAACCACAGCCCCGGGAGTGACGGGAGCAAGCCACTTACACAGGAGGAAGTAGGGAGGGGTCCAAGCAAAAAGAAGCTTCTTAAGAGGAAGAAAGGCTCAGAGACGTAAGAAATTAAACTGGAGAATTTTCAGGCCATGTGGCGGGTACACTTCTGTCGCCAATCAGTGCGCCAGCCTCCTATGTCCTTCACTGTCAGCCCACAGCCGCTCTCAAACACCGAAGGGACAGAATGCAGCTGCCCTCAAGAAGGTGGCAGAAGCTGACAGTATGGAAATATTTCAGGTCAGCTCTTACTAGCACGTCTGGTTTGAAATCAGGATAGCTCAGGAAAAAAAACACGCGCACACACAACAGGACAGATGGCTGTTCCTCGGAAAACTTCCTTGAAGAAATGGGACTCTGTGTCCTTATTTCACACAGCACAAACCGTATCTGGGAGTGTCTCGTGTTGCTATCTGGCTGCAAGTGTCATGCCTTATAAAATAGGGACCTGGCCTCCGCACGGCGACACCACACTTCGGGAGCTGGTGAGCAGGGGTGCAGACACGCGTGCAAATGCAGATCGATGGAGACCCTTTTGCCCCCTTCACAAGGTGCTATGGGTCATTTTCAGAATGATTCTGAGACCACTCACTATTTAAAATGCTCAGCAATAATTGAATACAGCTGTTTGAGCATTTCTAAATGATTTCTATTTCAGAGTGAGGAAACACCAGAAAGACTTTGTTGCTCCAGTTGCAAAAAAGGAGTTTCTCCTCGGGAACTTTCATTCTAGAAAAATAATTGCACACGTGTTGGGGGAGGAAAACCACGCAAAGCTTTTTGACATATAATGTATAAACACTAGTTCCAGGCCTTGACCGTCAACTCATACAAATGTATATGATTTGAAATGTCTATTTTTCAAGTTACTCCCGTGAATTATTATGAAGAAGGCCGTATTTGGTGTTCATCAAAAAAGAATTCTTCTCACATGTTAACCCCAGGAAAGTTTTAAAATAATGGAACTTTCTCCTTGAAAGAAAGTGTTCCAGTTAACTGCATAAGAAACTATCTCAAAATACAGCAACTTAAAACAACAACATTTTTTTTTAAAGATTTTATTTATTTATTAGAGAGAGAGAGAGAGAGACAGCAGAGAGGGGAAAAGATGAGAGGGAGAAGCAGACTCCCCGTGGAGCTGGAAGCCCAATGCAGGACTCGATCCCGGGGCTCTGGGATCATGACCTGAGCCGAAGGCAGTCGCTTAACTAACTGAGCCACCCAGGCGCCCCAAAACAACATTTTTAATATGGTCGCGGATTGTGCAGATCGGGAATTTGGAGGGCACACGAGGGTTGAGTTGGTTCTGCTCCGGGGTGTCTGAGATCTCAGCGAAGAAGGCTTAAAACTTGAGGGTGCCGTGAAGGCTGGAGGCTGGACTCCTCTGGACTCCTCTGGACTCCTCGGGCACCTGGGCTAAGCCGACTTGTTGAGCGCTGACCGGGGAGCCCCTATGTGTGTCCTCTCTGTGTAGTTTGGCTTCCTCACAGCATGGCAGCCTCAGGGACTCAAGTTCAAGCATCCCAGCAAACAAAGCAGAGGCTGCGTCACCTGTTGTGACCCATACTGTCACCCCCACCACACTCGCTTGGCCAAAGCAGTGAGAAGCCCAGCCAGATTCAAGGGGAAGAGGACACCACCTGCTCATGGGGAAGTGACAGGTCACATCACAGAAGAGCCCGCGAAATGGGACTTACTATTGCAGTCATCTTTGGAAAAATATAATCTTCCTTGAGAATGAAAAATGCCACAGCGGTTCAAAACGCACATTATCCCCAAGTTGACAACTGGAGAGACAAACTCCACTGGAATAAGCGCCTTGAAAGAATATGTATTGTATCCAGGACACGGTTAACAGCGAGGATGATAACGACAGTAACTAAATCTTCACTGTGTATCCGACATTTTCCCAAGCGTCTGTATGAATTCAGTTCATCCTTAGTGGAAACTGGGTTACAAAAAGGTTAAGTAACTAGCCCAAAGTTACCCAGCTAGAGATCAGTAAATCCAAGCCTTGATCCTCCGGCAGTTCAGACCTACATGCCGCGTGCTTCAACCACTCCTCTGGGCTGCCTCCCCAACCCAATGGGGAAAGAAGTAAAATGAAAAGTAAACTGTACATCGATGTCTGTTTCTAGGCCATGCTAGGGAATGGGGACCAACATTTATTGATTGCCCACCCCATGCCAGGGATTACGCACCACATGTCCCCTCTCTCGATTCTCACGGTGGCCCTGTGAGGCGGGCATTACTACTGCCATCTTACGGAAGAACTAATGGAGGTTCAGAGATGTGACGTCACATGCCCAAAGTCACAGAGCCGGCAAGTGGTGGCTCTGGAATTCAGATTTATTACTTAATTTACTCAGTTTATCTGCTCTTCCCATCTTTGTGTAGCTCCAATCTACCTACTCCTGAAGGTTTTTGTGTCCGTGTCCATTTGAATCCTACCTAAAATATTCACTTTGGAGTGTTTTGCTTCTCAGTAGAATGGCATCTGGAGGACATAGCTGAACGATTCAGAGCAGCTCAAAATCTCTTAGTTTGATTATGGAGCTTTGGGGACCAATACCGCCACATTTGTTTATCTTTATAAATTCCTGCTGGACGTGAACCATGACTTTAACCTTAGATAATAAGCCTGAATTCTGAAAGGATTTTTTTTTTCTAAGAATATGCCTTATTGAATACCTGACATTTCCAAGAATTTATCTTTTGCCCTATCAGACCATTAAGTGAGCAGTAGCTGCTCTGAAAAGGCCTGTGTTTGGCTTGGTCCTCAGCTATAATTTGATCGGCACTCAACCATAACATCATGATTATGAAGCACTTAGGTAGGACAGTGCATCTGCGAGATGCTTTCTAAATATTTTCTCGTCTTGTGCTTCTCCCCTTCTTAGACTCCAGCCCCAACAGTGCTGGGGCCCTTAATGGATTCTAGGAGAGTTTCCTGAGCTGCCGTGGAAGAAAGAGGCAATTTGATGTTGGAATCCGTAGATATTTGTGTATCTACTTTATTCTATTCCTGTGACTTCCAGCTCTCGTGCCAGATTGCTCTCTTTTGACTTGCTTCTTGGGCTGACAACTGATGTTTTAACTTGCTCGTGATCTGTGGATTCAGAGGGTTATGCCCTTTGCCCTTTTCTTCAACGACAAAAATGGCATGAAATAGATCATGACTTGAAGACTGACACTATATTTTCCAGGGCTGGGACTTAGCAGACTTTTCTAGGCTTTATCCACAAAGCAAGTCAAGGGGTTTCAGTTATAATGCTCTTATCAAGTTATAATGACATTATTTGGAATCACATCTGTTCCTGATGGGATGGAATTTAAACTAATGAGAAGAGATCAAGGAGAAGTCACAAAGTTCTTAAACAGTTACAGAATTCACCAACATAACATTCAGGCATCAATAGAAGCAGGAAGTTAATGAGCGAATGATATCTCTCATGTCATATTAAAGGATTTAAAAACCATTGGGATGTATTTATTTTAGTTCACTTTCTAGTACAAAGCTCTTTGACAAGGAGCCAAGCCTTTTTCATCTTAGTGTTTGGTTAGTGCCTAGCACATAGTACATTTTTAATTGATGTCTGTTGACTTGTTCAGAATTATCTCAGAAACTTGCTCACAAGACTTTGTTTAAACTTGGAAACCCTTGCCAAAGAAATTCAAGCAAGAAGGAGGTGGGTTTTTCACATGTGGCTCGACCCCACCCCCCAACTCTCCAGCCCAATGCTCTCCATTTGAAATCATCCTTAGCATTCATTGGACTAAGGTAGTTACATAATAACTGTGATTTACTCATAGTCCTACTGAAAACCTTATTTATAACTCACCGAATCTCCTCGAGACCTTCAGAACCATTCACAGTACTTTGCACATATAGTGGCCACTCAATATAATTTGCTGAATGACTGCAATGACTGAATCATCCATCTTATTAGGAAAAGCTTTTCTATTAAGTTTCATCTCAGTCACAGAAGTTACTCATCAAATCCCATTTTGGAAGAAACTGCTGTTCTGTGCAAATACTTAAGACATGCATGCTTTGGTGTTTTCTTTCAGTTTTTTCCCAGGGAGCACTGGAGAAGTGGATCCCCTTTTGTCTTTTGAGGCGTATTAAATGCGGTCTTCGTCCAGATTGAAAGGATGCACACAAGAAACAAGTATCTTTACCTCATTACAAGAAAGAGAAATAGACTCGAGCTAGTAGAAGTAAAGAGGAATTTATTGTAAGGGTCTGAAGAAATTCTATGAATCTGATGATACAGCTGGGGGACTTATGAAAACTCAAATATCTGCAGACAGATTGGTTTTCTTGGACTTTCTCAGAATCTCGTCTTTACTTCTGTTTCCAGGTCAGCTCCACCTTCCCTGTGGAAATCAGCCTCTCCTGCAGGCCTTTTGGAATCTGCTTTTCCATAACTGCTGCTGCATTTAACTTTGACGTTAGCTATGTTTTTAATTTGGCCAAGAAGCCAATTCTATTACAAAGTCTGTATAACCTTATGGCTCTAGAGCCTAAAATGTAGATGATTCAGTCTCTGTTTCAATTTCCAAAATTTCTAGGAGAGATCCTTTGAACAGCCTAGCTTGAATTACGTGACCACTCTTGGTACAATTGCCAAGGGGACGAGTCATACCTCTTTAGGGCTGTTATCAGGAAAATTCTCCAAAAAGGGGTGGGGGCAGGACAAAATGATGGATATATCTACATCAAGAACTTTCCAAATTTTCCCTGAAAATCTGTCTTTGGAAGAAGGAGGTGCTTTTGTTTAGATTGTCATGACAACATTTAAACTAAAAATGATGAAAATTCATTCTCATTCTTCATACCTAATACTACTTCAGTTTTTATTGCTAAAATACATCTTCATCATTGAATCTGCTATTTTTCTCCCACAAATTATCTTTAGAGGATAATTTTGTGAACCCTGGCCTTGTAGGTCCTAAGTTAGAAGCCAAATAACAAAGATAAATCCTTCGAACATTTCTTGTTGCTTCTGGCAGTTTCATTTGTAGTGATCATTTGGCCTAAATTAAAGCGAGATTGGAGATAGTGGAAATCAAACTCCAGGGAAAGGATTGAAAAAGCTGGGGACAGTTTTGAAGCTTAAGCAGATAAAAGAGATTGTAAGTAGCCTTGAACTTTTCTCTGATAATTTACTCATTTAAAAATCTGCTTTCTTCAAAACTAATACATGAATTTACTGAAGAATTGACTTCGTAAAATATGGATAATCTTATGTCTCAAAAATTAAAATAAAGACTGACTAGAAATGTCTGTAAATTTAAACATTAAAAATTGTTTCAATTTTTCAATTAACACTGTAAATTTTACACAATTATGCAGCAATATTTTACACAATAAAATGGCAGCATGCCATTTTAATTTAATTGTGTAAAATTGACAGTGTTACTGCCCTGTTACCAAGTGCTTGCTTTGGTTTAGCCCAAATATCCCACCTACATTAGACATGTATATGGTACCTGCCAAACCATAGTAGCTTCTAGTGCATCAAACTCTACTTGAAAGAGAGCAAGAGCCATTGGCAAGTCAAGCTTTCTATCATTTGACTCTTCCTCATCACCACAGCTGACTGGACCAGGAGAGACCCCCCCACCTTCAATTGTATTCTCTCTCTCAGGAACGTGAACTAAGGAATGCCAAGGAGAAGAATTCAGGAAGTACTATTAGGAGCAGAAGCTGAATCATTATAACACGGAGAGACTTGATTTCCAACGTGCTCTGCAAAAGCCCAAGTGGGAAGAAATAGGGGCCAGCAGAGGAAACCCGCCTAGAGATTGAATGAGAAAAGTAGGAACACATTAGGAATCAGTCATCTTCCGAAGGATCTACCCTACAGCTGCCCCAATTCTGCTTTTAATCCATGTGGAGATTTGTAGCAAAACCTCTTTTTTTTCCTTAGGGTATCATGAGTGGCTCTCTGTTTCTTGTAACTCGAAAGGCCAAACTTCAACCCCTTCTTATCCTGGCCCTGTAAAAAGGCCAAGGGCTGCCAACTTACAGGAGCTCATGAAACTTGATAATTTGATATTTATTACACTGACATTGATCCTCTCAATAATGAAATTTGAGAAAATTGGGGGGTTAGCAGTCACACAGAGCATTCTAACGTTGGCTTGCTTTCCCAGAGCAACAAGCTTGGACCTCTCTGTCACCCATGCTGATGTGGGCAAACTTACCGGCTGGCTGCCGCAGTCCCTCTGGCAGCAAGGGCAGAAGTGATCTGGGAGAAAGCTGGATATTCCAATCCATCTGTAATAATGAAGAGAGCAAACGGCTTGTCCACCCTGAGCGGAGCGTGTGTGTCTGTGTGTGTGTGTGCACGCTCACACACACACATGCGCGGTGCCTGGCCAGTACAGCAGTAAGCAAAGATGGACAGGTTATGATCTCCCCGCCCCCGTGGTATACTGTGACTAGGCATCTTTGGCCCTGTGCTATTGGTCGCTTGAGGACAGGAAAGCATATCCAGTTAGTTAAATGGTCCTACATGCTGGAAGCGTATGTACGACACAAATTGCTGACGACTGTAGACATATGAAAGGATATTCAGCCAATAGTTCCAAGAGATATAAATGAAAACATTTTAAATTTAAAAAGTAACTACAGGGCACCATAGCATATTACATGGTTTCTGGAGCTGGATATTTTGGGTCCAAAACACAGTTCCGCTGCTTATGACCTGGATAACCCTGGTCAAGGCACTTAAATTCTCTATACCTTAACTTCTTCATCTGTATAATGGGGATAAAGACCTATCTCATCTGGTTATTGCAAGGATTGAGTATGTTAATTTGTATGAAGCTTGGACAACAGTGCCTGGCACATAAGAAAGATTCAGTCCATGTTATTGATTATGAGTACCTACTGCACTTCAAGAGTAAGGCTTAGAGAGATAGAGACTTACTGAAACCCATAAGATGATCAGCTACAGAGTCCCTGTTTGACACTATTGTTGTTGTTGTTGTTGTTGTTTAACACTCTAAAATAAAATCAAACTTTGCATTTCACGTGATTCTGTGAAAGGATAACATTACCCATATTCATCTTTAATTACAGGTGGAGAAAACTAAAGAATGAAAAGTGAAATTTTATACTAACGGTGATGTGCCTCCTAATTTTGCCCCCCGCCCTTTTTTTTAGTCATTTAGCTGTTCTGACTTCACTGTCATTCTCTCTGCAGTAGCACGCAAGAGTAGAATCCCTTGGCAGCCCTCCAGGCAGTGGATGCCCTTCAGATGCTCTAGAACCACACCACTCAATCCCAGGGCCCCGCACGAGGTCTGACACACAGTAGATACGCACTGTCTATTCACTTATTTTCAGCGATCGAATGTCAATATCTCTCCCACCATGTTGACCCCATCACCTCTTGTCTCAGAATCTTCAGCGAGATTTTTTTCAAGTTCGAATTTTTCATCCTGCATTTCACATCATTCAGAGATCTCCCCTGGGATGAACTTCCTTCTCTCCTTTTATGTAGTTGGCCCCTTTCACTATTCCTTGCCTACGTGAGTTAATGTGTCTTCTTTGGCTATGTTCTTCTTACTCATTTTTATCCCACACGTAGTACTAAATATAACTCCTTCATACTTTAACATATTGTTTACACTCGAATGTTTCTGTTGTCTTTCCACTGGAATTATAGTTGGAGGAGACAATAGGAGGTGTTTTCCCAGCTCGCATTCCGCCTTCTCACTTGTTCCCGGAGCAGCTGTGTTAGAACTCATGACCCACTCTTTAACCCTAGCTGATGGGACCAAGGGTAGTTTGGGGTTTTGTTTGAAGCCACTATGTTTTGGGGTATTTTGTTTTGCACTAATCGATAGCTGGTATATCATTATCCTCAAAAGTTGCTGAATAAAGTCTCTAATTGTGAATGAAAAAATATGCTTAGAGCTATAGACATTTCAACTTAATATCCATATGATTTTATTATAAAAAGATTATGGAGTGCAAGAAAGTTCTCTATTGAATATGATGTATAGTAGCAAACATATGGTGAGTCTGTGATAAATGCCAGAAAGATTATGAATTTTAAAATGCCTAGAGAAGGAGGGGAGGGCAAGGGATTTGATTTTTTAAGATTTTTTTTAACTTGCTTTCAGCATCTGTTGGTCTGAACACAGACAAGGACGCAGTTAATAAAATGCTTCACATGTAATAAAATGTTCATTATTCATAGAAGAAATAAACGTAGTTATTTCATTGAAGATTCTTTACTCCCCTGTTGTGTATTTATGCCTTGTTTTTGTCACCTGCAGATCTTTCTGGCATGTTGACTTTAGCTAATTACACCATAAAGATTGAGTACAACAGGAGGGGAAAGACCCCTCATTTAACTGACCACTGACCAAGCAAAGAGAAAGGCTAATAGGAACTTCAACTTCCGAGGCAGGTGGATATTTTGTGAATTCACACTTTGGATTTTGTGGGTCTTAGAGTGTTTAATTTCCCCTTTACTGTGAATAAGCTGCAACCTTGGTCTAAGGTCTTTCAAAAGGAATGAAAAATATCATTTTGCCTTATTATTTAGCTTAGGGGAGTAGTTATAACTTCTACCTGTTATCTGGCACTCGTTCCTGCTTTAGCCGTTGACTGTGGGGGTCAGCCCCATCTGTGCTGAGCTGTCTCTATCAGCGTGCCCTTGGATTTTTCACGTGAACCGGCACGCGGTGGTGGAGATTAGGTCACTCTGCTTCATGTGTCGACTCTGCAACTAAACCCATCCAATCACTTCCCAGATGCAACTATATTTGCTGAATTTAAAAGATCGTGAAAATGAAAAATAAAACAAATGCATCTGGTATAATTCAAGGTCAGATGGACATTCATATGCAAGTTGGAAGTGGATGAAACAGTAGATCAAAATTTTAGATTTAGCTTTCTGATATCTTCTAAGGCTGATCTTTTAAGTCTCCCTCCGAGTCATGTCACTATATATCACCTCACAGTTTAGAAAGCATTCTCATTTGGAGTCATTTCTTATTTAGATTCTAAGGCTCTAGTTGCTACAACTGGAACATCTCCCAATTAGCAGGAAAGCCACAGACTGTGCAGACTCTGCCAACCAGAGTCCTGAACACTCCCTCTCTGTCCCTTGTTTTGGGATTGGGAGTTTACCTCCCAAATGTGAGCCCTTGGGGCCTCCGGTTCCCTGCTGTCTTACATGTGGCTTGATCATTCGCTGTGTCGATCATGGTGCCTTCGAATAATAGGTCCTAAGTACATATTTATCAAATTGACCTATTATTACAGGACTGCATAAAACAAGTACAGGAAGCTTTTAACAAATTTATTGATTCATTTTTCTTTAATAGTTCCACATCCTCCCTTCCACGAAATCTTCCTGTAGCTTTATTCAGAAAATGACCACACTATCCATGTTTTCATACTTTGCAGCCCAGAGGTTATTGTCACAGGCATGATATCATCTGATATTCTCAAAAACCTTGAGAGAGATATAGGCAGGAAATGATCATTCCTCTTTCACAGATGGGATAACCAAGGCAGGAATAAAGGGATTATGATGTGGTACTGAGGTCTCTGTCCCCTAAACTAGCCCTTTGTCCACACTTTTCGGATGCCTTTCTTATGCCTCAGTGTAACCTCTTTCCTTCTGTCCCTGTCTCAGGGGTGATTGACAGCAGGGAGGCTCTCTTCCAGGGCTACAAGTTCCCTTCATTGTCTGTAGTTACTCTAGCCTTGGGCTAAAAATGGCAAAATAAATTCTTTTATTCAAAAATCATTTAAAATGTAGCTTCTAAAATGTGTACCTTGATTTTGCATTTTATACGCTCATGATATCTATGTAGGTAACATTGTTAGTTGATTTTGTTATCTACTGTGTCAACAACCATACCCAATGCTCCAGTGATTTACAGTATCAAAGAGAAGCAGATCGAATGTTCACATCATTATCCTGATACCTTGCATGATCTGGCTCCTACCTACATCGCCAACTTTATTTTATAATCCTTTTCTGTTCATTCAGTCAGTTCAAACAACACGGAGTTCTTTCTGCTCCTAATATAAGCCAAGCTCATTTGTACCCTAAGGCATTTGTCTTGTACCTTCTAGATGGAACCTCATTGTTCCCTCGGGTTTTCTGCAGATCTCGCACAGGTGACTGTCTTAGTGTCTGCTCAAAGGCCTCCTTAAAGAGGTCTTTCCTGGTTTCCTTGTTAAGTGAAAGGAGGTAGGTTTAGAATAGTGTGCTTAATGTGCTTCCATTTCCCTGTGTTTTCTTAAATATCATTTACACATATATACACAAGGAATAGCACTGGAAGGATACATAAGAAATTGGTTTCCACTAGGGAGAAGTATGGCAGGATGAAATGGGATTAAAACATTTTTCACTCTTTTGTGTTATTTCAATTGTTTACTACTTGCATGTATTACTTATTACAGTAATTAAAGCCTCTTTAAAAGAATGAGAAAAAAGAACCCATTGGATTGTCTAAACCTAGCGAATTGGAAACGTAACAGGAATAAATATTTAACATTTTACTTAGATTCAGTGATTCCGTTATACAGGTCCTAGTGAGATGCACCCTGTTTAAAACCAGTTCACCTGACAAAAAGCTAAAATTTTATTGACCACAAGCTAAACGTGACCCAACCACGTCACTGTTTAAAAAGGGACAACCTCCACCCAACAACAGCAGAATGCACATTTTTTCCGAAGTACAAATGGAACATTCTCCAGGATAGATCGCATGTTAGGTAACAAAACAAATCGTAACAAATTTAAGGAGAATAAAATCATACTCATATCTTTTCTAACCACGGAAGAATGAAACTAGAAATCAATAGCAAAGAAAATTAGGCGATTAACAAATATTTAGAAATGAAATACATATTCTTGAACAATCTTGAACAATCAATGGGGCAAAAAAGAAATCAAAAGGGACATTACAAAATATCTTGACATGACAAATGAAAATAAAAGTACCACATACCAATACTTACAGGATGTAGCAAAAACAGTACTAAGAGGGAACTTTATAATGATAAATGCCTATGCTAAAAAAGACATAGAATCTGAATAAACAACCTTATTCTACACCCCCAGGAACTAGAAGACAAAGAACAATCCAAGCCCAAAGTTAGTCAGAGGAAGACAATAAAGATTGGAGCAGAAATAAACAAAATAGAGAATAGAAAAAAACAACAAAACTGGGAGTTGGTTTTTTGAAAATATCAATGAAATTGACAAGTTTTTAGCTAGTCTAGCTAAGAAAAAAAGAGAAAGACACAAATAAATAAAATCAGAAATTAAAGAGGGGACATTATTACCACTTCTTCAGAAATAAAAAGGATTATGAGAGTACTAAGAATAATTCTGCACCAACAGACAAGATAACCTAAAAGAAATGGACAAATTTCTAGAAATATGTAATTTACCAAGATTGAATTGTGAAGAAATAGAAAATCTGAACAGCCCAAAGCGAGTAAGGAGAATGAATTAATAATGTAAAACCTCCAACAAAGAAAATTCCAGGAAGATGGCTTCACTGGTGAATTCCACTAAACATTTAAAGAATTAATACTAATTCTTCTCAAACTCTTCCAAAAAAATTGAACAAGAGGAAACATCATTATCCTGATTCCAAACTCATTTTATGAGGACAGTATTACCCTGATACTAAAGCTAGAAAAAGACAGGAAAACTACAGACCAATGTCCCTGATGAACATAGATGAAGAAATTCCCAACAAAATACTAGCAAACTGAACTCAACAGCACATTAAGATGATCATACACCATGACCAAGTGAGATCTATTCCTGGTATACAAAAATGGTTCAACACTATATTAGCGGAACAAAGGATAAAAAATCTCATGATGCTCTAAATAGATGCAGAAAAAGCATTTGGCAAAATCCAAACCCTTTCTTGATTAAAACACACACACACACACACACACACACACACACACACACCTCAAAAAACCAATAAAAGGAAATTATCTCAACATAAGAAAGACCATGTATGAAAAACTTACAGTTAACATCATACTCAGTGGTGAAAAATGAAAAGTTTTCCTCTCAGATCAGGAACAAGACAAGGATGCCCACTCTTGTCACTTCTAGTCAATATAGTAGTGCAAGTTCTAGCCAGAGCAATTAGGCAAAAAAAAAAGAAATAAAAGATCCAAGTTGGAAAAGAAGTAAAGTTATCTCTGCTCACAGGTGGCATGACCCTATATGTAGACACACATAAAAATTCTACCAAAAAAAAAAAAGCTGTTAGAAGAAATAAAAGAATTCAATAAAATTGCAAATACAAAATCAATATACCAAAATTAGTTGTATTTCTATGCACCAACAATGAACTATCTGAAAAAGGCACTAAGAAAACAATGCCATTTACAATAGCATTAGCAGGAATAAAATACTTAGGAATAAATATAACCAAGGAGACAAGAGTTTTACCCTGAAAACTAGAAAACATTAATAAAAGAAATGAGAGAAGACACAAATAAATGGAAAGACATCTCCTGTTCATGGATTAGAAGACTTAATATTGTTAAAATGCCCATATTACACAAAACAATCTATCAAAATCTCAATGGCATTTTTTACAGAATAGAAAAATATTTTTAAATTCATATGGAATCACAAAGAACCCCAAATAGCCAAAACAATCTTAAAAAGAACAAGCTGCAGTCTCACACTTCCTGATTTCAAAACATATTACAAAGCTACAGTAATCAAGACAGTATGATACCGGCATAAAGATAGACATATAGACCAATGGAACAGAGTCCAGAAACAAACCTATGCAAATATGGCCAACTGGCCTTTAACAAGGGTGCTAAAAATACACAATGGGCAAGGATAGCCTTTTCACTCAATGTTGCTGGGAAAACTGGATATCCACATGAAAAAGAATGAAATTGGACCCATGTCTTGCACCAAACAAAAAAAACAACTCAAAATGGATCAAAGACTTGAGCTTGAGACCTGCAACTGTAAAACTCCTAGAAGAAAACAAAGGGGAAGTGTTTTATGTTATTGGTCTTGGCAATGATTTCTTGGATTTGACACCAAAAAGCACAAGCAAGCAAAAGCAAAAATAGACAGATGGGACTACACCAAACTAAAAAGCTGTTGCACAGCAAAGGAAATAATCAACACTGTGAAAAGGCAACCTATAGAGTGGGAGAAAATATTTGTAAACCATGTATCTGATAAGTTAATATCTGAAAAACATCAAAAACTCCTATAACTCAATAGCAAAAAAAGAGAAATAACCCAATTTGAAAGTATGCAAAGGAACTGAACAGCCATTTCTCCAAAGAATTTAAGCAAATACAATCGATATATGAAAAGATATTCAACATCACTAATTACTAAGGAAATGCACATCAGGGGCACCTGGGTGGCTCAGTGGATTAAAGCCTCTGCCTTCGGCTCAGGTCATGATCTCAGGGTCCTGGGATCGAGCCCCGCATCGGGCTCTCTGCTCAGCGGGGAGCCTGCTTCCCCCTCTCTCTCTGCCTGCCTCTCTGCCTACTTGTGATCTCTCTCTCTGTCAAATAAATAAATAAAATCTTAAAAAAAAAAAAAAAAAGGAAATGCACATCAAAACCACAATGCGATATCTCACACCTGTTAGGATATTCATTATCAAAAAACCCCGCAGAAAATAGCAAATTTTGAGGAGGATATAGTGAAATGGGAACCTTTGTGCCCTGCTAGCGGGAAGAGAAAGTGGTGCTGCCATTATGGAAAATAAAATAGAGTTTCCTCAAAAACCTAAAAATATAACTACCATATGATCTAGCAGTCCAACTTCCAGGTATTGACTCAAAATAATTGAAATCAGGATCTCGAAGAGAGTTGCACTTCCCTTCTCATTGCAGCATTATTCACAATAGCCAAGTAGTGAAGACAACCTGAATGTCCACTGAGAGATGAATCCATTAAAAAAAATGTAGCATTGGGGCACCTGGGTGACTTAGTTAAGCGTCTGCCTTCGGCTCAGGTCATGATCCCAGGGTCCTGGGATGGAGCCCCTCATCGGGCTCCCTGCTCAGTGGAGAACCTGCTTCTCCCTCTGCCTCTGCCCCTCCCCCCCTTCTCTCTCTCTCTCTCTCTCTCTCTCACTCTCAAATAAATAAGTAAATAAATTTTTTAAAATGTAGCTTAGACACACAATGAATATTAGTCAACCCTAAGAAGAAGGAAATCCTGTTATATGCTATGTCATGGGTAAACCTGGAAGACAGCTCGCTAAAAAATAAGCCAGTCATGGGAAGAGAAATAATGCATGATCCCACTTCTATGACGTATCTAAAATCGTCAGACTCATGCAGAAGGAAAAAGTGCAATGGTCATCACCAGGGGCTGTGAGGAGGGAGAAATGAGGAGTTGCTCTTCATTGAGTGTGACATTTCAGTCACGCAAGATGCAAAAGTTCACACAGATCTGCCGGACAAGCTGTGTTTAGAGTTAACAATACTCTGCAGTACTCTAAATTTGTCCAGGGCAGCTTTCGTGTTATGCATTTTTTACCGCAATTAAAAAAAAAAGTGAAGGCACCTCACAATAGCAATCAAAGAAATGCAAATAAAAAATTATCACCTGTCACATTAGCAAGGGTTCCCTGAGGCAGGCTCTCTCATTTACTGCTAGTTACAGTGTAAATTGGCAGGCATAACCATTTTGAAAAACACTTTGGAAATATTCATCAAAGGGTCTTAAAAGTGTTTATACCCTTTGATGTAATAATTTGACTTATAGGAATCTCTTCTCATGCCGTAATAACAAATGTAAATATGTTTATTATTTATTAAGACACAAAATTAGAAATCTTTCCAATGTTCCATGAGAGAGGAATGGTTAATAGATGTTGACACATGTGATGAAACAACAAAAGTGTTTATGAAGTTTATTGACAAAAGAAAACTATTCACAATATGGTATTAATATATTAATATTAATATAATTATATAATATACAATAGCATCAATATTATACATTATTAATATAATGAAAGGGAGGGTAGCAAACTGCAAAAAGGTTGGTTACACATTATATTATCACTACTATGTCGAAAAATGAAAAATAAAAAAAGTGATGGAAATCAACAAAAAATGTTATATAGGGGTATTTCTGGATAAGGAGTCTATGAATGACTTAAAATAAGATTTGAAAATATATTTAACATACAGTTTTATGTATTTAATTTATTAATAAATACTTTATATTAAATATATATTTTATATGTATCTTAATATATATTTATGTATATATATTTTTTGGAATGTGATCTAAGGTTTCATGAGAAGGAAAAGACTAGTTTTTCCAAACATATATTTTTTAAAGTATAATCTTACTCTTTAAGTCTTTGCAAACATAAACAGGTAAGGTAGAATGTAGAACGACCAAAAATTAGATTCTTCATTCTAGAAATACCAGAAGGTATTTGATTGGCTTTATTCAAGGTATGGTTAAGACAAGCAAACTTCTTCACTGGATCCTTTTATGCTAGCTTAAAAGAGGTAGATATAACAGGGGGAGAAATCAAGAGAAAACTTTACATTATTTATTTGTGTAGTAAACATATGGCCTTTGATAGCTCAAGAAATAGCATCAGCTCCCTCTGGGATGCTTTGGGTCGGTCATCCTCTCCAGGGGAGGGGTTTTAGGAGAGATGCAAATGGAATGGTAAGCAGGGAGGGAATGGGCGGGTCTGCCTTGGCAGCTAGGTCAGTCCAGCCCACCGTGGGTTGGCAGATGGCACAGCCAGATTGTCCCACCAGCCTGGAGCTACTAACTAAAACAATTACATTCAAGAAGAGATAAATTCATGCTACAATCAGATTCCTAATATTAGCTAGGGATGGTAGGGGTAATATTCTAATTGGTGTAAGTTGTGAGCAGAGAACTCAAAAAGGATGGACAGAGAAAGGTGCAAGCTGCCTTCCAAAGGGACACAAGTCACCGACTCTCTGAAAAAGTTAAATTTATGCTCCATCACTCTGCTCCCCTCCCAGCCCTGCCATTTGATGCCGCTTAAAAGTGTCCTTTTACTTATACTCCTGTATGTTTCCTTGAAATCAGAGAATGCAAATTTGGGGAGCTTGAGCCCAATGTAGAAAACAGATACAGTTTTAGTGGGCCCACGCTGTGTTTAAAAAAAGACAAACAAACCTGAATGAGTTGACAGTTCAAAATTGGGAAATCTGGCATAAAATTCAGGATTTGGGCTTTTAAAAAAGTTAAAGTTAGCAATAGTGAGCTGTTAGGGTCACATGGCAACGATTTGCTGGAGATGAGTGACTGATGCTCATGTTAGATGGTGTGGCTCACCACTTTGACACAGTTCTCACTCAGCCCGTGTGCTCATGTGGATTTCCAGTCCTGGTCCCTGCATACATTCCTGAGGCTTTTGGGTCTCAGAGTGATTTACAAAACTGGTCTGGTGGCCCTGAGCTGCCTAGAGTAAAAGTCTCCACTGATAAAAACAAAACAACAACAACAAGAAGAATAAAACAAAACAAAACTAAAAAACCCCCACCAAAACACCAAAAAAAAACAAAAACAAAAAAAAAAAACCCCACCTCATTCAAAGCAGCACTTCCTAAATAATTCTGATAAAGACAGACCTGATTCAGAACCATAGACACGCTCAAAGACATGCTGGGAGAACAGAAAGGGATCACCGCACCTCTGAAAGTCAGGGGCGCCATGAGCAGACAGCAAGAATGGAGAACCTGCAAAGACTGGGACATCCTATGGGAAACTCTCAGCCTAAGGTTTGGAATACTTAGTAGGAGGTTAATAAATATTTGTTTCTATCTTCCTAAGAGCAGATGCAGAGCGCAGCAAGGAGGAAATGGAGCCAGAATAGTATAATGCAATGCACAAAAGCACAGCACGCCAAGAGAGAAGGAGGGAGGAGGTAATTGTAGCCTAGAGAGCAGTAGCAGCAACACAACGAGCCTGGAGAAGTTAGAATGACAGAGCCAAGTACTATAATAACAGGGGACTGTGTAACCACGGCATGATTCCGATAGATCTTTGCTAGTCACACATCTATACAGTAAGTAGAAGCATAGAGTACAGAGATGAAGGTAGCATTAATCAAACAAAATTCAGATGGAAATTCACATCAAAACACTAGTGATGAGAAAACATTCAACCAATTAGTGAAGGCTTGTGGGTTAAAACTACAACAGAATATGTATATTAAAAAATACGGAGAATATATAAAATTTGCAGAGTAGCTATGTTCAGTTGAAGTATAGAATTTCTATACTTAGCTGAAACAATTAATGGTTTAAATTTTTTTTGTGTGTTTGGCTTACCAATGGTGTGGCTCTAGTTACTTTGAAATAATTCATTTCTAAAGCCTCAATTTAAAAAATCAGTTAATAACCAAAGTGAAATTTTCTGAAGCATCATGTCACTATAGTAATAACCTGTCAGAGAATGTTAGGCGAAGGGTGTTGAATGGCAGGATGGAAGGTTACAGATGTAATTTTTTTTTTTCTAGCCCTTTCCTTAGGGTCATGGCAAATCAGTCATTGTTTATACATAGGGTATCTTTTGCAGTATTTATTTCTGTAAATATTATTCTCTAAATATTTAACAGTCTTGGGAGGTAGTGACTGGCAATAATATGGAGTTTCTAGTATGTTACGAGTGCTTAATAAATGGTAAAACAATAAAATCCTGCATGATGAAAAACAGCAGTCAGTAAATCTATTATACTCTAAACCATTTTAAAGCCATAGTAGTAACTATTTAGAAGAGCATTATAAGCAAACACAGTGCGTTGACTAAATTATGGTAATAAAGAAACATTGATATTCACTAAAAAGTTCACCCGGGTAATTTCCTCTTAAATTTCTTAGGGGAGTGAGAGAAGGTATGGGAAAAATGGATGGAGTATGGATTAAAACAACAACGACAACTTTTTTTTTTTTTTTAACCCTGTGGAACCCTGCTGACCACAAATCGGGTAACTATCCTTTACACTGGCGGGGTGCTCCAAATGCTTTCAAAACTCAAAACTCCTCTAATTCAGCACCAGTTAGCAAACCCTGCAAATTTCTAAATGTCTTCAACAAGCTTTGAAAGATTTGGTTTCGGAAGAGGAGGTACCCAGGTGCGTGAGCGCCGCACCTCCAGATGTATGCCGCCATACAGTGATACGGAGAGAGCAAATGCTCTCTAACCCGGAGAGGAAGTTCGTTTTTTTTTTTTACATCTAACGGAACCGGGGACTGCTAGGCTAGGCTCGGGAACCTTGACTGTTGCGTTTCCGGGATCCGGTGCAGGCTTCAGCCGCTACAGAACTGGGCTGCTAGGGCTGACAACCCCGTGCTTTAAGTTTGGGGAAGGAAGCGAGAGGGAAAAAAAAAAATAGAACTGCTCCTTTAAGAACTTCCTTTCCCTTTTACTCTATGTTTACATAACACGGGGGCCGTTCCACCCCGGGCCCCGAGGGGGGCGGGGAGAGGGGCGCGGGCGGCCCCACGCTCCAGGGGGAGGGGGCGCCGGGCGGGCGGAGGGCTGCGGGGCTTCGGACTGCCGGCCGGGAGGCTCCCACGTGCCCGCGCGTCGGAGGGGCGGCTCCGCGGTCCTGCCCCCGCCCCTCCCCCGCTCGCTGCCCCCGCCCCTCCCGCGCTCGCTTTCTCCCTCCCTCCTTCCCTCGGCGGGGCTCCAGCTGCGGCGGAGGCGGCTGTGGCGGCGCTCGGCGCGGCCAGGTCCCCCTGCTGCCCGGTCCCATTTGTTGTCGAGTGCGGCTCGGAGCGGCAGCGGCGCGCGGAGCTCCCGGGAGCCCGGCGGGGCAACCGCACCGCCACGACGGAGCAGCCTCGGGACTGGCCGCCCCGCGCCCCCTTCGCCGCCGTGCCCTTCCCCGGCGCGCTCACCCCCTTCTCAGGATGGGATTGTAGCGGCGGCGCGGACTCGGCGGGGATCGCGGCGGAGGAGGCGGCGGCGGCGGCCGATCGGGGCTCCATGTTTTCCCCCGGCCAGGAGGAGCACTGCGCCCCCAATAAGGAGCCGGTGAAATACGGAGATCTGGTGGTACTGGGGTGAGTCCCGAGATCTCCGACCCCGAGAGCTTGACGGCGGGCGGCGAATGCTCCGGGCTGGGTGGCCGCCGGGCGCCCGCATCCCCGAGCGGGGCCAGCAGGGTGGCTCGGGCGCTCTCAGGGGAACGCCGGGGCTCTTGGGGCGGCAGGGGCGGCTCGGGGGCAGGGGCGGCGAGCGCTCGGGGAGCGGTGCCCCCCATCAGCGCGCGCCGGGCGCTGCAGAGACTACCGAGATGCGCTTTCCCCGCGGAGGACGGCGGCCGAGGAAGTGGCGGAGTGGGGCCGGCCCCGGGGAGGCAGGGACTGTGGCGATCCCGCGCCCCACGGGGCGCTGCGCTCGGGGACCGAGTCCACGTCCATACCGGGGGGGGGGGGTGGCAGCGGGGACCCTTGCTCGACTTCCCGCGCGCCCTGGGTCAGGGAGGGCGCGTAGGGGCCGGGGCCGAGGCGCCACCGTCGTAGGCACCTCGCGGTGTGTGTGGAGGCCCCCCCCCCCAGTTGGAGAAGCTGGAAGGCCGGTGGGGCCCGGTCCCCGGGGACCCTCTGCCGGGTGGATTGTGATCCCGGGTCCCGAAACTCCCAGCGCGTCGCTGCGGGCTCGGCCCCCACGGGCGGCGGGATCTGCGCGGTGGGTGTCCGCGGGCAGCGCTTTGCATATTGTTATGGTGACCGCCGCGGGTAGCCGCAGCGCGGGGGCAGTGAACTGTCTGTGACCCCGGCGGGCGAGCGGGCCCTCTTCTCTCCCAGGCGGGAGTGTCCTGGAGGGGGCAGGGACACGGCTGCGCCTGCCGGGCTCCGGGGCGCGGGGCCGCATCCCCACCGTCCCGGGCCGCGGCCTCACTGCTGTTCTCCCGGCGGCGGGGAGCTCGCCCGCCTCGGCTCTCTCTCCGCTTGTGAAAACCGCATTTTGAAGATAGTAATTATCTACAATCGTTAAACGGCAGCAATTAGAGACTTCATCTACTTCCTGAGTTTCCTTGTGACATTTCTATTGTTTACCCTTAATAAGCCGGGAGAGAGGCTTCGCGGGATTAAAGCAGGATAAAGTGGGCAGTGAAAGGGGAGCAGAATGGGGAGGAGGGAAATGCAGGAAACTCGGGAGTGGGAGCAACTTGGATTTAGCATTTGGAGAAGAAAGGATTATTTTCTCCTTTGGATGTGTCACTCCTGGGAACCCGCGCTTTTGTCCTTCTATGTTGAAAGACCTGTATTCAGACCGTCATCGGTGCTGATAGGTAGGCTTAGCCCGCATATGAGGCGCCAAGGGTAAGGAGGAACTCAGGGAACTCTGAAAAACGTGTTTTGATAACTGAATACGTTGAAATAAGTGCCGACTTAAAAATAATTCTGAAGAGAAGAATTTTTAAGGGAAGCTTCCAGACACAGTACAGCTGGAAGTTGTCTCGATCTCCTCGCGTTGTTGCTAGAGCATTAAGTGGAGCATTATTGGAAATCTCATTACCTATTTTGAAGTTTGCAGATAAGCGGTTTTTCCCACCTGCATCTTAATTGCGCTGAAGAGACAGATGTCAGGGTTCAGCGGAAGGAGAGCGGAATGACAGGGGGAAAGCCCTAAGTTAGCTTCTCTTACGGACCCTCAGCCCAACCTAATTTTGTGGAGTTTGGTTTTGTTCGTGTGTCTGGCTTCCAAGTGTGTTTAACATACTTTGTGAACCTGACACGAAAGATTAATTTACTCCGGAACTTTATTTCATTATTTCCTTTTGAGGAAATCATTGTGGGGTTGTTTCAGAAAAGCAGTGTCCGAGTGGGCCTTGGAGAGGTTTTGTGTTTATAGCTGCAAGTGTAGGGCATTTCAGAGCCGTGGGAAGGATTTAGACCCAGGATTGTCCCGGTGTCATAGGCTTACTCCAAAGTAGGCTATGTCAGTGCGTTGCCCATCGCATGTGCTTTGTCCTCAACTGATGGTTTTCCGGGAGACACTAAGTATGACATAGTTGGCACTTTATTTGGGGCCAGTCACCTGATACGTGCCTGCCCTGCTTAGGTATTCAGGATCCAGCGGTGAGCAAGGAGCTTTCAATTTAGCGTGGAGGGGCGGGCATCCGCAGAAAGAAACATGTAAACAAATGAATAATACATGGCAATCTCCGGTGTTGCCAGGCTCTCTACCGAAGGCGGTTAACTTACGGAATGTCTGCACTAGGTAGGTATTGCTTTCTTCAGCGAGGAGGTCAAGGCCGGTCTCTCTGAGGAAGTGAAATGTGAGTTGACCTCAGACTGCTGAGAAGATACTTGTCAGGTTATTGAATACTTGAGAAGAATTGTGGTCTTTTTTTTTTTTTTTTTTTTTGAGGGTAGATTTCTGACTCTAGAAATAATGAAGAATGCTGGGGAAATAGTGAGTAATAGGTAGACTTGAAAGAGACTCATTAATTTGTATCCTACTCTCAGGACTTGAGGCAGTGCCCTCCCCCTTAAAACAATCCTAACAGTCAAAGAATCAATATCAACTTTGCATATCTGATCATCTGGGACATAAATATTGATAGAAAATTTCTAGTAGGTTTTATTGATAAAATTAATCTCGACCTCTAAAAATGACCAATATTGATACTAATACAAGCTTTTACTTTTTTTTTAAACTCTTGTATAACTACCTTTCTGTTCTCTTCTAAATTTCTTTTTTTCCAAACCTCTCTTCTAGATTTTGTATTAAAATGTTAGTGAGAAATCCCAGGGAGCAGACTGAGAAACTATTTACACATATGTGTATATATGTATGTGTGAAGAGCTATACATGTATTATGTCTACATCCACATGCAAATATGTGTCTTTTCACGTATT
The DNA here is from genome assembly GCA_028534135.1 of Potos flavus. Taxonomy (NCBI): domain Eukaryota; kingdom Metazoa; phylum Chordata; class Mammalia; order Carnivora; family Procyonidae; genus Potos; species Potos flavus. Next base: position 88,462,573 of record CM052896.1, read on the forward strand.
ACACAATATTAAGGGACTTGCCAGGTAGTTAGGATATTAATAGGGTCATCACCTTCTCAGTGGATTAGTGGAATTTCATTATTTCTGGATTCCAACCAGTGAATGTGTCATGCCACAGCCCTTTATTGTGCCCACTACATGATTCAGGGTAGAGAAAATGACTGGTTTAAATGTCAGGTCTTTCTTGCTATTCATTTTAAAGCTGACTGACATATTGAAGTTGGGGAAGCGTGTCTGAATTTGAGAGGCAGTTCAGTGTAGTGGGGAGAGCATTAAGGTATAGTCGGGAGACCCAGATTGAATCTCTGCTTTCTTGCCAGCTAGCTTTGTGACTTTGGCTTAGTCTCTTACCCTGTCTCTGCTTCTTTGGCCATAAGGAAATATGATTGGATTAGGTCATCTTTAAGGGTCCTCCCTCGTCTATACCTTGTAATACTGTTCCTTGGTTCAAATGTGGAAAATGCAGTTAACATTCTGTGTGTTGGTTTTGAATACTCTTAAGGTGATGGATGGTGGTAGGATTCTAAAGCGAACTGTCTTTAAGTAGCAGAAAACACCAATGCGATTACTTCTTTGAAGTAGGTATGTGCAAAAGAGGCTTTAAAAAAAAAGTTGCAATGGTACATATATATTTGGCTCATTCGGTTATATGTGAAGACATTCAAATTTGGTAAAACTTTCTGTTCCAAACTTCAGAAAAGCAATAATATTTTGCAGTTGAGCTCAATAGGCTGGAAAAGCCAGCATAAGGAGGAGAGAATCTGGATAGGGTTTGGGAACTGGAAGGGACCTAAGAGGTCCTTTAGCCCTTTTATTTTACTGATGAGGAAGAAACTAAGGCTCCCGGCAGGAGGGAGATTTGTTCAAGTTCACAGTTGAGCTGGGTCCCCACACTGCCGGGTCACTGTTTTCCCACTTCAGGGCAGATTCCAGTGGGGCTCTCAGTTCCTCAAAGCTTCAGTTTTTTTGTAACTTGCACCAGGGGAGCTGAATCCCTTTCTGGATTCAATTTGAAGCATGCAGCTCTCGTGCTGACTAATGGCCCATCATGGTTTTTTGGAAAAATACTGCTTACTGTTAGTTCCCCTCACCTCACAGTGGAATGGATAATACATTTTGCAAGGCTTTATTTTTAATTTGATGCTTTGCCAAATGTATTTTTATTGGCTCTCTCAACTAGGGGTTTTTGGGATCTTCAGATGGAATTCAGGAAATCCCTGAATTTGGGATTGGGGAGGAAAATGCATCTCTGTTTCCGCTACAGTCAGACTGAAATTTAGCATTTCACTCAATCAGGAGTATGGGTAACAAATAGAACTGCTGCTAGATTTGCTCCTTACTGCGTTGATAGAGAACCGCTTATATGATTGTTATCATATATGATATATATGATATATGATATGTATGATATATGATATATATGATATATGATATATGATTGTTACACTTGATAACTAAGTGTAATTATTTTCACTTGTAATCCTTTGTATTTTATTTTATGTATTTAAACCATTTTTCTGAGAAGGGCTCAGTAGGCTTTACCAGACTGCCAAAGGGCACCTTGGCACAAAAATGGGCTAAAAACCTCTACAAAAAAATGCTCATGAATATGACTGAAAATGAAGTATTTTAGTGGAAACTGATCAAGGTCTTCAAAAGCCTGAAAGGTCAGGGGTGGGGTAGGGGACGGGAAACCTGCTTTTTTTTTCCTTTGGATGGTGCAGCATTCTATCAGATAAGACAAGGAAGATTGTTCCTTGAAGAGTTTATGGTTTTTAGCTCCCGATTTCTATATGCTGTTTTTGTTTTAACCTTGGTGCTTTGCCTTGACTACCCCTCCCCTTGGTAGTAATGAGAAACCTTAAAATATACCCTAATACTTTTCATTTTCTCATCCTCCTCTCTAATTCGGGCCCGAAGACTTCAAACACTGGTATCCTTTCTAGACTAAAAGGTCTTTGAACTTCTTTTTTTCATATAGAAAACAAAATCTTTACTGTCAGCGTGTGGGGTGATCTGAAGAGCTCAGATCTGTTTGTGTGGATGGAGTGTCTAAATCTGTAGGCTATTAATGGTCATGATGTTACTAGCTTTGGGTTGCTATATTTTCCTTTACTAACTTTAGCCTCGTTTGGAGTATGTGGCTGTCTGTGTGGTTTCTCGTCTGACTTTCTCAGATTTACTTGTTTCTCTCTTTAACACATCAAGACTGACACCTTCAATCGCTTCTCGGCCTTTTGGCTAAGATCAAGTGAAGACTGACGCCTTCATTAGGACTTTTCCTTTTTTTGGTTTTATTTCATCATGGGATCCATATTTGGGGATGCTTTATTTAAACAAAAATAAAACCGGGTCGATATGGGTCCCAGCAACTTTACCAAACATATTATGTCCAAGAGATGAAACACAGACACACAAAGCACCAAAAACCCAAAAACATCCCAGTTGCTGTATTTGAGGGACACCAATATTGTCACATTGGGGCAATGATTCTGTATCTGTAGGTAGGGGTCAGCAGCATAGCATTCCAGAAGTAAGTTCGGTGGGGCTGTGGGTTGGCTTTTGAATGGAGACAACAGTAACTCAGCAGACCTCAGTAAGGGAGGTCTTACTTTCTCTTACTTTCTCCCTGGTAAGGGAGAAAAATAACTGGAAAGGAAATTTGAATGTCATTTGATTTAAGTGAAGATTTCTCCTGGGGTGTGTAGAACCTATTTTATAAAAAGCAAAGTGAGGGAGGGTATAAATGATTCAGTTATTAGTTCTTCCTGAACTTACTGTTATCTTCAGCTTCTAGAAAATAAAATGATAAGAGCAGAAAGTGCTTCATATTTTGTAGCTCTGTTTAAATCGGCTATTCCAACCATTGTCTCAAACCACCTCATTAGTAATAATCAGTGTTGAGTTACGGGTCCAGTACTTTATGACAAGGAATAAAGTGTTGATCTTTCAAATGATTCTGAGATGCCCCTTTAACAATGTCCTTTTTCACCCACTTGCTTTCTGATATGTTTTCTCAAGTGGGAGAGAAAGGGGTGGAGTTAGAGCAGGCAAGCCACGAATGTATTCATTCCACAAATATTTATTGGGTGTCTACTCTTCCGGGCACAGGGAAGTCGGACAGGGCAGTCACGTTCCCTGCCCTCGTGAACCGCTATCTGATTCTTGTCACAGCTCCTTAGTGAACAGCCATTACCAATATATAGTGCACTGATGTATTCTACAAATATTTGGGCATCTTCTACTGTGGGGTGCTGTGCTTGGCACTAAGGGATGCAGTGCCGCTTTGGAGCCTACAGTCCAGTCGGAGAGATAGAAAGCAATCTGCAGAACGAAGGGTCACCTAACACCGTGCCCGGATGAGAAGAGGCCGGCCAGGAGGAGGTGAAGGGGACAGAGCGCTCTAGGCAGAGGCCACACAGTGCTCCGAGACCCATAGGCCAGTGTGCCTGCTCCTCTGAGGAACAGAGAGAAAAGCCCTGCGTGGCCAGGAAGAGCGGTTGAGTTAGATACGTGAGAGATGAGGACGGGGGCAGGTCATAAAGCACTTAGAAATCATTGGAAAGATTCTGGACTTCATCCAGAAGTCCAGAATTCTCCAGTCCAGTTCTCCACTCCCCTTTCAGAGCTGAAAACCCTACAGGGTATAAAGGGGAGTTTTTCAGCTCCGAAAGGGGAGCGGAGAAAGCACTTCTATGAAGGGGGACACGACCTACGTAGAAGGAAAAGGAGATGGAGGGAATAGCAGAGGCCAGAGCCTCCACGAAACAGGCAAGGAGGGAACAGTGTGAGCCAGCGAGCAGCTACTTAGTTCCAGATTCTGGTTCCCATCCCCTGCTCGGAGCTCGGGGTGTCTGGCCACTCATGCAGCGTCCGAAGTACTGACTGGGGACCAGCGCTGCTCCAGCATCGCCTGTGCGGAAGCCCGTGAGACAGACAACACCCTGCCGGTGGGGGACTCTTAGCGGGAGCGGGGCGCTGTGTACGGAGCCGGCAAACAGCTGGCTAAAACAGGTGCCGGGAGGAGAAGAAAGCAGGATGAGCGGAGAGAGAGTACCTGAGTGGGTAGGGGTGCGACTAACAGGGTAAAGAGCTAGGGATAAGTCAGGGGATGGCCCTGGTAGGCTGAATAATCAGGAAAGGCTTTTCGGAGAAAATAATTCCGTGTCCTCTGAGAGTGCCCACCTTTTTCAATTTTTATTCCCCCTTTTTTTTTTTTTTTGTTTTTTTTGTTTAAGCCCGCCTGGGTAGGTTCCGCTCTTACAGCCAAAGCATTCCGAGTATTATACTAGTTAAGGAGGCAGAATATGTAAGCAAATAACCACAGGGAAAACAGAAGTATAAACAAATATAAGGGGATATATTTAACATCCCTAGAGACGAACGTGGTCCAGTCCACTGTGCTCTCGCAATGTGCCCAGAGTGGCGACTGCATTCCATAGAGTTCATCGAAATGGTCTGGTCTCCCCTTGCAGCCAGCAGCTGGAGGGCAGGGACCCTGACTTGCCCCTCCCTTGGAGGGCCGGGCACCCCTTTACAGGCACGTAGTAGGCACTTGCCATGGATGGGGAAGGGTTGGATTTGTGCGGCACACTCCCGTGCCCCGCTTGGCACAGAGTGGCTCTAGGGCTCCCGGCGTGGTCTGGGATCTGGAAGCAGCTCTCCCATTCTGCAGCACAGCTGTGGGTTTTGTCAGAGGTCCTCCCAACCTTCAGGGGCCAAGTTCAAGGCTCCCTGCACTGCCAAACGCGGACATCAGATATGCCAGTTTCCACTTCTGTTTGTTTTTCTTTTTGTCAGTCACCTAACAGTCATTTTGTCACCTGCAGAAAGTCCTGCCTTGAAGGGAAGCAGGCCATCTGCTCGGATCCCACCAGCTGCTCTGAGCTGCATTGCAGCGCCACGGTGGCGTTGAAAGGCTGCGGTCATTAGCGCCTGTTAATTACGGCTGGAGAGACCCTGGGATACAAGCCTCTTGGACGACAAACCTAATAAATATGCAGCGGGGGCATTTTCAGCGTCAGGTTGAAGACTGTGGCAAGTCATTCTCGGCTGAGGTTTTATTTCCAGCCGTCCACATAACGCCTCTCACTCTCAAACGTTTAACTCTGTGCGTTCCCGGCTTTTGTGCTCGTGCAGGCTCTCTTTTGAGGATGGGAATCATTATTGCAAGCTTTGTACTTCCATTCTAATTAGTACTGGCTGAGCAGAATCCGGCCAAAGCAGGCGGTTGTGTGTTTGGCTTCGAGGTTCTTGGTGTGAAACTGCTGTTCACTGTGACCAGGGGCCCCTCGTCTGTGCCCATCCCCAACCGGGACTCTCGGGCTATGTGCCACAGGGTCACAGAGCATTCTGTTGACCATTAGAACTTGTGATGGGTGAGCAGCGAGGATTTCTGGAGCACTTCATTGATTGGCTGGTTACCTTGAGGAAAGGCCCTTTCTGCATGGGGACCATAGAGAGGAGTGTGCTTCACACCAGATCCCAGAAGATGACACAGACAGATCCGTGCCGGGGTGCATTAGATCACGCTGCGGTTTGGCTGCTTTTGTTATTACATGCTCATGGAGAGAATTCAGGGTGAAATCTGTACTTTTGCTCGGCCGCTATGTATAAGGTATACAGGAAAGTTATTGCACATAGAACCGTACTATTTGTCAGCACTTTATGCTTCTCAGTATAGTTTTTCACACACCTGAGCTATTTCCATTTAATAAACATTCGTGGGTTTGGCGCCTGAAACTGTCCAGTGGGGGAATTGTACCGAACGGCCGAGTTGTTGAGGCCGACGTGACCCAACTTTCCCGGATGGTCTTGTAGTCAGTTGGCGATCAGGGAAGAGAACTCAGGGTTTTGACTTGATCCCGTGTTCTTCCCCTGTTGTCTTCAAATATGGCCCATAGTAGTTCCCCGTGTGTGTATGTGTGTGTGCACACGTGCATGCATGCGGGCTGGACCTCCCTTCAGGAGGTGAATCCCCGCCCCTTGAATCTGGGCTGGTCTTGTGATTTGCTGTGACCAGTCCATGTGAGGGAAGTGACACTTTGTGACTTTGGGATGTTGCCTTAAGGCGTGTTGTAGCTTCCGTCTTTGTCCTCTGCATTAGTTTGCTGGAGCTGCCATCACAAAATACTGCAGATGTGGCATCTTAAACAACAGAAGTTTATTTTCTCACAGTTCTGAAGGCTGGACGTCCAAGATCAAGGTGTTGGCAGGTTAAGTTTCTCCCGAGTCCTCCCCGCTTGGCTTACAGATGGCCATCTCTCCCTGTGTCCTCAGACGGCCTTTGTCTCTGGGTGCCCACCCCTGACGGCCCTTCCCTGCTCTGTTAAGGACACCAGGCATATTGGATCTGATTTCACCTTAATTACCTCTTTAAAGACAGTCACATTCTGATGTGGACTGGGGGTTAGGACGACAACATACAAATTCAGTCTGTAATACCCGCTTAGAAGGCAGCCTCCAGCCACTCCAGATCCCGGGCTGAGGCAGCGGACCTGGGAGTGAAGCTGTTTTAGATCCTTCAGCCCATCAGGCTGCCCAGCCCACCCCACATGGAGCAGAGATGAGCCGTTTCCACCTAGCCTTGCCCAGATGAAGGAACCGTGGGTGGTGGGTTTTAGCCACTCCACGCTGCGGTGGTTTGTTAGCGCGGCTGCGGACGGTTCAGACCCCGCGCTACTTCCCTGCGTGGGGTCTTGACGTCGGACTCGGCAGACCGATCTGGAATGATTCACTGAGCTTTCGTTGAGTTGTTTTTTGTTTCCTTCAGATTATTGATTATTTTAATAAGTACAATTTCAGCCTTTTAGATGAGTTATTCCAGACATTAAGTACTGTATGGTCTGAAAATCTTAGCTAACAGACCCATTTGTGGGATAACTTGATCACGTGTAGTCTCTCTGCCTTCGTTAATCTCCATAATCAATATCCTCTCCTGAAATTCATGGAGAGCATGGCAGGTGAAGAATGGCCCAGCTTAGCCGAGAACCATGCTTCTGGAATGCTCGAACATAAGTAGCTTTAACCCGGGGAGCTAACGCATGACACAGATTTTCAGTCTTTTCAAGGCCACCTGACATGAAATAATAGTGCCCACAGAGATTTGACCAGGGGAGGTCATCTCTACCAGCATCCTGCAGGCACAGGGCAGTGGATGGGCCGGAAGAACGTGTTCCCACTGCAGCCAGGTGGTGAAATGATGGGATGGAAAGCTCATTTCTATCAGTCGTACCCGTCTGTGGCTGTCAGTGGTGAGAAGGAAGCCCCGTGCCCGAAGGACCTTCCGTGTCTCATTCACACCGCGGAGACGGGTTATGTGCTGGGTAAGAGGCGAGCGGAGGCGCGAGATCGCCCCGTGGTGGCACAGTCGGGGCTGGGCCCGCGTTGTCCGCTCTGCAGAAAGGGACGAAGTGTGACAGCAGCCGCACCGCCAGCCACCTGCACGGTGCTCATGCCGCCACACGTGCAGAAGCCACCGGTTACCGCCTCCAGTGTGAGCACGTCGCTGGAAAAAGACACAGAAAGATTCCTGTAGTACAGTGAACGTAACTTCCTCAATTTCCCTAAATTCTGTTTAGGGGATTTTAACGTTTGCCATTTTTAATCAGAGGGACTGAAACAGGTAAAATTCAGAATTTTGCAATCAGAATTTATAAACTGAATGTAAAAGAAATTTAGACTTCTAAATGATCTGTTTTGTAGAAACTACTGTAATTTGGTCCCTTTTTAAAACTCAGCACCTCACTAAGACTTTCGGGCTACCGAATATAGAGATAGATGTATTTTACCGCGTGTATCTTCTGTATGAATAGATATTGAATTCAAAACGGGAGCCACTGTCACACTAGAAATTAAGCGCTTACACACAGTGTAAGACTCGGGAGGGGTGAGCTGATGTTGTAGTTGCTGTTTGGACGCTGCCGCTGATTGCACATTTAGGAACCCACGTAAGGACAACCCGAGGCCAAGACGAGTAACTTAGCAGCAGACCATACGCGGTGCAGAGGAGGGCTGGGCGGAGGCAGCTGTTCCTTTGGGTGGACTGGGGGCCAGATTCCATGAGGTGTTCTGCTTGATCGGTCCCAGGAATTAGATTTTATTATTTGGGAAGAGAGGCCCCGGTTCCAGTCACTCACCTCATCGGTGGCAGGGCCTGATTTGAAGGTAGGTCTGTACATAGTGCTCTGAAGCTTGTTTCTTTCTGCCAGGGTGAAGGTCAGAGGCAGGCGTATTCCTGAAAGATTGGGAAAGATATCCTGGAGGAAGGGGCCTCGGAGCAGGGTTCTGGAGGGTGACCTGGGGTTTTATAGGGCAGGAGTAGTAAAGGCCTAGGGTGTTTGGCTAGAGGCCCAGGTGCTTGGGGAGGGAGGGGAAGTTGGAGAACTGTCAGCTAGCCAGCAGCTACTCGTGCGAGGGATACAGCGGGTAATAGCCTTCATGGAGCTGAGAGCCTATCACCAAAGAAGGATTTAAACAAATGGAGCCTGGCAGAGCACAGGCAAAAAATACAGGGTTTCATGGGGGTGCCGTGCGGGAGAGAAACCTTGGTTTTGCTAGGAGGGAAGGATTTCATTTAGGTTGAGATGAGGAGGGTGACTAGGAATTAGCCAAGGGTCACAGAGGAGGGAGAGTGGTGTATATGAGACGCATATAGAAGCCGAGGAGCTGAGAGACATCTGGTGGGTTTGGAAATTAGAGGGCTAGAGGGCCAGTGTGACGATAGAGACAAAACCGGAAGGGTGCCTTGGACCCTGGAAAGATTCAGGCCTCCGGGCCTGGGAAGCCTTGACCTTCAGGGAGGTATCCCATATGGAGGGGGCAGGCACCGTTGCAGGCTTCTGAGCAGCTGCCTTAAGTAATTCTCAGGATGGATCGGATCTCCAGCGGGATCTGCATTTTCTCTTGTAGATCATTTCCCTCTCCTTGTCTCCAAGGGACAGTGGCTCACGCTGGGTCTAGCAATGAGAGATGGCGGTTGTGGGATAAAGTGATCATTCACTCACTTCCTAGTGTGTTTGGGAAACTTGTACAGAGCCCAGGAATGTTTTGGGGTCAGGCCCCACCCATCAGAGCAGATCCAAGAACCTTAAGCCACACAGCCTGCTGTCCTCTGGACCCTCGATTTCCCTGACCCCAAGTGATGGCATCCCTCGTGCATTTTCCACCGGCTGGAGAGGATCTGCAGCCCGTGGCCCCCTTTCCCTGCCCCCGAGGAGGCTGAGTATGCTAGCCTTCCAGCGAATAACCGGGGTCCTGGCTGTCTCTGGCCGAGCTGTGCCTGTGGAGGAAGTGTGGGGACAGGTGGGACCAGTGTTGCCCATGGGGTGGTGTGTTGATCCTGTTGCCGGGAGAAGGGAGCAGAGCAGTTTTCCTTCTCGCAGTAGGTGCGGGGTGTCTGATTTCTGTCCTGTTGGCTTGCCTTGCTCTCCAACTGCTCCCTTTTCAACTTCTGCCTCACCTTCAGGGCGCTCTGCTCCTTTTGACTTGTGGAGGTCCCCGGTCAGAACCACAGTTTAAAATCATCCTTAAAGGGGGATCCTTGGGATCTGAGCTTGCTCATTTTCCTGCACGGAAGAGGAAATTCCAGCTAGGCTGTTGCTTCTTAGCGGCGGGTTCTTTCTTTGGTGCACAGAGGTGCACACAGGGCCCGCGCATTGGTCGTGTTGGTGATGTCTCAGTGTCCCGTGTTAAGTGCTTGCTCCTAGCCAGCTCCTGTGCACAGTGCTGCTCATGCATTTGAGTTCTAACCAAGACTCTTGGGTACCATCACTCATCATTTTGCAGATGAGGAACTTGAGCCACGCATGCAGGTGGAGAAACTTGTCCGGGATCACTGGGCTATCATGTGACAGATCTCTGATTCAAACCCAGGCCTTTCCGACTCCAATGCCTTTTTTCATAAATCCTGCCTCGTGTGTGTGTGCGCGCGCTCGCGCAGCTTTGCACCTTTTCCATTTATTTTATAACCAAACCCTTTCCGTACTGCATATTCTCATTAAACACAGTGACACAAAACCTCACTCATTTAATGAGGTCACTAGTAAGGTTAAATGTTTTTTTTTTAATGTTTACAACTTATATGAACCTTTTTGGGGGGAAAATTGCCTACATATGTGCTTTGCCCACTTATGTATTATATTCCTAGTGTATTTTCAAAGAAATTGAACTATGTGACCTCCAGGGAATAAAAGCATGACTCCTCCTGTCTGCCTTCTTATTTACCTGAATATCTTACAGTTATGTTCAAGAAAGACCTGCTTTTATAACCCAAAATAATTCCAAGTTCATCTCTCTAGTTTTGAAGCCACTTTGTTGAATTATTCCTTGTTCCTTGAGAAAAGCTCTTGAATCCCCTTAGTTGTGGCAGGCTTTCCTGAAGGCTTCTTGCTTTTGCTGTTGTTGATGGTCACATAGACTAGCATTGATATTTTGTTTATAGCTTGGAAAAGGGGCTTCCAGCCCTTGTCCTCTCAAGTAAAGGTCTGTCTTTGGTTAGAAACTAATGTCGCTGCACGTTGATGTTTCCTTCCCTGTCTGCCCATCTTCCTGTTAGTGTCGATGAAGGGAAAATATCCGCCCAGCTTCCCTCCATCTCCTCACTAAGGGTAGTTAACACAGCACGCTCCTGCAGGGGCACGAGTTTAACTCATCTGAGAAGCACCGGCCAGCAGCAGTCAGGAAAAGTGCCTTTTATTTGCTATTCTAAGTGTTAACTTAGACCAGATGCCAACTTCAAGGCTTTGATGAAATTGTGGGCTTAGAACCTTCTGGAAGCTGGCGTAGCTTTATGCCGTACTATTCCAACCTTCCTGTGAGGGCATTTAAGCCTTTTTGGTCACAGATGTGTGGTAAGGCGCAGATGACCCAGAGTCTCTGGAAACAATATTCTTAACTAACAGGAGTCCTAAGATATCAGGTGGTAGAATACGAAAGGACAAATATAGCATCTTGATGAGCAATATTAGATATTATATGGGGGGAAAAGCAGACACTTGGAAGTGCTGCAGGAGAGTAATTCAATCAGGAGGTTCTGATAATGTAATAAAGCACACGAGGGTGAAACTCGTGGCGTCCGCACACTAGAACGCCCTTCAGTCGAGTTTATTGTCTTACGGTGGTGGTCTTCCCATGTTCTCCTGTTTTAAATATGAAAAAAATAACACAACTCAACTTTTTCCCCAGAGGGGAAGGAAAAGCCACAAACCTTCATCACCTTACTCATTTGTGTGCCCTCCTTCCCACCGCCTCCCCCACCCAAAGCTCTTGTTTGGGGTTATTCGTTGGAATTCCTGTCCCCGATAATGAGGCATACAGACTTTGTGTTTGTAAGAAAAGAAACTGCCCCTCAACCCTGCCGAGTACAGTTTAGCTGTGGTGACAAGCCTGCAGGCTTCTTTAGCTCTGACGGACGGCGCCCACGCTCCCCTAAGAGAAGAACCTGGTTCTACTCTTAACCCACGCTTCAGGAGCAGCTGTGGAGAGTTGCTCCTCCTTGGGGAGGTGGTGCGGAGGGCGCAGCGGGGGGCTTTCCCCCTAGCTCTTTCTCCTGGCTGCTGTAGCTTATTGACCTCAGGAGGCAGCAAGAGCTTGGGGTCCCTTGCGTGGTGTGGGAGGTTTGCAGGGGGGGGCCAAGCCCCCGCCCTATGCTCTATTTCAGCAGGACTCCGAGGATGGGATGTCCTCTCCATCTGAGAAATGGGGGAGCAGACATGGCGGGAGGTCCAATGACTCCCATGAGCCTGCACAGCCAGGAAAGGATTTTGAGGCTCAGGAATTGGAATCCGGATCGCAGATTCTCAAAAGCTTGTGTGTATTCCACTTCTCAAAGCCTGTAACTCACATTATGGTGGTCGGTAATAACTTTATTTTTTGGTAATAACTTTTGATAACCACCTGAAGGGTTACATTAAGGGTGTCACTCTTCTAGGTTCTGAAGTTGAGATTACAATGGAAATGCTGGCGAGTCCTGGCTGGACCAGCCGGGAAGGGGCGGACAATGGCATAGGCGACAGCCCTGCAGGGAGCCGGCCTCTCCTCCCTGCTTGACAGCTTTGCTTGCTTACCCTTCCCTTTCTGCTCCTCTCCTTCAGGCCCTGGAAAAGGGTCAGAGGATGCCTGCCCTTGTTTTTCCTGTTACCTCCATTCAGATCAAATTCAGACAATGGAGCTCTACTCCCTCCGGAGAAGGGCTCTGCGTGGCCCCTTCAGTTCAATGGAAGTGAATCTTTCTCTGATCTAATTGTTGTTTTTTTTTATCCACTTGAATACTCACCGTGTTAGTTAACATGAATCACATACTCTTTGATTTTGCCTGGGTAATAATTTCACCCCAATTTCTCCTGGGGTTAAACCAGTTTTAAGTTCTGTGTCATAGATTCTCGTAACTTAGATGTTAGCATCTAATCGTTAATATGCTAATCTTTTAGCTTTTCTCCACTGATGAATTTGTAAATGCAGATTTTGTTAAGGCGGACCGCTTATATTCAGGTACTGGAATTAACCTTAAAATCCGTGTGCGAAAAATATATATAAAGAGTATTAATGAAAGCTTTGGAAGAAGGAAGAAAAATCTTCCATATGCTAATATTTTATACAGTCACATCTAGTCATTGTCCACGTACCAAAATATTTTATGTCCTTCATTTTGTACGTGGTGTATGTGCTGCTCTGTAAAGGATTAGCTACTCACTTTCATTTTAGGGGAATTTGATGAATGCTGGGAAAACATTTAAAGTAAGCCAAATCTATTTTTTCTTGATCAGACCGGTTATTCATGAATAAGTTATCTAACACAAATTCTGTGTAATTTTTTTTTGATGGGGGTTGTTGCAGAATGAGGAATTGCCATGTAATTTCTAAGGCCTCTGTTCCAAGGAAATCTATGGGAAGAGAAGAAATACAGTGTTATTCACTGTTTGAGATCTTTAAAAGATCTCTCAAAGACTGCTAGGTATGCTAAGGGCATGACTTCTGCAAATAAATATCTTAGGAGCTTAGCGAAAAGGACACTTTGAAGGACACTAAATTCTACATGTGTTGCCCAGTCAAGCCCAAGGTTACTTACTTCCTTGCCCTTGAGGCTTGCCTTCTGGCTTTTTCCCCTGAACTTTTTTCTGCCTTTCTTTTTCACCTGTGCTTTGGCACCGCCATCCCATCTGCCTGCTATATCCTGCTCACCGCTAGGATTTAGTTCAGGTGTCCCCTCCGGCAGGATTCCCTCCCTGACTCCTCCTCTTGCCCCTAGCAGGAGCAGTTATTTCTAGGGAGCTCTCAGTGCCCTCTGACGGCGCTCCCGCCATGGCCTTCCCTGCACTCTTTCCCAGCGCTTCAGCACCTCGCGGAGTAGCCGGGACTTGGTGGATGGGACAAGATGTGGATGAGCAAATGCTGGCCTGGAAATGTGAGCATTCTAATATGAATGGCCTCTTCCCTCTTTTCTTTGCTCCCGGCTCAGGTTTTAAAGAAGGGATTATTCACTTTAAAAGAGATACTTAGCTTATTTCTATTTCTTTCATTGGTTTCCCCAAAATAGTCTCCTGTTTGCACCTCCCCGAGGTGAATTGCAAGTTCCTAGGCACGTAAATATGTTGGGCACTCGCTGAAAAGGGACTGGGTGGGCCCCGAGAGGAGATGGTGGTGATTTTAGGATTTTCCTCTTAAACTTAAAAAAATGATAAGGGGTTAACATGGGGGGGTATCGGGAGGTGGTCTGGAGCTGACGGTAATTTCAGCTTTCAGCTTTAAATGATCTTCATATGTAGTATTAAAAATCTCCCTAGAAAACCTCTCCCTAGAAAAATCAACAATTCCAAGCATATTTTGACAGTGATAAATCTTTATTTTTACTCCGAATTAGTTGCTCTGGTTTCTTATCTTCCCACTCTAAAGTCGCAGATAAATATTCTTTCCATTCTGTTTTCCTGATACTTCTCCCAGCCGGCTTTTGTGTTTGTATGCTGGATGTTTGTTGAGTTTTTCCACCTGCAACTTTAACTTGCCAGCTCGTTGCCTTTGTTGTTTTTTGGTTTTGGTTTTTTTTTTTTTTTTGAGAGTTCTATGCTTTTGTATGGGACGTCTGCTGTTTAGCCAATTTCAAAGTGTTCTTTTCTCCTGTCCTTACAAACATACTTGCCTGTTTGTTGACTTTTTCCCTCCATCACGCCACTTTGAGTACAGCTTGTTAAATATTTGAAGCAAGGCAGCTGGGGTACTCTGGAAGCCAACTGGAGGTTTTTTTTTGTTTTGTTTTGTTTTTATTCCTTTTAGTTTTTAGAAAATCATTAGAGGAACCAGAGATGGTAACACTCAACCGTTTCTTTTTACCAGGGAGGGTTGTGTATCTTGGAGGAATAGAAGAGTCTTCTCTGGCTGGCTTTTCTTTTGCCGCCCCCCCACCCCACCCCCATCTCCTGCCCTGCCCCAGTCAGTTTGTAGAATCCTCGCACAGGATTCTTCTTTCTCCGTTCCCACCCAAGGTCTTATATGGACCATCATAGATAATGAAATGTCTAAAACTCAGGTTATTCATGGGATTTATAACAAAAAGGGTGATGTGGTGATATCAAAAAAAGTTACATACGAGGTAGAGCACACTATGGTGGCATAAATTATTTTGAATTAAGCTCCTCGTTCTTTGTGGGGTCTCTGCGACCTCAAAGCTGTATTCTAAGTATAAAATATACCTGGATCTGACTGGGAACACGTGTGCACTCGTGACTTGCCCATATGTAGGAGGGAAACGATCTGTTTCTCCCTGTGTGTGCAAATCCTTGGGAGTAAGCTGCAGTCCATATGATTTGTGAATTGTGGTTTTGTAAAGTGGCTTAATGAATTTGCTTATTTAATTTTGATTGGATTATAATAAGAGACTGACTTACAGTATTTGGCTGATTATTTTTGCCTTGCAGATTTTCTTGTGTATTATGGGTACCTGCTCTCAATAAAAAAAAAAAATGACCCCAAAATTGCAGGTATTTTTGTCAATATGAGAAATGTTCAGGGATGGTAGCCCAGAGATCTTGGTGGAATGTTGGTGGTTGATGAGTCAATTCATTACTGAAGATCTGTCTAAAGTGAGATTTCTCTAAGAGCTGATGTTTTAGGCTTTGTGTAGTAAATGTATTATTAGCTACACATGGTGACTATTAAATTGAAAACAGTCTTTACTTTCTGATAGAATGTATTTTGAAAGCTGGAACTCGTGTCTGTTCTGGACCAGAAGTAATGGGGTAAAAAAAGGCTAACAAAATGCTGTAGTTTCTGCTCACTAAGAACATTTAGCCCAGTATTTAACCTCAGCTTTCTACCTTAAAAATCTCCGTTAAGCATAATGCTTCAGGAGTGGTATAGTCACGGACCTTGGAGGTTTTAGGTTAACTCGGAGGTTAAGCAGAAATCTCTGCAGAGGACTTAAAAAACAATCACCATCCAGCTTTTCCAAACAGAATATATGGAGTCTGCTTGACTCTTTATTTGGTGGGTTAGGCTTGCCTTGTTGATCCTTTGGAACATTAGTAATCATTGAATAACACTGTTAGTTTACGAGGTAAAAAAAAAAACAAAAAACAAAACTGGGACCCAGGGGAATCCTCCGAAAATCCTTTGCAAATATTTTAGCCCGTAAAGAAAAAATTGCGTTCCAGGTAGCTTGGCTCTCTCTAAGGGTGGGTTGCAAGGAAGGCATTTGTGTTGGCCGACGGTTTCACTCGTGCACCTCGGTTCTGCGTATTTGGGTTTTTCAGTATCTCCAGGGGTGTGGCGGACTGTTACGGTCCCGCCCAGAGGCCCTGAATTTAAATAGTGTGGCAACAAAAAATAAACATGTTTGCCAGGGGAGCATATAATTTAGAAGCGAACCCTGCTAACTGCCAGATTATATTTTTAACCTTTTAAACTGGTGGTTTCTCTCGAAGCATTGGGCTGTTGCAAAGGAGGTAGAATCAGGGTTTCCGCTGAAGAGAATCGGGACCAGAGCAAAACTAGAGAGGACCTACATGATGGATCATTCCCCAGGGCTGCTCCGTTCGTGGGATGCCTTTTGTTCAAATAGGGATAAAAATAATTGCCTGCTTCATCCCACTGACCTTGGTAATTGTGACATCGTCTGATGTAATTTATTGAGCGCCAAGTGTTTTTAATTGATGTATAAAAGCCTGGAGTTCATACGGGACACCTGCCAATGGTGTCTGGCGTTGAAGGCAGTCTTTCTGGTTCTTTTCCTTCTCCTTCCCTCCCACTTCTCCCTGTTGTGTGTTGCGTTCTGAGATCATTCTTTTACAGGGAGACCTTGGCGGTTTGCCTTGGGCAACTTCTCTCTGGGAGGGTCGCACGAAGAACCCACCAGTGTGGAGTTAGTCTTTGTTCCCGCTCCCCCTGGAAAGCCGCTCCACTCTTCTTGCCTTCTGGAATGGGGTGACCACGTATGCCGGGCTGGCCCTTCACCCGCCGGATGCTTTTGCTTGGGCGCCCGCATAACAAGGTGAATTTCACCCACTCAGTAGAAACCTATTTTCATTGACTTCCTGCTCTAGAGGGGAGGGCATCCAGAGTACAATGTCGAGTGTAGGATGGGGTTAGTAATCACCTCTTGGAAAAAGGAGTTTATGGCTTTTCATTAACATAAGAGTCCCACAGTAACTTTTCTTTCTTTGGGAGAGGCTGCTCGGTGTGCGTAGTAAGATGACTCAACGTGCAATTTGAGAAATTTCTCTTCAGTCACTGGAGTGAGTACTAGAAAAAGCTTTTGGAGCCACGCGACCAGTCCTTGCTTGGCATCTGGATTCAAGGGGAGGAGAAGAAGGGACTCCTAAGCTGCCTTGAGCTTAGTGGGCCATTGGTCTGTGGCTAGGACAGCAGACTTTTTTCCAGGTTCCTGCTGGGGCATCCTGACGTTGGTTCCTTGTCACCCCAGAATGCTGCTGTGGAGGTCTCCAGTTTGGTTCTGAGGCTGACGATGAGGTACGTGTGTAGGAGAGGTGGTCTTGTGCATGCTTCCCCTTTGTAGGGTCTTTAGCTGTAGAGCTGATGAAAAGCTACCGCTAAGACTCTCGTGTGCTCTCTTTACCATCGGTTGCCTAAACAAGATTGTGATTCAACTTGAGGCCGATGGTTTGGATTTAAGATCTTAAACTGTTCTGAGTTTAAGTTACTAATGTGCTTTATTTAGGGAGTTAAACAGATTCATCTTGGCAGAAGAGTTCAGAAACCCGTAAGAGTAGTGCTTAGATCATTCTCCTAAAAACGTGACTTGATTTCAAACATTTCAGTCTCTCTCTTTTTTTTTTAAGATTTTATTCATCTATTTGAGAGAACAAGAGGGAGAGAGAACAAGAGCAGGGTGGGGGAGGGGGCAGAGGGACAAGCAGACTCCCTGCCCACTGAGTGGGGACCCTTATACAGGGCTCCATCCCAGGACCCCAAGATCATGACCTGAAGCTTCACTGAGCCACCCAGGAGGAGCCCCAAACATGTCAGCTTTGAAGTGGGGGACCACGAGCTGATCTGGGCTGGGCTGCAGTTCCCTGCCTACCCTCTCTTCTTTACCTGCACGGTTTCCAGAGGCTCCAAGATGCCTGTTTCTGGAGGGCAGCCTGTGATGTGGCCTTTGTTGCAGATAGCCTCGGGGGGGGGGGGGGTAGGGGGAGAGGCTGGTTGGTGCTCAGGTGCTCCTGACCAGGGGGGAGCAGCCGGCCCGGGGCCCGGCCCTGCCCTTTCCTTCTTGGTCTCCGGGTGCCAGCTCCCAGGCAGCCTGTGTCCCCTCTGTGCTCACCAGGGTGTTACAGTGCGCAGAAAATTGCTTTCTCCAAGAACTGACTGTTCCTGTTTGGAGGAGTCCTTTTTCTTGAGGAGGTAAAAGTAACTTCAGGAGTGTTCTTTGGAAATTGTACACCTAGTTAGTAAAAAGTGCCGAGTCCCAAAAGGGAGAGAGTATTTCCCCATAGGTTTTGACACAAAGCATCTTATGTTTGGGGTTTTAATCCTACAGTGGAAGTAGCAAAAGCAAAACCATTTCCTCTCCTGCAACTTTTTGATCAAAGTGCAGGTGGTTCTGTGGTTCTTGTCTTTCATAGACTGAAAAATATTCACGAATTTATAATATCTGTACAAGAAAAGAGATGACAATTGCTTAATAGAAATATTATATAATAGGGTATTTACAAATTTGAATCTGTAAAGCTCTGACTTTGGAAACTTTGTCAAGTGATCTATTTGGCACATGTAAAAAGTCCTCTTTATTAGAGATGTGTGAATAATTATGGAAGATGGAAATTGTCAGGATTTGATCCCCTAAGTTAATAGCATTTATTTCCAGCTAATTTGTAGCATAACAAGGAGCTAGTGAGCAAATTGTTTTCAAAATATTGCCCATCTAGGAACGTCTTATATTGTTCATTCATGCAATTTGTTTGAAGTCTTCGTAGCATGATTATGGAAATACTTAGTTCATGTTGAAACAATTATTTCTCCTGTGTTGTTGGTGTGTTTGTTTTCTCAGGTGCCTTTTCCCAGCCTGGTTTTCACTTCTTTCCTGCTGACAAAGTTGATGAACATGTGGGGAGGTGGAGGATGGGGGTTACAAAAGTAATTCAAGTTGGTCTGCCCACAGGGAGCTGGAGGGACGTTGGGAATGCAGGCAGCAGGGACAGCCGGGTGGAGGCGGACTCCTTGGATAAGCTACCGAATCCTCAGTGATGCGACCGTGTGCCTTGCTTCTCCGACACTCCAAGCGATAGGGCATTACTTACCAGATCATTTTCCTTGGTTTGCTGCTGGCTGGCAGGGGGAGGGAGGCCGGGAAGGGAGACAGATGGGCGGGGGAGGGCGGAGTAGGAGGGGAGGGGGTCGGAGGACAGCGCCCTGGAGCTGCTGTACAGAGTGGGGTTGAGAAGTACTGGGTTTCCTTTGTGTTTGGTAGTTTCAAGATTTAATTCTTAGACTAATTATGAGACTGTATTGAAAACTGGTCTGTTTGTATTCCGTGTGCCAGTGCGGATTTCCTAAGTGTTGGACTCTATAGTTTTACGTTTAGTGCCGTTAAAGTTCATTTCTTATTGAACTAGCTCCTTTTCCCCCGCCTGTTCCTCCTTCACCCTGTGAGCTGTTCCTTATTGTCCCCTCTTCGGGTGTGAGGATATTTTGCTTTATTTTTCTCAATCTTAATTTATTTTGAGTCAAGTGCCTGAAGGCCTTTGTGCGTGTCTGTGTGTGTGTGTGTGTGTGTTATGCTTACTGCCTTCTGTGTTTCGGCTTGCCATTGTTATTGTCCTTCCATGTTGCAAAATTTTTTTAAGTCAATTTTCTAAGACTGCAGTTCGGGTAACCAGAGAGCCTCTGCTGGCACGGATGAAGAATAGAAAAAACTAGGGCTGATAGGGACATATCACACCCCACACTTCCCCCCACTCAGCAAACTTTCTAGTTGCTAAAATCGGGCTCCCTTCTTTGGAAAGGGTGGTACCCACCCTTACTGAAAAGGAGAGGTGGGGTTTTCGTATTCGAGGCTTGTCACTGGTAGGGCATTTCACTGCTGTGTAATTTGGCTTTCATCAGAAATGAGTGTCTGAAAATGGGCCTTTCTGCCTTCCCCCTTCTGTTTGCTCCCCGGTTAGCATGTTAGCGCATGTCTGCATGAACTTGCAGCCCCGTTGATCATGGCTGATCATGCTTCAGACGTGTGACTGAGTGGGGCGACTCTGTAAAGTTGGTGACTTCTCGGAGCTGACGCATGTTTCCCATTGTCTTTGGGACTTGCAAAGAATAGTGACACCCCCCTCTCCCCGCGAAACACCCATAAACTCCTTCGCCCAATCCCAGATAGCCATTTAAAATGACTTAAAACAGTCTCAGTGGTTGCTTTAAATGAACCATTTGGATATATTCGTATTAGGGGCAAATCTAATTTTTCGAAAGTGGTAAAAGCCACAGCAAACGCAACAGTACCGCATCTTCGTAGTGAGGTCTAAAAAGAAAAGCGTGTTGAATTTAAGCAAATCTTTGAAAATGACTCCTTTGAAGTTATGAGCATTTCTAAGTAAAGATTATCCTACGAAGGGGTTATGTGCGGACTCAGCACAGCCCTCAGCTAGATCGCTAACCCTCCTTAAGAGGGTCTTTGTCGACCTCTCCTTATCAAATGACCGCAGGAAAAGAGAATGTGCGAGGCTTAAAGTTTTAGTGTTTGACTTGGTGCCAAGGACTCAGTATTTTGAGTTGGAAAATTTTGGTTCAGCTGCAGGACAGGGAAAAATTGATGCTAGAACTGGAGTGGATGGGGTCCAGTGGACACGTGGGCGGTCGAGTTCTTATCCGGAGTTAACTGCACTTCTGCAGGCACAGGAGGGAAGGCCAGGAGAATGGGCAGATGCGCGGAGCTTGTCAGGCTGGCTGGCCAGAGCACGTGGAAGTTGATCCAGCCGCTGAGTGTCTTATTTCTGTCTCTCTCCTGGTACTTCCCTGTTGAGTTGTCCTATCAGCCAAAGAGCACATTATTTCAGTGATATAAAAACTGTGTCATGTCTGATTCGGTCGGAACCCAAGAGGCCACCAGCAAGGCTTGACCCATCAGGCTGGGGTGGCAGTTGCGTAGTACTGTTTCTTGGTAAATCCGGGCTTCCCTTGGTTGAGATAAAAGTAAAACTGGGTTTATCTGTTTGGTTGATTTTTTTTTTGTTTTGTTTTGTTTTTTTTTAAGTTTCGAGAACGTTGACGTACAGCACTGTAAATTTATATCCCTTGTAAATAATCACTTGACGTATTGCAAAATGATGACCACAATGCCAGTCCTCTCCTCTAAAAGCGTAACTTGTTTTAATCAGAGTTAAGAGCGACAATCTGATTGAGAAATGAAAATATTTCCTACTTCTCAGGCATTGTCTACTACGTGTATAGATCTGGAAAACTAAATGTGGAGTAGCTGGTAGAGCAGAGTCTTGCGTGAGCCTTCGGTGCCCTTGCCTCAGGAGTGTGTGTAAAGGCTGGTTGGTGCGAGATTGGCCAGTTCGGCAAATAAACACCCATTTCCCTGTTCTGTTAAGATTTTTCTGAGGTGGAATTTGCTTAAGGAAATGCAGGGCACATGGCCATTCAGTAAGTGTCGGCATAGTTCTGCCCTTTTCTAGTTCCAGAGAGTTCTTTCATGAGCAGTGATGTCGAACTTGGACCTGAACTTGCCCATCCCCCACCAGTGGCCTTTGAAGCAAGAGGTAGCTGTGGGCTCATGAGCAGAACTTCACATTGCTAGTGGTCTCTCTTCTGCCTTTAACATTTTTGCTCATGCTTTAAACTCAAGTTTTCTTCAGGTAACTAAGCACTAAATTACCTCTTTATAGATCTTGGGGTGAAAATGGGAGCTGCTACATCTTGAGTGCTGGTATCTCTGAGGGACTTTGTCCCACCCACTGCCTGAAAATTTGTGGGGCTGATGCCAGGAATTTGCTCCCCTGTCCCAGTGATTATGCTCGGGTGTCTCACAGTGAAATTTCAGAGTGTTGGGAGTTTAAGGCCTGGAAGCGATAGCTCCCCTCCTGACTTTGAGCTTCTTGGTCAAAAGATCTTCGACTTCAGAAACATGTGGCGTATGTTTCATAGAGAGTCATTTCCTCCCAAATAGGAAAATGAAATTTATCTTTTTCCTGAACACGATTCTTTAGAAGAAAGGGTTATAATCGGCAATCCTAAGGTTATTAGAAACGTACAGATCTAGAGCAGTGGCTCATTGAGGTACCTCAAGGTTTTTTTGTTTGTTTGTTTTTTACAAGTGCCTTTCCTTAAGGTGGCTCTAACCTTTCACCGTTGAAGATGTGGACAGCAGACCTGTATGAAGGCGGAAGGGAAGCACTCACTGGTTGCACCACACGAGTGGACTGCCGCCACCCCCATCCCTTCCCACCCCTTTGCAGGGCGCACCCACACGGCAGGGGGAGGGCCAGCATGAACTGTGTCGTGTGTGTCACCCGACTTGCACTGGTCAGTGGCTTCTCAGGCGCTGGCCATCTGGTGTAGGCTTATGTGTTTTCTCTCCCACCCTGAGTCTGTCACAACATTCTTCAACCTTTAGAGACCATATCCTTGTTGGTATTTGTTTTATATCTGTTTACTGGGTTTCTCTCTCTCTCTCTCTCTCTCTGCCCCCACCTTGTCTTTCTGTCTCACCAGAATGTGAGCTCTGAGAAGCAGGAGGACCGTGTCACAGTAGGATCCTGTAGCTGGCAAGTGCCTGGAATATTGTCAGGGCTCATTAGAAATTTATTAAGGAATAAATGAATGGATGAATCTTTCAGGCCCTTCTCTTTGCACACTTACAAAGACATAATTACATGTACATTTGTCCTTTACAAAATTCTCAGTTCAGTTTCTTTTTTACAGATCAGTGTGGGGTTGTTTTGTTTTTGTTTTTTTCATTTTAAGTGAAGAGGTTGAGATTATAATGGCATACTTTATTTTTCTTGAAGATTTATTTATTTGAGAGAGCGAGCACAAGCAGGTGGAGGGGCAGAGGGAGAGGGAGAAGCAGGCTTCCCGCTGAGCAGGGAGCCTGACATGGGGCTCGATTCCAGGACCCTGAGATCATGACCGGAGCTGGAGGCAGATGCTTAACTTAGCCACCCAGGCGTCCCCATAATGGGATACTTTTAAAAGAAACCTAAAGATCGACAATTTTTAGTAAAAATAGGAGTACAGTCTTCCTCTTAAATTAGATCTAGAGTACTGCACTACATTTAAAACTTTTTTAAAATGTAGGGCCAGATTTAGATTTTTTTTTTGAACTATAGCTCTCTGCATAATTTTCATCTTCTACAAAACTGCGAAAATAGTACAGAGAGTTCATATACATCCTTCACCCTGCTTCCTCTAATGCTATCATAACCATAGAACAATGATTAAAAACCAGGAAATTAACAATGATACGATAGGAAACCACAGACCTTACATGCATTTCACTAGATTTTCCCCTAGTGCTTGTTTTTTTTTTCTAGGATTCGGTCCAGGATCTTGCACTACATTAGCCATCTTGTCTCCTTGGTCTCCTGCAGTCTGTGACGGTTCCTCAACCTTTTATGACCATGACTCTCTTGAGGAGTACTGGTCAGAGCTTCTGTACACTGTCTCTCAACTTGGCTCGGTCTGGTCTGTTCTCATGATCAGACGGAGGCTACGCAGTTGAGAAGTGCATGGAAGTGATGGGCTCTCCTCGGCGTGGCATGTGTGGGGAGTGTTTGTAGATGAAAGGTCTTCCCTTGATCAGTTGGCCAAGGCGATGCATGATTTCTCCTCTGTAACCTTACTGTCTTTTTCCTTTCTAGTTGATAAATGTCTTCAGGGAGATTCTTTGAGACCAATGTTAGTGTTGCTCCTTAAACCTCTGCTTACTGATTTTGACCATCTGTCAGTGGGATCTTGCCTGCAACAGTTACTATTACCACTCTGATTTTGGCCTAAGGGCGATCTTGTATTTCCTTCATTCCTTTTACATTTCCGGGTTGGAATTCTTCTGTGCAGAAGAGTTGTCCTTTCTCCATTTATGTATTTATCGTTCATACCAGAATGAATTGTGCATATGTTTAGGAGATATAATCGAAAAGTATTACTGGTTTTTCGCTCAAAGTGTTCCAGCTTTGGCCACTGGGAGCTCCTTCGGGTTGACTCCCGTGTGCTCTTGACATGCCCATCTTTGTCCAGCACTTTCTTGTTTTCTGACACCAGAGATGTTTCAGGCTTACCTTGCTTTTTGCCCTACTGCATTACTGGAATCAACCACCTCTCCAAGGAGCCTTGTGTCGTTTTATTGGAGACTGATGTTTAGAAACTAAAGTCCGGGTGTTAAGTGAGCTCAGTGGTAGTGGCCCATCATTGCTCCCAGGCCTTCTCAGTGGACCGAGTGAGGAAAACCCAGTGTATACTAACCTACACTTGCATACATGTCTCTATTTCTACATCCGTGTAAATGTATCAAGCGCTAGTTTGTACTGACACCTGAGCCCCGTCCAATACCACGCCGTTTATTCTAGACTTCCCTCTTTTTTCTTTTTTAAAAATGTATTTATTGTAGGGAGGGGGAGGGGCAGATGGAGAGAGAAACCCAAGCTGACTCTGGGCTGAGTGCCGAGCCCAAAGCAGGGCTGGATCCTGGGAGCCTGGATCACAACTTGAGCTGAAACCAAGAGTCGGACGTTTAGCTGCGCCACCCAGGCGCCCCAACTCCCCTCTTATTTCTAACTTCTTTCTTAGGTAATGAGAAACACGGTTCCTGTTGTCCACGGAGTATCCAGACAGAACTAGTAGGAGGCCTGTTAGATTTGTGGCAAGGAATGGTGTCCTGTGCTTGTGGGGGCTGGCGGGCAGAGCTGGAATCCCGCGGACAGAAGCTGCTGTCCACGGACCCATTTTCTTCAGGGAAGCCTTAGCTTTGCTCTTAAAGCCTTTCGACTGATTGAATTAAGGCCCACACCCTTACCTAGAATAATTGTCCTTACTTGAAATCACCCGAGTATGGACTTCACATCTAAAAAATACCTTCACAGCGACGCCTGCAGAAGCGTTTGAGTAAGTGGGGATTGCAGTCTAGCGGAATTGACACATAAACGTGACCATCATACCTCCTAAGAGAAGCAGTTACAGAATTGCTAATCCATACTTTCTAGAGAAACAGATAAGGTTTGGTTTTTAAGCACTGTTTTCTATGTAAAATTTATAGATGATGATGAATATAGATTTATATTTAAATTTATATAAACTTATGTAAATTTTTTATAAATTTATATAAACTTATAAATTTATATAAACTTAAACTTATATAAATATTTTATATTTATATTTAAATTTATAGATGGTGAATATAGATTAGCACTATCAGTGGAAATTGACAGTTATCCCTGTTGCTTATAACTTTGTTTATCATCTTCCTCACTGGACCCCTAATCAGTCTTGCCCTGTGTCCCCAAAACTTGGTATGAT
Organism: Potos flavus; assembly: GCA_028534135.1. Taxonomy (NCBI): domain Eukaryota; kingdom Metazoa; phylum Chordata; class Mammalia; order Carnivora; family Procyonidae; genus Potos; species Potos flavus. The sequence goes on from CM052896.1 coordinate 88,487,527, forward strand.
TACTGGTACAGTAACTCACTATTGAGTGAACAAAATGAATAAGGTGATCTATTCTAAGATTTCTTTGATCACCAAATTTCCCCTTTGCCAGTGTTTCCATTAAGCAAGAGCAATGAAGCCATAAGACCCAACTTGGAAGGGGGCAGAAAGAGACCGAAAGATGGGTGTTGGGTCAAACCCTGGATTCCAAGGAAATGTTTTGACAAATACTCTCTTTACCTTGGGTTAATAATGAATAGTTCATAGAAAGACTGAAATCCACCCCTTTCTTGGAATCTCTGTTGTCCCTTCTCCCACTCCTTACCCCCTCCCCGGCCAACCCTTGCTACAAGTTCTGCTTGGTTAGTTTCTCTACCTTGGAGAAAAGGATACATTCCCATCCTTTGAAGCTTTGAAGTAGAGTAGTTCAGGGTATTAACAAACAGTAGCAATTCACTTTTTTGCTGTTTTGGAGTCGTAGCATAATACAAACTGTCCTTTATTCAATCCTGTCTTTTGAGTGTTTCTCCTATGCCATGCATTTGGGCTGTAGAGAGGAAAAGATAAGGGCTCTGCTACTAAAGTATACATATTCTAGTGCTGCTTTTCTGACTTCTGTAACACATGCTTGTGTTTCAAAAGGGAAAAAAAACTATCGGGCATCCCCTGTGTTGACTTACGTTACTTTTGTAATGTTATTTAGGTACATACAACTATGTCCCTAGGAATAAACCCCTTGTACTTCTATCTCCTATTGCCACTTTGCGATGAACTATAAAACGAGAGAGTCCCTGAAATCCAAATTAACTATATTAATTTAACGTGACGGATAATATTGTTTTGCTAAAACAAAAGCACCATTTGCGATCCAAAATACTGCATTGACTCATAAGGACCAAGGCTTTTGAGTTTGGCATGCCTCTGCTGCCATGGCATGACTCAGACTTCCCACCAGCAGTTTGCTCTCGGAACTGCAGAAGTCTTTGTTCTGGATTTCATTTGGCCTGCTGCTGACCCAAATGCCTCATCTGCATAGTAGGACTGCCTCTGTCGGTTTCTTGTTCATGCCAAACAAAGTGTTAATAGTTTGTGCCATCTTGATTCTAAATTCAGGACAAACTGGGATGCCGGAAAAGAAAGTAGAAAACCCACTGCTTGATTTGGATCCCTAAGAATAGGTGCGTGGATCCCTGTTGGAGAAACCAGGGTTCAGTAGAGAGAGCGGGGCACGTGCAGTTACAGTGTGATGAGTCGGTGCTGTACTGGGGTTTTGGGTGAGGTGCCTGGGATGGTGGACAAGATTTGGCATTTGGGGCGAAACTCGAAGGATGAGAAGGAGCTAGAGAACAAACAGTGTGGGGGAGGCCACGCTGGGGGGGGAGGCCCTGGTGGCATGGGTGGTTCAGTACCGTTGGCAGGTGATGTGCTACAAAGGACTTCTGGAGCTGATGGTAGCCTTCAAACACAATCCTTACAGAATTCTGGTGTTTACATGTGGAGAAATATTTCACTTGTTTTATAGAACACTCTAGGATTAAAGTCTTCATTTTTCTGTTGATGAATAGTCCCTTTTTAACAGCATGAGCTAGAATTTCAATACCGTTCCATTTACCTATTTCAGCATATGGCTCAGCGGTTCTGCAAGTTGATATATTCACTTACAAATTCATCACCACAGTCCGGTTGCAGAACATTTCCATCCCCCCGTAGTGTTCCCTCATGCCAGTGTAGTGAATTCCCACTCCCACCCCTAGCTCTGGGCAGCCGCCAATCTGCTTTCTGTCCCTGTAATTTTGCCATTTCTAGAAATTTCTATCAATAGGTTCATAGAGCATGGAGTCTTCTGTGTCTGGCTGGTTTCCTTTTCTAGACGTTTTGGAGCTTCCCCCACGTTGTGGTACGTGTCAGAACTTCAGTCCTCTCCATGACCAAATGACCTTCTGTTGAATGGAGGTACCACATCTTATCCATTCACCAGTTGATGGGTAGACCCTTGGATTGTTTCTGATTTTTGTTTATTGTAAATGTGGTTATGGACATCCACTTACAAGTCTTTACATGGACCTAGGTTTTTGTTTTCCTTAGGTAGATACTTAGGAGTGGGATTACTGAGTATAAGAAGTGTATGTTTAACTTCTTTTTAAGAAACTGCCAAGCTGCTTTTTCAGCTGTAGCATCTTACTGAGTGTACGGTCTTATCGGCGACAGGTGATTATGTATACCGGGTGGAGGGAAGAGAGGACCGTGAAAATCAGCGCGGTGGGATGGGTTGCTGCTGTCTCCTGCTAGATGTCCTGAATTCCTGCACCAGCACCAAGTTGTGCAGGACGGCATTCAGAGAGAATATTGCCTTCATTCTGTTCAGTGTTTTTCTCTTTATGGGCTCTGGTTTTATGTGAACTTTCTGTCTGACACGGGAATCTGGGGGGAAAAATACCCGTTTGATCTCCATCTGGGTTAAAACAACACCCTTCTGTCTGTCTGCCTTGTGATGGAATACTCTGGCCCGGCTTTTAGAGAGTTAGGGACAAGCCAGCAACGTGGAGGCGGAGGAGTGGGTGTTTCAGTGTGTGGTTTGGGTGTGTCGAAAAGAAAAACTAAAGTGTCTTTCAGTCCTTACCACTGGAGTATTTTGACCACAGCGTTATTAGTGTGACAAGTTGTCTTGGAATCAGATTTGATACAAGACTGAATGTTTTATGTTTAAATAGCCTGAGAACAGACAGGTTGAGGTTTAATGTTTTAATCGCATTAGATGGGAAGTACAGATTACCTCATACCTTTCAGTCACAACATGAAGTTCGCCCAGATTGGTGCATCTCTTCCCCTTAAATCTGCCACCTTCCCCTTGACTCCGTCTCTGTAATTGGCACCCCAAGCCATGGTGCAGACCGGGGCCTGGAAGTGAGCCCAGATGCTTCCCTCCTGCATCTCGCGGGTCACTGAATTTCAAATTTTTCCTCCGGTCGGGCTCCTCTTTGCTGGCCCTGCCAGGTCTGCTGCCTCCTGATTCCTTTCCTTTTCTCCCTCCCAGTCTGCCCTTCCCACATCTTGATGCTTCTGGAGGGATCTGTTAGCAATGCCAAGCAGTTTCCTTGACCCTGTTAGGATTTGTAAAAATGTGTGTAAAAATGTGTGTGGTGCGTGTTGCCTCGAGGATGAAGTGTAAACGGTCTGTGACAGGAAAGGGCCTTCACAGTGCAGCCCCGTCTGCCTCCGGCCCCCCAAGTACAGCCTGCAGCCTCGTGGGACTGCTCGGGGCTGCTCAGATGTCCCTCCTTCTCCAGAGCTTCTGGCCTTTGCGGATCCTGCTCTGGTTGTCGGGGAGACCTGTGCTTCCCCACCCCGGTCTGCTCAGAACCCCAAAGTTCATCCCTCCCTCCTGCGTGTAGGGGCCAGGGCTACCCAAAACCTTCCTAGATGCCTTTACTTCCCCTCGCCCCAGCCCTGCCCCACTCTTCCTGTTGCCTCCCTGCCCCTTGCACACCTGTCTATGGGACTGGGTCCCCGAGTACTGCAGTCAGGTACCCGCTGCCCTGTCCCCTGGGCTGGGCTGTGTACTCCTGGGTAGCCGGGAGTTCTCTTCAGCTCAAGACCCTGGCACCTAGGGCAGTGCGTGGCTCCAGGAGTGGACTCGGTGAGCATTTGCAGATAAGGAGCTGAGGAGTCTGGGCGAAAGGTGGATGGGAGCAGTAGACATTGCGGAAAGTGAGAAGCCATCCGTGAGCACTGGGAGGAGACATGTTGGGTCACTCTGTGCCTTTCAGGGAGGTTTAGAGCCAAACCCACCTGCTGATTGAAAGAGCTTCATAAGCCACACCGCCTCCTTCTGTGGTTTCTGGGATCAGAAGCCCTCATGCTCAGAAACTGTAGAATTATATTTCACCAAATCCTTTATACTAGGCCTTAAGTATTTTTTCCCCCATTAGCCTTAGTATGCATGGATCCTTCCTTGAACGTAAATAAACATTTAAACCAGAGCTGTAATAAAATCGAAAGAAGAGTTGTGAAGTTAGATGCCAAAATGTATGAACCTATTAGGTAAGCTTTAAACCACATACCCGTGGTTATTGAAAAGTGAGGGCTTTGCATACAAGGTACTTCTTTCCTGTTTAAATTTCTCTTCATGCATAGTTCTGCTTCATCCTGTTAGATATTCTGGACATTGCACTTCATGCTTTATCCTTTTTATTTCTACAACTTGCCAAGTGTAATCACACGTGGAATTATGCTTTGTAAAATAATGCCTGCCCGAAGGAGCATGGGAGTCCACGAAGACAATGCTGTGAGGGTAGAAATGTAAGCATCCATCTCCTCGCCAAGTATTTCCCCACTTGGTTTCAATAGTTCCAGTTTCCTTGGAGATTGGAGCCCACCTTTTACTTTTTCAACTATATTGCAATTGTGAAAAATCCTTTTGTCCTTCTGCTAGGTTAATTTTTTACCCGACCTTCGGGAGTCCTATTGCCTCCATTCATTTCCAGATTATATCATTTTTCATACCTTTGCAGCATCTGTGAATAAAGTGTTCCGATCTCTATTTAAAATATTGTATACTTTATATTTCTCTTGGTTTAAGAGCTCAAGTATCTTTCAGAGGATAATGCAAATATTTTGTTATTTTTAAAGGACCTTTAATGTCTTTCCTCTCATGTACAGAACACACTTTTTTTTTTTTTTTCCCCTGCCTTCTTCCTTTTTTGGTGGTAGTGGGAGACTTAACAGGTCCTGCTTCCCTATAACTTTCTGTGCCTCCCCTGGCTGTGTTGTGGACAAGCTCAGTGGCTTTTCTAGCAGTTTGGGGGATAGATATTACCAATATTAAGAGGAAACTTTAGTAACTTAGATCTCTTGCTACCTTCCTTTTCAATGTAGATGTAAGGATAAATAAGGTAAAGTGCTTTGATTTTCTCAAAAGCAAAACAGTTTGAGGAGGAAATATTATGGGGATTATGTCACTGGCAGAAAGTGCCGTGGAACCGCCAAGAGTGTCTGGTGGTTGACACTTGGATCCAGCCTTCCTGCCAGGACGCCATCTTGAAGGAAATGGTTCCCCATGTATAGTCAAAGCAAAGAAACTCACTTAAACAGAGTTTAAGAATGAAGTTGAATTTTAATGAATGCCCTTGTATGTGGATCTGGTGTCGTCTTATCATGGAGCCCATCGTCCATTACTCTTTCAGGGTGTTTTTTGTTTTGTTTTGTTTTTTACCATTTTAATACCTTCAGTCGTCACTTTAACTTTTTCAGGTTAGCTTCTCTATGTGCTGCAATACTGAGGGGTGGAGTGTTAATGAATTTGGGGGAGTAAAGATTTCCCATCAATAAGAATGTTTAAATATCTGTTTATACATTTTATAAATTTTACTGTACTTGGAAACTATCTTAACGACCTTTTACTTCCACAATTCTCAATCTCTAAAAGGCCATCAGGTAGGAAAGGGGGAAGTCTCCTTTGTGTTTGTTGGAGAGACTTGATACGGACACTGGGTGGACACAGGAAAGAAGCCCGGTTTCATTTACGGGAGACTTTCCGCAGAGACCTGGCCTCCCCAGGTGCTGCAGCCCAGCAGCGGACGGCTGGCTGGCCTTCTGTCCCAAGAGCAGGCTGGCCTCTCGCCAGCGGGAAGAAGCTGGGCCAGGCAGTGTCAAGGTTGCTTCAAACCTTACAGAGTCCGTGAGATTACTTTTTGAACATTAAGAACTTAAGAAAACGAGAGGGGCAGGAGGCACCTCAACTGACAGCTGCAGCCGAGAAAGGGTGAAATGAGCTCGAATGGGAATTGGTGGCTCTGGTGGTGCCATGTGAAGCCTCTTGGTAGCTCGGAGAGCAATTGCAGGGGCTTCAGGGCCCACGGCCCTCGCCCGTCCAGTCCCTCCCGTTCTGCCCTGCCCTTGTCTTCCATCTACCGGGTGAATTTGTACTTCCTACCCAATGCATTGCCAGATGGTTTCCTCTCTAGTGAACTCTTGTGACCCTTGTTTCTGTCTGCCTCCTGCCGACCTGGCCCAGGGGCTCTGTCTTCATACTCCCTCAGCACTTCCCGCGGTCCCGTTCTCGAACCACGCTCTGCATTGTAAATGGCGCGCCTTGCTCCGAGAACCGCACTTGCTACAACAGGTTGTGGGAACTTGACCAGACCTCAGCCAGTGGAACACAGCTGTTCAGCTGGGATTCAGTCAGAGTGTTGGGATTTTCCCCGGGGCTCTGCCACCTCTCAGCTCTGGGATGGTGGGCAGGTGGCTCAACCAGTGCCTCAGTTTCTCTTCTGTTGGACGAGGATATTAACAACTCCCCTTCCCTGTAAGTTTGTTAAGAAGATTAAATGAGTTAATTCACGTAAGGCGCTTAGGATGGTGTCAAGTCAGCATTTTGTAAGTTATAGCTCTTATCTGGATTAAAACTGAGAACAACCAAGTTACTAAGAAACAAATTACTAGTAGAGTTTGGTTAAGAAAATAGAGCGAGTTTGGGGCTAAGAACAAAAAGATACTTAAAGATACTCCAAAATATTACCTAAAATAACCTAGCTGAACTCTAATAGATGTTTCCTCTCTTGAAATAGCCCACCATCGTGCCGTCCTCGGTGACTAGGGCACGGGGTCAAGAAGAAGCCAGCTCCTTTTAGCGGTCAGAGTTGGTGTCGCATAGTACAGGCTGTCCTAGTTCCCATCTGTGTTCCAGCCCTCAGGGAAGAGAACAGTCAGGGAGAGTGGTCTCAACTGTAAGAGGAGCCGGAAGTTGTATATATCGTTTAGGGTCCTATCCCATTGTCCCAACCAGTCACATGACCACACCCAGCTCCAAGGGTAACTCAGGGTTTCTAGCCGTGCCATTGAATGGCTGCGAGACTTTGGGGAAGTTGCTAACATCGCCGTGCCTCTTCTGTGGTCTTTAAGATGGGGGTACCTGCATCACCAGGTTGTGGCGAGGATTACATTAATATACGTAGAGCATTCAGGACCGTACCTGGCACAACGGAAGCATTACATATATGGCAATGATTATGATTATTTTGCTAAAAGGAAGCAGGGAGAATGAGTATCAAGGGAAAGAGGAAAAACCAGAGACCAGGACTCCCTCGCTGGCCTCATTTCGGGAGATTTCTGGGTGGGCAAGCTTTGCTGTGATTACTGTAGGTCCCAGGAACCTGGAGCTTCCTGTCCTGCACAGGTCTTGTTTAGACCTCCGTTGGGTCAATCATGAGAAAGGTGTGGGAGCTGTGTTTGTGGTTTTGACCTCCTAATTTTTCATTTCTAGCTCCTCCTTTACTGTAGCTTATCATTAATTGTCATGAATATACCAAGGAAGTAAGTTAAAGGATACCTTGCATTTATAACCATATATATTTTTAATAGTTTAAAGTTTTTTTTTTTTAAGATTTTATTAGAGAGCACAAGCAGGGGGAGCAGCAGAGGGAGAGGGAGAAGCAGACTCCCTGCTGAGCAGGGAGCCCGATGTGGGGGCTTGATCCCAGGACCCCACCATCATGACCTGAGCCGAAGGCAGCCGCTTAACCGACTGAGCCACTCAGGCTCCCTGCATTTATAACCATATTAACTTATAATCTTAGCATTCAGTCTTCCTTATAGCAGGTGTAGTAGTAAAATGATGGCTATAAAGTGAAGCTTCCTATATTGAAATAGATTTCTAATTGATGTCAATTAGGAAATGGGTGTTTAATGGGAAGGCAGTATGCCGGGCAGTGGCTTGTAATGCCCCTTTTCTCTGAGCCGTTCCATGTGTGGGTAGCAACCGTGAACAGTGCAGCATATCCACACACCTGCTGTGGCAGCTCCCAGACTTGAGAGCACCATTCCGGGAAATAGTTACACGGGTACCATGACAGGGGGACGGGAGGCCAAGTAAACTGGGAACTCTGGCCTGCTGTGTACTCCACGTGGAGAGTCGCAGGGCATGTTAGCATATGCAAAGCTGTGAGAAGGACGACTGCAGAGAAGCCTGTGTCATTTTCTTTGGTTCACTTGACAAACTCCTTTGTAAATGAACGTTTGGACCTCTTGGCCTGAGTAGTGCTGCTTTAAGTATTCTGGAAGATCGGGGTCTGGATGCAGTGGTTTTGGGAGTATGAGAAATTCTCTCGTACCTCAAAGTTTCATACGTAACCAGGCTCTAATGCTAGGAGTTCCCTGCAATTCCTGCTCTTGCTTCTTATCCGTCAAGGTGTGAGTATCAGGCCTAATTCCTTATTCATCTGCAGAGGGTAGCAGGAAAATGGTCACATGTAAGCGAAGGGAAAGGTCGTCACCTGATAAGTTGTGCTGAGCATTCTTTTAGGAGTTCGTTAATCCAGGAGAGTTCAGATTTAAAATCTTTGAAGATCTATGTCCATAGGCCCTTGAGACCATTCTTGTACTCTAATGATAAATTATGTAAGGTAAAAATTTGAGGGGCGCCTGGGTGGCTCAGTGGGTTAAGCCTCTGCCTTTGGCTCAGGTCATGATCTCAGGGTCCTGGGATTGAGCTCCGCATCGTGCTCTCTGCTCAGCGGGGAGCCTGCTTCCCCCTCTCTCTCTGCCTGCCTCTCTGCCTACTTGTGATCTCTCTCTCTGTCAAATAAATAAAATCTTTAAAAAAAAAATTGAAGAGTCTACATAAAAGAATTAAGCACGTATGTCACGATATCCATAGTAGTAGAGAACTTAATTTCCTAAGAAATACAAGAATGATAGGTGCAAAGAGCTTGTAAGGTTAACAACTTCCCCAACTATGGAAAAACCACATTCTACTTGTATGCCAGAGGTAATCTGTGGGCAAATGGTATTTGTGAATGTAGCCATTTAACAATTCAAGCTTTTTGTGGCCTTCTACTGAGTATAAATTTAAATCCTCCCATCCTCAGGGTTGACTTATTTTTTAAATTTTTTAAATTTTGTCTTGTTTCATATCCGAATTGATCAGGACTGTGCCATTAGAAATAAAAAGGTGGCTACCTTACTTAATATATGCTTTTTAAAGCATTCAATTCTGATTTTAAAAATACATTCAACATAGGCCTATCAGATATAGAAAAATATAAGACTACGTAATTATAGTGTCTAGCCATAATCACTTAATATATTGGTGATGTTCAGTTTTTCCTATGAATATTAAATACTCAGACCATGTTAAAGGTATATTTTATAATCCTTTTTCATTGCTATTAAACATTGGTGGTAAACACAATTTTGTTGTATAGGATTACAGAATCGACTTAATCCATTACTATTGAATATTTAGGCTATTTGCAGATTTAGCCATTATAAATAATGACATAATTAACATCTTTGTGCATAAAACTCGAATTTTAAAATAAAATCCTAAGAATAGATCCCTTAAAATAGAATTACTAGGTCAAAGAACCTGAGTACTTTTATAAGAATGTTGCTACATGTTGCTAAGTTATTTTATGGAGATTTTACCAATTAACATTCTCTACAGAGGTGTGTTAGAGTAAAGGGTCACTTTAATAGTTCGGTAATTTTATTAGCAAATAATAATCCTTAATTTGCATTTCTTTGATTACTAATGAGATTGAATATTTAAAAGGTGTTCATTAGCCATTTTTCATTTTTCTGAATTTTCTGTTCATGTTCTTTGCCTATTTTTCTATTGTGTATTTATGGGGAGGTTGGTTTTTTCCTTCTAAAAACATTTACTTATTAAAGATACTAAGTTTCCGTCATATTATTGCCAATATTTTTTCTAGCTTTGGATAAATAATCTTACGACTTTTGATATGCAGAATTTCAGATTTTATGTATTTAAGTGTACCAGTCTTTTTCTCTGTAATTTTTTCCACTGTATTTTGTGTTTGTTTGTTTGTTTGTTTGTTTGAAAAGAGAGCGAGAGATCGAGCAGGGGGTGGAGGTGGGGGACAGAGTCTGTGCTGAGCCCAGTGATCCTTAGGTCATGACCTGAGCGAAACCAAGTATCTATCGCTTAACGGCCTGAGCCACCCAGGCTCCCACCACTGTGTTTAGAACATTGTTTTTCATATCCCTGAATCAGAGATCAGCTTTGTTTTCTTTAGTTTCGACTGTTGTTCACATTTATCTTCTGTGTATCTCAGAATTTTGTGGTGGAAGTTAAGCTGCAGCTCTAAACACTTTTTTCCTTTTAGTTAGTTGGTTTCCGTACACGATAGGTTGAATAATCTGATTTCTTTCTCATTGTCTAGTGGTCCTTCTATTTACTACATAGTCAAGGTTCTACTTCTGGAATATCTCTTCTATTCCACTGGTTTTTGGTTTTTGTTCTCAAGTAATACCTTGTTTTAATTATTATAGGAATAACAATTAGTTCTATATTTTTTTACTACAGTTAGTACCTTTATTTCTTATTCAGTGTTTTTAGTTAGGCAAGGACTTTTCGAACCGTGTTTAGTAAAAATGGTAATAACATCCTTATTCCTGGTTTTTAATACAAATGCTTTTACTGCTTTAAGTAATTGTGGGAAGGAAATACTCTTCTTGGCTTTTAAAAACATGAATCTGGGCGAAAGCAGCTTATCAGATGCCTTTTGGGTATCTCTATAAAGTCTGAATTTGGAAGTTGTTTATAAAGTGAATTTTTATAAGTGAATCACACTTTGCGAGTACTTACATCGCACATTCCAAAGCGTGTCCCTAGAGAAAATGCTTAGGCCTCAAGCAAAATACATTTTTTGATGCCAGAATCTTTCCTTTCCCTCAAAGATAGTAGGACATTTTCTTAATTCCCACATAGAAAAACCTCTTCTTCAAGAAGAAAGATGGAGTTTGAGAATGTGTTCTCGATGCTGGCATTATTCTGAGGAACTCTTAAAAACAGTGTCCAGAAACTTTAAATTCTGGACCTCCTGAGGGAGAATTTGAAGTAGGATTCAGGATCCTACTACCAAATGGCTAGGTGCCTGGAAGATGCTTCTGGATTGGCCTTGCTTGAACCTCTATTCCAGCCCCAGTCCAGTAGAACTTGCTGGGATGAGAGCCGTGCCATCCAGTTCGGTAGCCACTGGCCACATGTGACTGTTGGGCACTTGAAATGTGGTTGGCATGAAAAACTGAATTTTTAATTTAGTTAAAATTTAAATAGCTCCATGTGGGGGCACCTGGGTGGCTCAGTTGGTTAAGTGTCTGACTCTTGGTTTTGACTCAGGTCATGATCTCAGGGTCCTGAGGTCAAGCCCTACCGTGGGCTCTGTGCTCAGTGGGGAGTCCGCTTGAATTTCTCTCCTTCTACCTCTGCCTATCCCCCCAATCCCACCCCTGCAAACTCACTTGCTCTCTCTCTAAAATAAGAAAATAAATCTTTTTTTTCTTAATATTTTATTTATTTATTAGATAGAGCACAGGCAGAGGGAGCAGGGGAAGGAGAAGCAGGTTCTCCACTGAGCAGGGAGCCCCGATGCAGGGCTCGATCCCAGGACCCTGGGATCATGACCTGAGCTGAAGGCAGACGCTTAACCGACTGAGCCACCCAGGCGCCCTGAAAATAAATAAGTCTTTAAAAAAAACAGCTGCATGTGGCTAGTGGCTACTGTATTGGATAACACAGCTCTATATAATGAATCAGTATATATGTGAGGTCATTTGTACCTCTCAAACTGTGCCTTTCTGAATATGGCTGGAAACTTCCTAAAGAGTCTTATATTTCAAGAATTTGTATATTGGCGGGGAGCCTGCTTCCCCCTCTCTCTCTGTCTACTTGTGATCTCTCTCTCTGTCAAATAAATAAATAAAATTAAAAAAAAAAAAAAAAGGGGGCGCCTGGGTGGCTCAGTGGTTTAAAGCCTCTGCCTTCGGCTCAGGTCATGATCTCAGGGTCCTGGGATCGAGCCCCACATCGGGCTCTCTGCTTGGCGGGGAGCCTGCTTCCCCCTCTCTCTCTGTCTACTTGTGATCTCTCTCTCTGTCAAATAAATAAATAAAATTTAAAAAAAAAAAAAAGAATTTGTATATTGGAAGATTTGGGAAGGAAATCTCTGTTCTGATTTCTGAATTCTTGATAAGATATTCCCTGTATTCAGAGTATATGCATTGGCTGTTGACGACTCCTAGTAGCCCTTTGAAAAATAATGTTTGTGGTCATTGACAAGTTAATGTATTCATGGTGAATGTGAAGGATTTTTTCCTTTTGCAGTTGGTGGGTTAATATGCCAAACCAAAACTCACTTGTGGATCATATGCTTCTGTAGCTCTGAAGGTTGGTTATTAGAAAAATCATTTACTACAGCTACTCAGAAAGCAGCCCTCTTATGTAATTGACCTTTCACCTACTACTTCTGTTACAAAATGTGGTTTTAGAGGTGCTTCCATTTCTTGAAATAAACTTGATTTTATATATATTCTAATATTTTCTAATCTTGTGTTTCAACTATTATATGTAGGTCTTCCAGAAATAAAAGAATCTCTAGAAAAGCTATGTGAAAGGATGTGAATCCATGTAGCCTCAATATGCATGTGAAGCCACCACTGGCTTTAGGCTTTGCAGCTCCTTGAAGTATTTACATTTGGTATAAACCCTTCCCTCCCCTCTCCCTGTTCTGTCATGGGTAATTGATTAAAGTGAATATGTTTTATAACCATCTTGAACTTAGTTGTTACACACAATATCAATTACATATCTCTTAATTTGTCGGGGCATTGCCCAACAAATTTTTAAAAGTTGAGTTTGCTTGATCTAACATATCTATATTTCTAGGAATTTCTTTTTTTTTTATTAACATATAAATTTTATTAACATATTTGCCCCAGGGGTACAGGTCTGTGAATCATCAGGCTTACACATTTCACAGCACTCACCATAGCACATACCCTCCCCAATGTCCATAACCCAGCCACCCTATCCCTAACCCCCTACGCCCCCAGCAACCCTGTTTGTTTCCTGAGATTAAGAGTCTCTTATGGTTTGTCTCCCTCCTGATCCCATCTTGTTTCATTTCCCCCCCACCCCTCCATACCCCTCCACCCTGCCTCTCAAATTCTTCATATCAGAGAGATCATATGATAATTGTCTTTCTCTGATTGAGTTATTTCGCTTAGCATAATACCCTCTAGTTCCATCCATGTTTCTAGGAATTTCTAAATTCCATGCGTGTATGTTAAAGGTTTAAAGTAAACATTAGTAAAGGTTATGTTAGTGTGAGTCTTTTTAGGAGTAATTTTGAAAAAGGAAAGATTTGAAGTAATTATTTTAGTAGTTAGGAATAGTTACAACTTATGAGACAGAAGAGATGCCCATGCTAGTTTCAATTTCTGGCTCTAATTCTTTGGGCCAGTAATAAAATCTTTGTACATTAAGTTCTTGATCTGAAATGCTCAGAGCTTTAGTATACGTTAGATGGTGGGCCCAATGCTAGTTTTAGATGCTCCCTTTTCTGGCAATCTGAAATACTCACTTTTTAAAGTCCTTTTACTATGGTAGAAGTATATAAACCGATTTAAAAGGATCAATGCTTTGCCAAATAGACATAAAAGAATTAGGATCAAATTACTAAACTCGATTTTTAGAGACTAAGACCTTACATACACATATAGCTTATTTGCAGGACCACAGCTTTTAATTGACATAATTTATTGAAAAGAAGACCTACAATTTGATACTTCATCTCCCTCTTTAAAAAGTATAGTTTTTTTTTTAAAGTCAGTTTTTCTTAATTTAAAAAGACACATTTGGAATTCTAATTTTTTTCCTTCAGAATGGAAGTCTTTATATATAAAACTGGGTATGTGTGTATATATACACATACACACACACATAACAATTACATGTATGTATGTATATGATTTCTGTGTGTTTAGCCCAAGTCTTTAGGTACGGAGGAAGCTACTTAGATTAATTTGTTTTTGAAATTCAAAGCATCATTTCATTTTTGCCCTGTAATGCTGAGTAACAAATCATCCCCAAACTCTGACTTTTCAGACAACAATGATTTATTCTCATGAGTCCATGGCTTGGTTGCGATGACTCTTGCCTTAGGCAGTGATGGCGTGGCTTTGCTTCATGCTGCCTGAGTGTGGTTTGGATCTCCGGCAAGTGTCTCTCCTCCTCGGCAGGCTGGCTGGGACATGGTCTTCCTGTGGCCACGTCCGAGGGCCCAGAGGATGAACCCCACTGCCAAGTGTCCCTCCAGCCCCTGCTTGCATCGCATTTGTGAACTTCGCTTTGGCCCAACCCAGTGTCCAGCGCAAGGACTTTCACCGGAGTTAGAAAGTCGTGGCTCAGTGGGTTAAAGCCTCTGCCTTCAGCTCAGGTCATGATCTCAGGGTCCTGGGATCGAGCCCCGCATCGGGCTCTCTGCTCAGCAGGGAGCCTGCTTCCTCCTCTCTCTCTGCCTGCCTCTCTGCCTACTTGTGATCTCTCTCTCTCAAATAAATGAATAAAATTAAAAAAAAAAAAAAAAAAGTCATGGCTCAGAGGATGGCTTCAGGGAGGAGTGAAGAACTGGGACCAGTAGTTTCGCCTACCACACACCACTCATACACCCCATCCTTTTAACTTAGGTGGTGAGAGGCTAAAATGAGCAAATCTTACAATGATGAAGAAGGAACACCGGGGATTTGATCTGTTTCCCAAAATGGTGAAGGACGGACGTAAAGAAGTGTGGAGTGTAGATGGTACTAATCCAAGAATGAGATAAATCTTGATGTGGTTTTTGAACTGCACAAATCTTGGACTCTATCAAATCCATTTTTTTTTTCTTTGCCACACTTTGGTTTTTTCTCTTGGTGATCTTTTTCTCTTTTAGGAACCAGGTTACTAAAGAGTTATACTTTATTTTTCACCTAATGTAAGCGAGAGATTCTCTGCCATAAAGCAGCGAGATTAATACACGTTTAGTTGGAGATGTTTTGGGCTGTTGCAGCCAATGGCAGAATGAAAGAAGTAGTTTTAGATGTTGTGAGAGTAACATAAATAGCTTTCCCTGTTCCTGATTCTTTGCATAGCTTTAAGTATTCAGTGAAGAACGCTCTGCTGTTGGCCCTCCAGCAATGCTTAAAAATCAGATTCAATACAGTAAAAAAAAAAAATCCTGTGTGATGGTACCAATTGGAAATGAAAAAAGGAGAAGATCTTCAATCCCACAAATGACAGAGTAGTAGATGATAATGTTCTTTTCATAAACCGTTCCTTTGTTTTTGAGGTAGACTGGATTTGCTTTGCACGTTCGTTCGTTTTCTTTTGAATGGCCTGGTTGGAGGAAGGAGCACCTAGGGAGAGGTGACCCTCTCTGCGGGAATCGAGTAAATGCGAGAAAGAACCGAAGGATGGTCCAGGCGTCAGTGTAGGTGTGGCACTAGTGAGGCTCTCCCAACACACCGCAGTAGAATGCAAAAGATGGAGGTAGAACGTTAGGCCTTCCTCCTTTAGGGGGAGGGAGAGTGAGCTTCTGAGGAATTCAGGGACTTGCGCCAAGTCCCCTCTGGGGTGGGCGGGAGGACCAGGAGGGCTCTCCCTATACCTCCTGCTGCAGAGGGGCTGGAGGAGAGTGTGTGGGTGTACGAAGCCTAGAGGAACAGCCTAAAATCTCCTGTCGTGGGGGCAGTACTGCGTTCCTGATATAAAAACTTCTTAATATTTCACCTTGGGAAATGTTTTTTTGGTATGGGGAAGCTAAAAAAACAAAAACAAAACCTCAAGAGAAGAAAAAGGCAGCTTGCAAACATAACTGCCCTAAAGATCTGGGAGGCTTTTGGAAGGGGTTAGTGTCTGTAAAAGCCAGTAGTTTCCGGAACCACCAGAACCTTCACCTTCCCGAGCAGGACGATGGTTTTAGCCGGTGAGTCGCCTTCTGTGTCCATCCGTACTTGAAATGCTCCAAAGAGGCTTGAGAGTCTCTTTGAAATAGAATTTGTAATTTTGTGTTGCTCTCTCTGTAGCTGAAGAAACAGGCCTGTCTTCGGTAGATTCCCCGCCCCGGGTAGGAAGGAGTGGGACTAGAACTCCTGTCTCCCGATCCCTGCACCACTAACGTGGTGACTGCATTATTGAGCTCCTCCTGGGTTTTAAGGTGCCATGTAGAGGTGAAGGGGCTTATGCAAATCAAAAGGAAACTTCTCAAAAACCATCCAATCAAAACGGCCTAAGTTATAACGGGAAGATTGGCCCGTGCCGTCGCACAGGTCCCGTAGAGCAGATAGCTCCTAGGGTTCCAGGACTCCAATCCCACGTGCTGGGTCCTGATTCAGAACCTAATGTTCCGATTTCTTTTTTCCCACTGTGTTCTAACTCCCGTTCATTAGCGTTTATCAGTATTCTATCATTTTGTTACCTTGGCTGCCTTCACCTCGCTCTCTCAAGAGGAAAGAGCTCTTGTGAGTGTCCTTAGCCCCCTGGCCCTGGGGCTTGACTCCCCCTGGGCACCTCATGGGGGGCACTCTCCAGTGAATGTATAGCTTTTATGTTGATTGGACCTTGAGGAGCTACTTGAAGCGAGGACCATTTCCAACCAGAAACGGGACGTGGAGAATTCTCATTTTCAGGCCACGCCCAGGACGATCTTCTGAATGAACTGATGTTTCAAAAAGCTGCGGCAGGTCATCACCAGAGCGGAGAGACTGTTCAGGTGCTGCCATAATTAGTTCTTTGGGGAGCAGCACGTGTCGGTTTACAAAACCCTACACCGTGCAGCATCCGTGAGCCACAGAGGACTAGACACTGTTGGGTCCCGGGGCTTTGGCTGCAGTGCTCATTTGGGCGAGGCCAGCCCGGCTGTGCCCTGGGAGGGAGCAGTGAGTCGGGGCTCTGACAACGTCAGGCCGGCGTCTGGCGCTCGCGGGCTCGCGTGCGCGTTCTTCCACTTGCGCTAGCGCGTTCACCATCCGGGTGGGCTGCTGTGTGCTGGGTCCAGGCAGGTGCCACGTGGCAGGAGTTCGTCAGACTCTGTGCCCGGTCCCTGCGTCTTGTCCGTCGTGTCCTTGACCTGTCGTGTGCCGCGTACGGTTTGCTTTGGTTAGAGGAGTTGCTCGTGATTTATCTGTACAAGGGACAGAAATGCCGCTTTGGAGGGAGGACAGGATGTTCGGGCTGCGGCGGGAAGCCGGGCTGCCTCTGGAGCACGGTTCTGGGATGCCGAATTCCACGTCCTCTTGCCCGTGTGCGCGCGGACGCAGCGGCTCTAAGTTCAGGCTGCTGCGGATCAAGCGTGTTGCCTCCCGAATGGGACAGGGAGCCCCTGGCACACCTCTCCTGCTGCTTCCTGTAGAAAATGCTTTCTGACAAGTGCGTGTTTAGGTGGCAGGCTTTCCTTGAGACGGTATCTTGGTGTTATATGCCAAGAAATGCCTTGAAGTTAGAAATTGTCAGCATCCACGGGAAAACCTGACCTTTGGAGTCAGACGGAAGCAGGTGCGGATTAGGGCTCTGTCTGCCCTTTCCTAGCCGAGCACGTCTGTGCGTGTATTTCGGCCATTAGAGCCGGTTACCTGTCCACGGAGAGTAAAGTGCCTCCCTCCCAGTGTTCTTTATCCTGTGGTAAATGCACAGAGAATGCTGGTGGAAACATGTGAACTCTGCATTTGAAACCAGGAAAAACCCTCGATTTGTGAGGCTTCTTACACAGATTTTTTTTTTTTTTTTTTTTGTCATTCACAGCATCCAAATACCTTTACTATTAAAACCTGCTATTTGTCCTGCATATACAAAGAGTTAAATTTTCATCTCACACTTCCTAAATAAGTGAATTTTTTGGTGGTGGTGGTGGGGTTTTTTTTGTTTGTTTTTAACGGGATGCTTGAAAAGTGACTTGTGGCTTTGAATCCAAATACCCCCGTTCAGCTAAAACAGATGACAGCCACACTTGGAAATATTATTTCTACGAACTTACTGGCCGAAGAGCTTGCCAGGGTGGGGAACATTCTGACCTTCTTCCTTGGAATGATAACTTTTTGCCTTTTCCGGCAAAATCACCTGTCTGGGCTCTCCTCCGCTGTATGAACGACGGTCTTTCTCTCTGGTCGTGTAGCTGCCCTGGGCGGGTCTCGGTGCCCGGGCGCCCCCTACACTTAGGTTTGGCGTCAGATGCTGCGGTTGGGCCAGACGGTCCCTGGGGGAAGCTGGGCTGCGTGCAGAGGCAGGAGGGGGGACGGGAAGAGCCTGTGATCACACTCAGGAAGGGGTGACCGTGCTTGACCGATCACTATTCCTGTGTGACCACCTACCCCCAACTTAGTGGCTTCACACAGCAACTGTTCTTTACTGCGCCATTATGTGGGTCAGGGATTCGGGCCATGCTCAGCTGGGCAGTTTTTCTGCCCCACGTGGTATCACGGTCACTTGGTAACAGTCAGCTGGGAGATAGGCCAGTCAGGAAGGTCCGAGACTGCTTCATTCGTATGACTGGTGCCTTTACAGGGTGGTTAGAAGGCTGAGCTCAGCTGAGCCTGCCGACCAGAGCACCTACGTGTGGCCCCCCAGCACGGTGGTCCCAGGTCTCTTCCGTGGCAGCTCAAGGCTCACAGAAGACCCAGGCAGAAACTGCGAGGCTCTTTCAGACTTGGCTCAGAAAGTCTCAGCACTGTCACTTCCCTCCCCGTCCTGTTGGTAAACAAGGCCGTAAGGCCAGCGCAGGTGTAGACTCCCCTCTCTCTGGGAGGAGTCCTGGGCATCTGTGGTCCTCTCTGATCTGCCACACTGGTTCGAGAGCCAGTGGGAAACTTTCAGGGTGGGCTGGAGGTCGGACAGGGCGGTGGCAGGACCCATGGCCAAATGTACTTTTTGGTTTGGGGCAAAGATCCAATGATAGTGAATTGAAGAGTCCAGGAGTATCGGAAGCAGGACTGTGGGTGAGGAGCACTCTGCGGAGATTCTCGGCCGTGCACGGAGTCGGGGGAGGCTCACAGGGAGACCCAGGGTCCGGGGCTGGCTCGTGTTTACTTGTTCACTCTGGAGATGGATGGGGTCCCCAATGACCCGGTCTTTTCCAGATGATGGTAGTACATTCTTGTTCTATGAGCTGGCCTTTTACCTGCTTAAACACTGTTAATCCTCTCGTCTTCAGTGATACAACTTTCTCCTGTTCCTGGGCTTTCTGCCTGCGACTAAGAAGGGGTTATTTCTTTAAATGGTTGCATTTTTGAGAGTCTGTCCTTGCCTTCCGGTCCTTGACTTCTTTATTCTGCACTTTTTCGGGCGTATCTCATTTACACTCGTGATTTCAGCTGCCACACTTGTGGTTGAGAAGCATCCAGGTCTGTAAGTTCTCTCGCCTCCCAAGTGGCTTTCCCTGGCTATCCCTGCAATTCCTATTCTGCTTCCTAATGATGTCACCCCCTGACTGAGGCCAGAAGCCTGTATGCCATTACCTTTCTCTGTCCCTCCACCCTGTGCAGCCGAACGAGTCCCCGAGGACTACGGATACTGGTCTTTAGAACCACGGCGCTCAGCGCGGCTGCAAGTGCGCCTCCCTGTGCGACTCTGACCATGTACAGGCCTGGAGCCCTGCACTGGACTCCAGACGTGGAAGCTCTCGAGACTTCAGCATGCATGGTTTGGTAAAGCCTCCCCCGAGGTTCTGATGCTCGCCTAGCCCTGAAGACAGCACTCTGAACTTTTCATCTGATCTTCCAAGTCCTCTCCTTGCCGCTTTGATTTAGGCTGTTAACCATCAGGACCAGTTACCACCGACGTGGTGGCTCCAGAGAGCAGAATGTGTTCTCACGGTTCTGGAGGCCTCCAGTCTGGAACCATAGTGCCGCCAAGGTCATGCCGTCACTGGGGACCCTGGGGGGCGGGGGCCGTCCTTATCTCTTCCCGCTTCTGGCAGCTCCAGGCGTTCCTTGGTTCGCGATTGTCCAATTGTAGTTTCTGCGTCTCTGTTCACGTGGTCCTGTGTGTCTCTTATAAAGACCCTTGTTACTGGATTGAGGGCCCTCCAGTAATCTAGGTCAATTTCATCTCCTCAGCTTTAACTACATCTGCAAAGACCCTTTTTCCAAAGGATCCAGGACATGGACCCATCTATTTGGGGGTCACCATTCAACCCACCACACTTCCCTGTGGTTCAGCTGGTTGTCCACCTGACCATCTTGACTCCAATCTGCAGTCCGTCCTGTACCGTGCTGCCTCAGCCATTACCTTATGTCCAGTCATGTTAGTCCCTTGCTTACCGGCTCCCCACTCTCCAAAAAAGCCATGCCCTCATGGAGCGCCAGGCTCTTGTTGTCACCTTGCCTCTACGTCTCTTCCATTGGGCTTGATGCTCTCACAGTACTGAACTACCTACACTCCTTGCCTTTGTACGTACAATTTGCCCTACATTCCCATTTGGTCCAGTTCCCATTTCAAGACCATTCACACACTGCCTCTTCCACGAAGCTCTCCCTGATGCCTCTTCCCACGTGTTTTGTGCACTAGTCCCATCTTGCTGCATACAGGTCTTATCACACTTGTTCTTATGCCTTTCTTTGCTCTTAGGTGGAGAGATCTGAAGACCAGAAAGCCGGTATTCATCACTGTAGCTCTAGGACTTGGCATTTTTAATACTGAACAACCACGTAGCTTCACCTATTTAGAAACTTGTCCCATCGTGACACTCGTTTTTCCACTGTCACCTTAATTATTTCTGGTAGAATTGTTCTCCGATCACAGTTTAGCTGCATTGAGTGAGTAGGTAATCCGTACATAGACTGGCATAGTGTTGGCTTAACCCGCAGTATCTGCTTCTATGCTCAGGTCTCTTAAAAAGCTTCTGCAGAAGTTAAGGTGATCCTAGTTTTTGTGGCCCCCCCGCCTCCTTTATAGTAGATAGGACTTTGGGGTTGTAGGTAGCAGAAGCCAACTTGAGCGAGTCGAAATGAAAGCAGACATCATGAACAAGGGTCCGCATACAACAGGGCCAACAGAAGCCCTGAGGGTCCTCTTTGTCTCTGGTCGCTGCTCTCTCTTCATCTGCTTCATTCCTCACTTCTCTGCTGCTGCGTCACGTGACCGGTTGGGACATCCCCACGGTTGGTGCCCTTACATCGCACAGCTCTGGCCGTCCACAGACACTGGCTGGCTTTCTCTCCCTCCCAATTTTGTGTTTTCCACAACGAGCACGTCCTTGGCCAGTGTGGGCCAGATGTCCACCGCAGCCATTCAGCTACAGTGGGGTGGGGAGGGTGCTGGCCCGGCCATTTCTCTCAGACGTGGTGCCTCAGACACCTGAGGCCGTCAAGGGGTGGGTTCCCGAGAGGGGCGTGCAGACGTGAGTGGATCCCTAAAAGGCCTCTGACACCCTCTTGCCATGTTAGATCTTCTCAGCCAGCAGCCTGTAGTTGGAAGGTGGGGCAGGGAGCTGGGGAGACCTGAGACGCACAGGAGACCCTTCCGGATCTTGTCCTGTTTGCCCCTAGGCCTCAGTGGGGAACACCGTTCCTCTGAACTGTTGGGAGTCCTTGCTTTAATTGATTTACATATGTTTCTCTTCATACAGAATGTTCATCTTGATGTAAGTGATCTGGAAATATAATGAAACAAAGTGGGTTTATGTCGGTGGCTTACTCACGGATACACTCATTATAGTAGCAATCACAAATCTGTGTAAGAAAACCGTGTATGTTTTGATCTTGTCTCAGAAAGAGGAGACTCGCAGTAAATCATCTCTGTATTCTAGAGACACTTATGTAGCTGATGTTCCTTTGTGATGGAAATGGGAACATATTAAAAACACAGCAGCAATCACTTCAAGCAATAATTTAAATCCGTGGTCAAACTGTAGCTACCGAATTATAAAACAAAAAAATTCTTTGTTCTCACTTTTACTGAGGGCCCCTCTGCCCGTGTGGCCCAACAGTAGGCAAAGGCATGACTTCCAAGTTGAAAAGAACTTCTCCCGAGAAGGGGATGGAGAAGGGTCCTGTCAGCTGGGCGACAGGAGGCACCGGTCAGAACTCACAGGGACCCTTAAATCCAGAGTTAGAAATACAATTGGAAACAGAAATACAAAGTGCAGTCCTGCATTTCTTTTAAACACGGATATTAGCTTAACGTATTAATGTGGGGAATCTGCGTAAGGACATTGTTTTCCAGATGACTTTTTAAGTTGTTGGACAGTTTGGAGTAAGACTCCTCTTCCCCCACCCCCACTTCTGGGCCTCTTTATGGGCAACCTTCAGTGAAGTCCTATTTTATGTTTAATTTTCACAAGGTATTTTTGCTCACCTGACAGTTTAAGAGTCCAAATAGAAATGAGAATGAATGTGGAGAATTTAGAACTTTTAAGACTGCAAGTAACTAAATTTAGTTTTCTTACAAATAAAGATCCTAAAGACATTAACATGATTTGGGAGTGAGAGATGAGGTTTAATTAGTATGCTATTTTCTAACTAGTTCATTTAAAAATATTTCTTGAGTGTTTCTCTGGGGTCCATTAGAACAACACTTGCTAAATGGAGCCGGCTGTAATACAGCCTCTGCAGAATTCTCATTTGCTTATTTATACTGTCTCTTTCCAAAAAGATTTGAAGAGTCTGACTTTATAGGATAGGAAACCTATAATTACTTTGTACATCACTCTTAAATTAAGTTTCTAGAAGTGATTTGAATTTCATTACAGCTGAAGTCTGCTTTCTAGCCCGTTCCTTCTGTGGGGTGTTTAGTGGGCGAGTTTTTTTTCTTTTTCTTTTTTTTTTTTATGACTATCCCTGTCTTTTCTCGTATTCCATCTTTTTTTCTTAAAACTTAAAAAAAAAAAAATCTACAAATGAACTTTGAATTTTGTTTATAGGTACAATGGTGCTTTACCTAACGGAGACCGAGGCCGGAGGAAAAGCAGATTTGCTCTCTATAAACGGCCAAAGGCGAATGGAGTCAAACCCAGCACGGTCCACGTGATATCCACACCACAGGCGTCCAAGGTAGGTGGCTCCTGCTGTATTGGGAAGGCCTTAGCGGGTGGTGACTCGTGGTGACTTCTTGTCTTGGCTGCTCTTTTCTTTTTCTTCAGTTGCTTTTCTCTTTTCTTGGTGGGACAGTTTCTCAGTCATTGAGGTCAGAGAGTTTTTTGTTGGAAAGGGCTGTCCTGTACTTTGCATGGTGAGCCACATCCCTGGCTTTGACCCACTAGATGCCAATAGCACGTTATCTCCACCCCCAACCGCCACTGTTGTTGGGACAACCAAACGGGTCTCCAAACATTGCCACATGGCCTCTGGGTGGGCAAACGCTACCCCCTCCCCCCATGATGGACTGCTCACTGCTTGGGATCTAGTGGAACCAACATATGTCAATTTAAAAAAGTTGTAGTTGAAAGATAAATGGTGTCGTTTGTCCTAAAGGGTTTTTGCATTAAGTCTTAGTAAAACCTAGTAAGATTTGTTATTTTCCTTCTATTTATCGAGTAGTAGTTTTCACACAATCTGCATGTACGTGGAATTGAATTTGGGAGATTACTAGAAAGACTGGAAGTAAACAGAGCTAAGTTGCACAAGAAATTTACTCTACCTCCTCTCATAGGTTTGAAACATATAAAACGTTAATTTTTTAAGACCGCTTTATTTTCTGATATGGAAATGGGGAGAAACCTGAGTTTCCATTCTGGTTGATACGTTCCACCTACTTAGATAGGACAATTTTCTAATTGAGTAAATTATTTAACATGTAATATAGTTTCCTTTTCTATAAAAATTATATTGCCCTGAAATATTTCATATGGTGCATTGGCTATACATGTTTATCATAATGGGTTTGGACCATCTGGAATCACTAAGACTTGATTCCCATTTTTACTGAAAACCGATAGTTCAAAGGGAAATGAATAGCCTCAAGGAAGCATGTGTGGTATTTATGCTCTGTCCTAGAAACTGATCACCTTGGTTAATGTTTTTATTTAAAAAAAAAAAAAAACTGCCGTTGCTGTTTCTGAAGCCATGCCATGGAAAAAGTTTGCTAGAATATACCAATTAAGATTGTCTTGTATTAATGAGGGAATTGTTCGATCCAAAAATATCAAACACCAAGGAAACAGGAAAGATTAATATTTAGCAGCCTAGTTTTTGGCTAGAGAAAGGGAAAAACAAAGGAAATGAGCTTTACAAAGATTCTGAGAAAAAGGAAAGTGAAGTAACAGTCTTAGAAGGTTAAGGAAGTAGGAGAAATATTTTATAGTCGAAAAATATTTGGGGGATACGAAGACCAAAGTTTTTAAGCATGTGATCAGTGCCAAAAATGTTCTGATATGCTAGACCCGGTCCTCACATTTGTCCGTGGGTTGGCATTCATCTTTCCTTCCTCTAGCTGTGTACCTTTATTTTCCTTAAGCGTAGATTTGATATTGATACAATGGCTGCAGATTTTTAAGAACATTTTTATAGAAATCTTTGACTCCTCAGGCTTCATGTTATGATAGACTATGAAATACAGCTGGAACTTGAAATAGATCTTCCTGTAGCCACTATCAGAAGATCAGTGGCTTTTCCCTTGTTTGTTACCCACCTCCATCGGCTCCAATTTTAGCTTTTGATACAGCTTTAACTTTTTATACCTGGATTTTACCTAACGTTATTTAAACTCTAAAATTTTTGGTCTCCATCTGTGTTTGTGGTCTACATGACTAGTAATAGGGAAATTGGTCTTTGGTCTTTGTAACCTGGGAAAAACCTATATTCTCGGGGCCTTGGTTTCCTCCTCTACAAAACGAAAGAGTTGGCTATGGACAGCAGCCATGCCAAATCCGGCAAGATACTTTGGTCATAAGCAACACAGGATTCTGGCTTGGGGAAAAAAAAAAAAGAAAAGAAAAGGCAAAAATGGGGAAATTATTAAAGACTGGAGGATAAGAATAGCTCAGAGAGAACCCGACTATTGACAGGGGTTAATGACAACCTTCTTGAAAGGGTTTTGGGAAATAACTTGGCTCCAACTACCTTCTGTCTTCCTTTGAGATTTTTGATTGTCAGGAAAGGGACTCTGCTAGGCCTGGTGGGGGTGAGTCAGCTAGGACTAAGGGAGAGGAGTAGACCAGACACACTTACCGTGAGTGGATCAGCTGGCCCTTACTGCCTTACCCTTTTGCATCTTACTCCTCCTGGTACCTAGTGCATGGAGGGCCTCAAGCACAGGATTCCTCCCCACCTGAGCCTAGCCCCTTGGTCCTCACTCCTCTGTTTCCACCCCTGGTCAGCTGTGCCCTGCCTCTCGGGCTGTCACCTGCTCTGTTGACCCCTAAACAAAGTCTCTTACACATTTAACCTTTCCTTCAAATGTTCCTCCTCCTGCCTCACCTGAACCGAATTCTGATTTTTTTTTCACTGATAGTCTTTTTTCCTCTCCCCCCCCCACCTTCTTTCCAGTTGATGGAACTAGAAATAATTTCATTCTGTTTCCCTTAAAGTCTGTTCTTTACCCCTACGTTATTGACGTAATCTGCCTCTTCCCCTGCGTCTCTTGACCTCACCGACCTGCAGTCCATCTTTTGCATGTTTCAGTGACTGTGTACCTCGGCCCATCTGTTTCCCCTACCCTGTGTTAAACCATACATTGGCATCTGTGGGTTATAATACTTTAACTCTTCCACTTTGACTGTCCCTTCACTTTTCCCACTTACGTAGTGTACCTTAGAGTCCATTGTCACTTGCAAGTGACCATACTCTCCAGTACATTCTACTTGTGTATGCACGGCTTTCTTATCTGAAGACCTCCAGCCCTTCAGCCTGTCCTCGGCTCGGGTGTTAGCCCCCTTGGGTTTTCCAGTTATGTGTTGACTTCACCCTGGACTTCCCTTCTCTGGTACCTGTTGGCACCCCCCCCCTTTATGAGTCTCTGCCTCTGGGCCCATCCCAGGGCCTGCTGGCCTGTTTGTACTTCTTTCTTCCCCACCCCATTTCCTGTCACAATGCCAGGGTATGTGGTGTACTTGGCAAAAGTTGTTGGGCCTGAATCAGCCACGGTTTGACTGCTCTGAAATTTTTGATTCTGCAGTATGGGTAGTGAAAGGGTCCTCTGTGATTTGGGGCTTGTAAACAGGAGACCTAGAACGGCAGGTGTGGGTACCATGGTTAGAAGGCCAAGTGCTGATATCCTGTGTTGTTTCTTCCGTCTGCCCCACCACCTGGGGGCACACCAAGGTGTACCCCCTTGTGGATAGTAGTGGCTGCTGGAAAATGGGGCCTCTTAGTCTTCCGTGCATGCCCCTGTCCACGCAAAGTCCCATGAGGACGGCAAGGACGTGCTACTGCTGTGTAATCTCAGTTCGTATGATCTCTCCTCGTGTGTATATTTATTCTTGAAATAGTAATACTCGGCTATTTCACTTCTTATATAATTGTTTAAAGAAAACCTAAAGTAAAACCTTGCTCTACTTCTGGCAGTTCTGTTACATAGACATAGGGCGTTCAGCAATTTATTCACCATTCATCTATTCAACAAATATTTATCCAGCACTTTCCTGTGGCCAAGCGTACGCTGGGGATTGGTTCTACTGCAGTGTGCAGGCCTTGTGTGCATGGAGCAAACTGTCTAGTGAGGAGGCGAACGGTGGGTTCTCGTGTCAATACATGCCTAGCCGCACATTGTGAGACGTGCAGGGCAGAAGGTGACGGAGCTGTGAGAACAGGGGTAGAGCTTGGCTGGGGTAGACTGGGCAGGACCTCTGAGGGCTCGGGAGCTTCGAGGTGAGGGGTCAGGAGGAGTTAGCTGGGAGAGCACAGCGATCTGGGACAGAGATGCGGGTTTTTTCTAAAAGGAAACACTAAAGGATGTTAAGTAGAGGATGTGGCCTCATCACACTGAGAATTTAAGTCCTTTTTTGTTTGGTCATTTCCTTTTAAGGCTGTGGGGCAACTCTTTTGCTCTTAACCAGTAAATAGGCTGGTGGTGGTGATGGTGACTATTTTGGTAGCACCATGGTTTAAATTTAGCCACATCGCTGAGGAAAACTCTCGATCATCGTGTTCCCTTGTAGGCTGTGCTTTATTGAAATCTCCTTTTTTGGGCGTTTTTATTTTTCAAAAGCGATGGACTGTCCTTTTGTTCCAGTTGGCATATTTCAGAATGGAAAATATCCGTGGTCTCGGAGTGACCATTGAGCAAGAAGTCAGAACTGCCTCATGTGATCATTGCAGCCAGGACCTTTCTGGAGCTGTTGGCGCTGCGATGGCTCTGCTGGCTGATATTGACCCTCTTTTGTATCAGCGAATGATACGGCAGTAACTGAGTCGTGATATAAACTTCAATGTAAACCCTGTAATTCAAGCTAATTTTGTAGGCTGTAGCGGGGTCTGCATTTGAAGCATTGTCTGTCTGTCCAGCCTGGGTCTGCTGCCCGGTCATTCTGAAGCTGCAACCTTTTGTGCTTTAGGAATCTCCTGTTTATCATTATCCTCAGATTGTTTAATGCAGCTTGTAAATAGTTGTCTTTCATTGTTAATGGACTATAATTCTTGGGTTAGTGGTATCTGGTGTTGTTTATAAGTTCCAGAATTTCATTTTATTATAAAGGGGCAACAAAGTTTGGATAAGTTTTATCCTTGTAAATACTGTGAACATGAATATTGTGAATCTGGCAGAAAAAAAATTAGTAATAAACTGCAGCCCACAGTATCTTTGGGTCCTATACAGGAATACCAACCTAAGGTAATTTGTATTTATAGAATGGAATTCATCTTAATGATTTTGACAAAATATAAACCCAAACAACCTAACCTTATGTCTCGAGGAACTAGAAATGGAAACAACAAACTAAGCTCAGCATTAGGAGAAGGGAGGAAATAACAAAGGTCAAAGCAGGGACAAATGGAGAGAAAAAAAGACAATAGAAAAGAGCAACGGAACTAAGAGCTGGTTTTTTGAAAATATAAAGATGACTCTTTAGATTCACCAAGAAAACAGGATTCAAAATTAGACATTAAAATTGCTACTACAGAAATAAAAAAGATCATAAGAGATTACTATGCACAATCATATGCCAACAAATTGATCAATGCAGAAGAAATGGATAAATTCCTAGAAACATACAACCTACTGAGTCATGAGGAAATAGAAAATCTCCACAGACCAATTACTAGTAAGGAGATTGTTTAGGGGTTTGATTGCTAATTGAAAGTACAGGACCAGAAGACTTCATTGGTGAAACCTACCAAACATTTAAATAAGAATTAACAGGAGTTCTTCTCAAATTCTTCCAAAAAATTGGAGAGGGAATACTTTGAAACTCTTTACGAGGCCAGCATTACCCTGATACCAAAACCAGACAAGGACACTAGAAGAGAAGAAAATTGCGTGCCAATATCCCTGATCGATTGAACGTAGATGTAAAAATTCTTAAAATATCAACAAACCAAATTCAACAGTACAATAAAAGGATCATACACCATGATCAAGTGGGATTTATTCCTGGGATGCAAGAATGACTCAACATCTGCAAATCAGTATAATATATGACATTAACAATATGAGAGTAAGAGTCCTATGATCATCTCAATAGATAGAGAGAAAGACCCAAAATTCAACATCCATTTATGGTTAAAAAATATTCAACAAATTGGGTACAGAAGAAATATACCTCAGCATAATAAAAGCCATATATGACAAGCCAGCCCACAGCTAATCTCATAGTCAACGGTGAAAAACAAAAAGCTTTTTCTCTAAGATCGGGAACAAGACAAGGATGTCCACTCTAGCCACTTTTGTTCAATATAGTACTAGAAGTCGTAGGCAGAGTAGTTAGGCAAGAAAAGGAACTAGTCATCCAAATTGGGAAGAAATAAGTAAAATGGTCTATTTGCCGATGACATAATATTATGTATAGAAAACCCAGAAGACAATACCAAAAAAACTGTTAGATGAATTCAGTAAAGTTGCAAGATAGAAAATCAGTATACAATAATGAGTAACAAACTCACAATCTCATTTACAATTGCACCAGAAAGAATAAAATAGGAATAGGTTGAACCAGGGAGGTGAAAGATAGGTCCACTAAAAACTATACGATGTCTATGGAAGAAACTGAAGACACAAATAAATGGAAAGATCATGCTTCCAGCCCATGAGCATAAACGAACATCGATGTCCATACTACCCAAAGCAATCTATAGATTCAATACGATACCTATCAAAATTCCAGTGGTATTTTTCAGAGAAGTAGAGTAGTCTGAAAGCATGTATGGAACCACCCAAGAACCCAAATAGCCAAGGCAATGTTGAAGAGGAAGAACAAAGCTGGAGGCATTATGCTCTCTGCTGTCTAACTGTATCACAAACTTTATAGTAATCAAAACAGGATGGTATTGCCATATAAACATACCCCTAGGTCAGTGGAACAGAAAAGAGAGCCCAGAAATAACCCACGCATATATGGTCTATTTAATTACAAAGAAGCCAAGAGTAATCAAAGGGGGAAAGACAGTCTCTTCAATAAATGGCATTGGAAAAACTGGACAGCCACATGCAAAAGAATGAAACTGGTCCCCTATTTTACACCATACACAAAAAACAGCATAAGGTGGATTAAAGACGTGAACGTAAGACCTTAAACTATGAAGCTCCTAGAATTAAATAAAGGGAATAAGCTCCTTAACATAGGTCTGGCAATGATTGATTTCTTGACACCAAAAGCAAAGGCGACGAAAGCAAAAATAAACAAGTGAGACTACACCAAACTAAAAAACTTCTGCACAGCAAAGGAAGTGGTCAACAAGATGAAAAGGCAACCTCAAGAATAGGAGAAATAGGATTTTCATATCCTCTGTCTGGTAAGGAGTTAATATCCAAAATCTATGAGGGACTCCTACAACTCAATACCAAAACTGTCTGACTTAAAAATGGGCAGAGGTTCTGAATGGACCTTTTTCCAAAGAAGACTTCCAAATGGCTAACAGGTATGTAAAAAGGTGCTCAGGGACACTAATGATCAAGGAAATGCAAATCAAAACCACAATGAAATCTCACCTCGTGTCTGTTAAAACGGATGTCCTCAAAAAGACAAGAGAGATGTTGGCAAAGATACGGAGAAAAGGGAACTCTCATGCACTGTTGGTGGGAATGTAAATTGGTGCAGCCGCTGTGAGAAACCCTGTGGAGGGTCCTCAAACTAAACCTAGAACTGCTCTCTGATCCAGCAGTCCCGCTCTGAGTATATATCCAAAGGAAACGAAAACCGCATCTCCAAGAGATCCCTGCACTCCCATGTTCTTTGCGGCACTCTTTACAATAGCCAAAATATGGGATCAGCCTAAGTTGGCCAGCAGTTTGAATGAATGGTTTATAAAAATGTGGGCCATAGTTGACCCTTGAGCAATGTGGCTGTCAGGAGTAGCAACAACCCCCACCGCCAGCCACACCGTTGAAAATTTTCATAAAAATGTTGATTCCCCTGAAACTTTACTAATAGCGTAACTTAACTGGAAGCCTTATTTATAACATAAATAATCAGTTAACACCTAGGCTGTATGTTACATGTATTTTATACTGTATTCTTAAAAGTAAACTGGAGAAAAGAAAAGGTTAAGAAAATCCCAAAGAAGAGAAACATTTAGAGTACTACCACATAAAAGCAGTCTGTGTTAAGTGGACCCACACAGTTCAGACCTCTGTCGAAGGGCCAACTGTGTATGTCTATACAGTGTAATACCCTTCAGCCATGAGAAGGGACATCCTGCCATTGACGATGACCTACATGGTCCTGGAGGGCATTATGTTAAGTGAAATAAGTCAGAAAGATAAATACTACTTATCTTTTATATCTGGAATCTAAAAACCTGAACCCCTAGAAGCAGACTGGAATGATGGTATGTACCAGGGGCCAAAGGGTTGAGGATAGGGGGAGATGCCGGTCCATGTATACATACACTTAGAAACCTCCAGTTATAATTTGAATAGCGTTTGGCGATCCCACGTACAGCATGGTGATCATCATTAATAAAACTGTTTTGTAGACTTGAAAGTGAAGAGTAGATCTGAAATGTTTTCACCACAAAAAAGAAATGATAATTAATGGGACCCTATGGAGGCATCCATAGTGGACTGCAGTGGTAGTCATTTTGCAATATGGAAGTGTACCGAGTTAACATACCGCGTGCCTTAAACTTAATGTTATATGTCAAATATATCTCAAAGCTGGAAAACCTATAAACCTAAGTTTCAAAAAAAAAAATTGAAGTACCTTCCAAAAACATTTTATCAAAGAGTATTGTTAAAGCCAAGGGAAAAAAAGGTTGCTTGAAATACCAACAACATACTGCATAGTTTAAAATAATTTTCCGATTTAGTATTTATTGAGATTTCAATAGCTCTTATCTGAAGGTAGCGTGGCAGTTTAGAGTTACAGTCTGGATTGTTGCAAAGCATATTAGATGAGAGAACATCTTCTTGGAAAGCTTGTAAATCAGGGCAGTAAAACTTCATTCCGTATTGACAAAGCTGCAACTGTTTCACATAGAAGTGGTTTAACAATTTACTTAAAATACAATATTCAAGACTTTGAAGATAGCTGATGGGTTTTGATTGCATGGAGCTGGAAGGAACAAAATCTTGAAATATATTAAGCTTTACTGTCACTCAAGAAAAATGGTTTCAGTGAGATGGGCAGCTTGTGGCATTATTGATGCAAACTGAGTTTGGAAATCAAAGACCTGAATATTCACTTTAATAGAAACTGTGAGATGGCATTTAGATGATTAAATACTTTGAGATTCGGCTTTATTACATGCCATTCTAACCATTCTTATTTCTTTGGTTTTAGAAGAAAAAAATTCGGTTATTAAAATGGATAGATTTACTTGACAAATGGGTGGTAGCCTATATAACCAAATACAGAAAACTGATGGAGAAACAGAATATTGGAGAAGTAAACTTGAAATAAAGCAAAATATTCCAAGAGAAAAACTGTTACATTATCCAGGTTACATGAGAATACTTATTTGATAACAAATCTGAAGAGTATAACTTCTTTTTAATTCATTCATCTTTGGAGTTTGACCACCTGATGTTTTCAAAGCACATAGATGGAAGGTGAACAAAATTTTGTAAAAGTAAGCTAGGTAACTGACTAGGACGGTCCAATTAGTGGTTTTCTTGACTTAGGTGATGATGGAAATGCTGAATATAAAAATTGTAATGTTGGGGCTAGAAAAATATTGAACTGAATGGATACTTGTTCGACAGAAGGTAATAGATTTACCATGAGCAACATTCTGTTTCAGGAAAATCTCTGTAAGATTCCATTTACTCGTTGGCTTTCAATTAAATGGGGGAAGTTATTGAAGAGTTTGGTTTGTCATATGAAATTCTAGCTCAGACATTACTTAGTTGTGACCCTTTACATCAAGTCAAGGATCACACCAGTAATATCTAACAATTAACAGATGACTTGGAAATATATTAGTATGATTTGGTGAATGATTGGTGCTCTCACTCGGATGACTTGGGAACAATTTTATACTATCTATTGTTCATACTATTCAGACCATGGGATGTTTTAAAATTTTTGACTTATACTCTTATTATAATTCTGATTGTTAAATATTAGCACTCCTGACATGAATAATTTTTATATATCTATCTAGGTGATTTTCTCATTTTATGTTTTACCTGTTAGGAGTTTCAACATCAAGAATTAATTATTGGGGTGCCTGGGTGGCTCAGTGGGTTAAGCCGCTGCCCTCGGCTCAGGTCATGATCTCAGGGTCTTGAGATCGAGCCCTGCATCGGGCTCTCTGCTCATCAGGAGCCAGCTTCCTCCTTTCTCTCTGTCTGCCTCTCTGCCTACTTGTGATCTCTGTGAAATAAATAAAATCTTTAAAAAAAAAAAAAAAAGAATTATTAACTACTGTATTTCTATATATTTTGGCTGACCAATACTTTTATGGTTTTCTAAGGGTTTTGATGGCTTTGCCATTGCAGATAGGGTAAGTTTAGTAATTCACGAACTGTTCTTTTCCCTTTTTCGGTTTAGCTTTGACTTCTATTCACAAAGTAAACAGTAGCTTTTCTTATTTAAGTATACTTTCTTTCAAATCCCCTAAACATTGACATCTCTCCTGCTGTTTAGACTAGACAGTTTGACTTGTACTGGTTGAAGATCTCAAACAATAATGGTTTATCACCATTTCTCCATTTAGATTTGTGTGAGAGGCTTTAAGGTAGGTTTTGAGATATTTTATAGTATTCTTAAAATTAAACTTTGAGGTATGATTCACAGTGAATAATCCCAGAAAGTTGAAGTTGATTTAGAATATCACATTTGCCATTAACGTAGTTTGGCACTAACATTTTTGTTTTCTCTAATCCTTCTAACATATATTTTCATCGGTTCAAGCACAAACAATGAATGGAGTTTTTTGTGTGTGTACAAAATAATCACAAGGTCATTGCTGCTGTCTTTTCTGTTCATTGATATTTAATCTAAATCTCTGCTGTGCGGAGTGGGCAGAAGAATTAGTTTCCTCCCAAAAGATATTTATGTCTTTTACGTACTTACGATGTGGTTGGCGCCATAAGGCTCCCTCCCCACCGAAGATGCTCGTGCCTTACTGTCTGGGACCTGTGAATGCATTATCTCACATGGCAGAGGGGACTTCACAGATGGAATGGAAGTCGTGGAACTGAACATGGGGGGTTACAACATTGGGCCCCCCCCCAGTAGACTACGATAATTACAAGAGTCCTTCAAAGTGGAAGAGGAAGGTGGAAGACTCACAGAAATGTGCAGGAAGAAGGGACAGGAAAGTTTGAAGCATGAGCAGCACTCCACCTGCCATTGCTTTGACTTTGGAGGCAGGGGCTGTGAGCCAAGGACTAGGGGCTGCCTCTACAAGCCGAGGACAGCTCTGGCAGGCAGCAGCAAGGAAACCAGGACCTCTCCCCTATGGTTGCATGGAACTCAATTCTACTAACAACCTGAATGTCCTTGGAAACCACCTTACCTAGAGCCTTGTAGAGGAACACGGCCCTGCTGTCCCCTTGATTTCAGCCTCCTGAGGCTTGGACAGAGAAAGCCTGTGGACCAGCGGGTCTGCAAGATAACAAATCTGTGTTTGGAGCTGCTACGTTTCATGGTAATTTGTTACAGTAACGTGAGAAAACTTCTATGTACTATTGTGGGAAATTGAATACAAAATACCTTGTGTTTCTGAGGAGCCCTTGACCTTGTACTGGGGGAAATGAAAGGCTGGGGAAGCCATCAGGGAACTGGCAGGCAGGAAAAGAGGTTTGCATTTCTTTTCTTTAGTTCTCTTAGATCCAGAGTGTTGGAGTGGCTTGTTGGAAAGCTTGACTCTGGCACTCATTAACTTAATTATCAGTGGAATTATCTGTTTTACTGATATATAATAATTTTGCTATTGACTTGATTCACATATTAGTTGGAAAAATCATATTTAATTTGTGTCGTCCTTAAAGCACACTTTCATTAACGAGTTTCTTTTAACATGTCCGTGTGGGAGAATACTTGTATTTACACTTATAATTATGCCATTACTCAGACTTATTTGGATTATGCCTGATTCAGGCACTTATACCCATCCTGTCTTTCCATGGCGGAGGAGCATCTTCTGCCTGTAACTTTCCTTTTAAAAAACATGGAACGTGAAAGTTGGAAGGGACCTTCTGCCCTCTGACTCCTCATTTTACACACGAGGGACTTGAAGTTCAGAGAAGTCCAGTAAGTAGTCTCAGGTCACCCAGCCAGATGTGGTGCCCAGGACCCAGGAATACCAGTCTGTAGCTGCAGGTAGCAGGTGGAGAGTGCTCTGAAGGACAGGAACCAAGCTGAATATTCTGCTCCTGATTCTCTTACCTCCCAGGACTGTGGCTTGGGAAGTCCATTTACTTCTGAACTAGGAATGCTCTAATGATAAATGAATATGGCATTTGCTCATAAAAGTGGAAGTAGCTTTGGCAACATAAGGATTATCAGCACTGTTAGGACAAGCTGGCCAGTCTGGAATCCAGCTCTCCAGAGCGGCTTCTCTACAAAGGGCACCGCGATGGAGGCTTGCATTTAGAAGCTGGTTTGCTTGAAGTGTTACTTAAAACAGGAAGTCATCAAAGCGACATCAGAATAAATTCTGTGCAGCTGAAAAGAAGTCAGGACCTTGGGGGTGCCTGGTTGGCTCAGTGGGTTAAAGCCTCTGCCTTCGGCTCAGGTCATGATCTCAGGGTCCTGGGATCGAGCCCCGCATCGGGCTCTCTGCTCAGCGGGGAGCCTGCTTCCCCCTCTCCCTCTGCCTGCCTCTCTGCCTGCTTGTGGTTTCTTTCTCTCTGTCAAATAAATAAATAAAATCTTGAAAAAAAAAAAAAAGTCAGGACCTTGGAGGGCGGGTCACAGAGGTATCACAGACTGTCTTCAGTTTGCTGGTGGCCTCTTTTGTTACATCTTTGCCTTTCACATTGAAGTGTGCTTTTGATCTTCTCTTCCGTGAAAAAGTGCTTCAGCCCTCTGAGGTCCCGTGCTCTGACTGATGCACAGAGGAACCGACTTACAGGCTCTT
Organism: Potos flavus; assembly: GCA_028534135.1. NCBI lineage: Eukaryota > Metazoa > Chordata > Mammalia > Carnivora > Procyonidae > Potos > Potos flavus. Next base: position 88,522,894 of record CM052896.1, read on the forward strand.
TACGGGTCACACCCATGTTGGGGGCGAGGCGTGAATACGTGGCTTCAGGGAACTTTGCGGTTTTTCTTACTGGAGTTGAGTTAACGGGAGCTTAGTGGAGTCCGGCCGCAGGAGCTCCCGATGGGTAAGCTCCTTCTGCCTTCGCTCTTTATCCTTGCTTTGCTGTCAGGTGAGCCCTGTGGGACAGGCTCTGTCTTCTCTGTGCTGCAGCCTGACATTCAAGGTAAATTCCCCTGCGTGGCCATGTTTTCCCTCACCTCCACCTTTGACGTTCTCATTTCTTAGAATGTGCTCTAGCCTTGAATACTAACCTATACCCCCACCATCCTCTAAAACATGGCGCAGATGACCTTTCCCCTAGGAACTCTCTCTGATACTCCTCACTCCTAGCCTCAGTGAAAAGTCCTTTTGTGGACTCCTAAAGTTCAAAAAAGTGTGCGTGTGTGTCTCCACAAGAGTTCTACACTGTGTTCGAGTTGTCAGCCTGTTGTCATGTCATGTCAGCAAGTCCCTCGAAGGCGGGGGCAGTCTGTTCTGTCTTCGGAGTGCCCGGCCCCGGTTGCTGAATGAGTACCAAGTGCTGTGGCCCACCTTGGGTGTAGGGTGGACAGCTGGTGGTTCTAATGGGTCAGTGTTCTGCAAACCCACAGGCACTCGCACAGGTCCATTGATATTTCAAGCACGCTTAGTAAATTAAAAACTCAAGTTTCCAGATTTTCTTTATTATAAATAATGTGATAACTTGCTCTGTATAAAACTTGTGTTGATTTCTGATCTTTTTTTTCCTTCCAATCTCAGGAATCACCTATTTGAGAGTTTAGGAAGAAATTTTTTTTTTTATTCCTCTTTTAAATTTTTTAAAGTTCAATTAGCCAACATATAGTACATCATTGTTGTTGGGTTTTTTTTCATTATGTTCAGTTAGCCAGCATATAGTACATCATAAGTTTTTGTTTTAGTGTTCAGTGATTCATTGGTTGGGTATAACACCCAGCACTCATCCCAACACGTGACCTCCTTAATATCCATCACCCGGCTACCCCATCCCCCCACCCCCTCCCTCCTGTAATCCTTCAACATATCAATGGATAAAGATGTGGTCCATATATACAATGGAGTATTACTCAGCCATCAGAAAGGATGAATACCCACCATTTGCATCAACATGGATGGAACTGGAGGGGATGGTGCTAAGTGAAATAAGTCAGGCAGAGGAAGTCAATTATATGGTTTCACTCTTGTGGAAAGTAAGGAATAGATAGCATGGAGGACCACAGGAGAAGGGAGGAAAAACTAAATGGGAAGAAATCCGAGAGGGAGACAAACCACGAGAGACTGGTTTTTTGTTTGTTTTTGTTTTCGTTTTTTCAAGTTTCTTTATCCATTTAAGTACTCCCTACACCCAATATGAGGCTCAAACTCATGACCCTGAGACCAAGAGTTGCTTGCTTCTCCAACCAAGCCAGCCAGGTGCCCCATTAATAAGCTTTATAAATCATGAGAAGGAGAATGGAATGAAAGTTTGGGCTTCAGAATTTTGACTTCCTGAATTCCTAGTTTCCCCCACCTACTACCTGTAGACTCACTTGGGCAAAATACTTTTCTGTAGCTCACTTTCCAATTTTTTATAAAACAGGTTTATGTCCGTATAGGCCAAATTATCCTGCAGTAACAAACAACTCCCGAATCTCCGTGAGTTTCTGGCAGCCCAGCGTACTTTTCCTGTTTCATGGCCATCGTGGGTTAGCATGGGGGCAGGGTTCATCATGGGAATTCAGGGATCCAGATAGAGGGCACATTTTGACTTCTATTTCAAAGATTGTGGGGGGACGTAAGCAAATACAGCTTTTAAAACTTCTGCCTGGAGGTGATGTATTTGGATTTCACTGGCTAGAGCAAGTCTTATGGCTGACTGAGCTCAAAGTTTGGGATGCATAAACCTTTTGCAGAGAAAGGCAGCAGATCTTTGCAAATGGTAGTGCAGTCTGCCTCCAGGTAGTGGCTCAGGGAGGGAAACACTTGGAATGTATCACATGTAGCTAGTAGTCGTAGCAATTGCTGAATGTGAGCTCATGTTAGTGATCGGTTTCTCTGGAAAGTATTAATTGTCTGTTATGAAAAGATATAAATGGGCTTAGGATAGGATGACACCTAGCATCCAGAGTAAATTATTGGTAATTTGATTATATATTGAAAAAAAATTTTTTTTAAACGCACCAATTAAGAAAACTGTAGCTTCATGATTTGAATACAGATTTTCTCTGTAAACTTCACATTTTAAATTGATCATTTTCTTTAGATCCCAGCAACAAAGGTTTAATGAAATTTTTTGAATTATCAACCCCACTAACTTTGAAGATCAGTGTATTTCCTTACTGGAAAACATACTTACCAATTAGAACATTCTGATAAGCCATTCTTAGGTGAAAATGCATCTGTCCTGAGTCCATTTTGGTTCCTCATGCAACCTTCAGACTGCCAAAACTCGTTTCATTTTTTCCTTTTCTAACAAAGGAGTAGTTCTGTATTTTTTCCGTCTAGAGTTAAGCCTTTGTTTCACATGAATTATTTAGATTAGAAAACCCCTTTTAAGTCTTTTCTGTAATGCCTGCTTGACACTAACATGAATATCAGTTTTTCTCCCCCAACACTGGAAAAAAAATTGTACTCTGCAATCTCGTATCATATAAATCCAAGAATAATATTTTTAAATTTCCTTTTTTTTTTTTGAAGATTTTATTCATTTATTTGACAGAGACACAGCAAGAGAGGGAATACAAGCAGGGGGAGTGGGAGAGGGAGAAGGAGGCTTCCTACTGAGCAGGGAACCCGATGCGGGGCTCGATCCCAGGACCCTGGGATCATGACCTGAGCCGAAGGCAGCCGCTTAATGTCTGAGCATCCAGGCGCCCCTGTTTTTAAATTTCTAAATACCACTGATACATATATTATGAGCGAGGTAGAACTATTAAATTGGCTCCCTTAAAATGCAGAAGAATGGGAATTATGTAAACAGATCTTATCTCGCTTTTTAAGAAGACTTTGTTTAGGGTACACAAATTGTAAGTGTAGAGTTGGATGGTTTTTCATTAAGTGAACACACTTATTTAAGCAGCATCCAGGTCAAGAAGTGGCATATAGTCAGCACCCAGAAGACCCCCACACACCATTGCAACCTAACCCCATAGACGGGTTTTCTATTGTACTTTGTAGAAATTGGATCTATAGTGTGCACATTTTTTTCTTCCTTTCATTAGCATGATGTTTGTGAGTAAAAGATCCCACATGGGATAGGTTTGTTCATTGCTGTACAGTATTCCTTTGTCTGAATATTCATTCTCTTATTCAGTATGCATTGAAGTATTAATTACACTAAAATTTCAGTTACGTTTTTGTAAATTAAAGGCTTTTTTTTTAACTGACTCTCAGACAGAATAGCTACCAATATCCCAGTGAGAGCTTGCAGCAGCAGTTGGAAACGTAGCCACCTGTTGCATGAGTAAAAAATGGATCCTCACTTTGAAAATTAGCGTCTGCTGAAATGGTAATGACCTGACAGAATTAGATATTTGGGGGGAAGAACTCTAATTTTATACTAAATTTTGAGTGTTACAATGTGTTATTTTTCCTTCCAAAAAAAAAAAAAA
>CM052896.1:88527040-88623091 GCA_028534135.1 Potos flavus
GTGTGTGTGTGTGTGTGTGTGTGTGTGTGTGTGTAATCCTAGTGGTAATTTTAGCTTTTGTTTCCCTTGCCTTATGGAAACCTATTTAGAAAAATATTGCTAACGCCAATGTTAAAGATCGGTGCCTATGTTTTCTTCTAGGATTTTTATGGTTTCATGTCTTATATTTAGGGCTTTAATCCATCTTCGGTTTATTGTGTGTCGTACAAGAAATTGGTTCAGTTTCATTTGTTTTTCATGTCCCTGTCCCAATTTCCCCAGCACGGTTTATTGAAGAGATGGTCTTTTCCTCTACTGTATATTCTTGCCTCCTTTGTTGTAGATCGGTTGACCATGTAAGTGTGGGTTTATTTCTGGCGTCTGTGCTGTTCATCTACGTGTCTGTTTTTGTGCCAGTACCATACTGTTCTGGTTACTAGTTTTGTAGTGTATCTTGAAATCTGGGACTGTGGTATCCCCAGTTTTGTTCTTCTTAAGATCGCTTTGGTTATATGGGGTTTTCTGTGGTTCTGTATAAACTTTAGTATTCTAGTTCTGTGACAAATATGGGTATTTTGACAGGGATTGCATTGAGTCTGTTGGTTGCTTTGGGTACTGTGGACATTTTAACAATATTCTTACAATCTGTGAGTGTAGACTATCTTTTCATTTGTGCCACCTTCATCATCAGTGTTTCATAGTTTTTGGAGGACAGGTCCTTTACCTCTTCAGTTAAGTTTATTCCTAGGTATTCTTTTTGGAGCAACTGTAAATGGGATTACTTCTTTCTCTCTGGTACTTTGTTATCAGGGTGGAGAAACGCAACCACTTTCTGTGTGTTTCTGGCCCTTCGTTCTTTACACTGAATCAAACTGAACAGTAGTAAAAGGGAAAAGATCAAGAAGTTTATGAATACTGCTTTAGATTAGGGTTTCTCTACCGTTTGATCAGATTAGTATTTGTTGTGAGGCAGTGCCATACATCGGAGAATGTTCAGCAGCATCCTTGGCCTCTCACCACTTGATACCAGAAGTGCCCTCTCCTCCCAGCTCGGACAGCCAGAACGGTCTCCAGACCTTGCCGAATGTTCTTTTGGAGGGAGGGATGACCCTCCTCAAGTCAATATGTCACCTGGTTCAGAGCGCAGCCTCTGGAGTGAGAGTCCCCTGGTTGATACCCTAGTTCTTCTTTGGCCAAGTGATAAGCGTGCTGTCCCTCAGTGTTTTCACCTCATAAGTGATGGAAAATAATACTCAGCTCCTAGGTTGGAGTAAATGAGTTCATACGTGTGAAGTTCTTAGCGTTGAGAATGGCACCCGGCATACTGTAAACGCTGAGTAAATGTTCACCGTGATTATTATGGTTACTGCTTGTAAGAACATTGGGTATCCTAGCACATCTTTCTCTCCTTTCCTTCCTTCTATTGCTTATTTTTTCATTGCGCCACAGAATGGAGACCTAAGGGGAAATTATAATCGAGTAAGGGTTTCAGCAAATTAATTCCTTTTTTAAAAGGCTGTATCGCCGCGTACTGTGGCTGGCAGGCAGCGTGGCAGTGAATTGATTTCAGACTCTTCTGACCCATTCCCTTGCCTTCAGTGATTATGTGCCGATTTGCAGAAACCGTTGCTGAAAATTGGGCTTGATGGAGGTGGAGGGGGATGCTTTGCACGTTGACTTTCTTTGGCCTGGATTAAGAACTGCTCTCAGTTCTGGTCTCTGTTCTAAGCCTCTCTCTTGCTCGGGTCAGAAACACAGTAAGACCTTCTGCCCCAGGGATGGAGTATGGTCAAAAGGCTTCCAGTGGGGCGCCTGGGTGGCTCAGTCGGTTACGCATTGGCCTTCAGCTCAGGTCATGATCCCGGAGTCCTGGGATCGAGCCCTGCATCGGGCTCTCTGCTCAGTGGGAGGAGTCTGCTTCTCCCTCTGCCTCCCCCTGCTTGTGCTCATGCTCTTTCTCAAATCTTAAAAAAAAAAAAAAAAAAAAGGGCTTCCAGATAGAAGTATGGGCTGGAAGGAATGCATTTTTTTTTTCCTGTTACCCCAGTTAGTTGAAGCTTCCTCTGTCTTGAATTTCACCCATTATCTAATCTGACATGGACAAATTCATCTTGCCAAAGCCTTGATTGTGGTGGCAGTGGTTGCTAATTTCATAGAATAAAAAAAAAAAAAAGGCAGTCGCGGGGGCAGGGTTTCGGGGCTTGGATGGGGGGTGGAGCAGCAGAGATTTCTGTGGAGGAAAAAATTTCTCTACATTCTGAGAGTGGAAAAAGGAGTTGCAAGCAAATCTGTAGTCATACATATTAAGAGGGACGTGGAACAATTTAAATATACAAAATAGTTCCTCTGATGATATATGCAATTGAATTGTATGGTTGATAGGTTTTAAAAAATCCATCCATTAATCCCATATATGTTAATGACAGATCTTCTGCTAACATCTTACTGAGTCTGAGTCTTAAAAACACACTTTTGATAAAGAATGGGAATTTTCAAAATTTAAAAAATTTTAAGTTTAAATTTTAACTTAAAGTATTTTTTTAAACTTAAAACTTCCAGTTAATATATAATTTTAAAAGGCAGGTCAGCTTCCTTCTTTGTCAAAGGAGTATATACTTTATCCCCGGTTATGAAGTCATTTTTTAGTAATTTTAGGAAGACTCTAGAGCTACCTGGTCACTGTTCCTAATGGGAAAACTGAGTACTAGAGTTATAAGCCCTTTCTAAGTTCGCTCGGCTAGCTCGAGCCCGAGGTTCTTAAGTGTTAGATTTTTTTGTTGGATTCTTGATTCAGTTTGAGAAACTAAGTCTTTTACACACCTTGTTCTTTTTTATTAAATAAAGCAGTCATTGTTTCTGAACTTGGTGTACTCTTATGTGGTAAAAAACACTTAAAAAACCACAGCTGAGTATAAGATACTTTTATTGCATGAAATGTGGGGTACTGACTATGAGTATTCTGCCTGTGTGGTAGCATTTTCCAGCGGCTCTCTGCCCCTCCCTACTAGAACACCTCTGTTCCTGTCCTAAGCTTCTGCTTCTTGACCTGCTTCCCTCCGTCCCATTCACTTCTGAACTTCCTGTCTTTGGTTCTAGTCCATTACCACCTACCTTGTAGTCGAAATGAGAACCTCAGTATCATGACTAACTTTTCCTTCCACTGCTACCTGGGCATCTCCCCCCGCTGCCCGTCCCCTCCCCCCCCCTCCACTCCGCCCTGCTAGCCTCCAGATCCTGCACAATGTAGGTCTACACTGGCCCGATGCTCTCTTCCTCTCCATCTCTGTAGCCAGTCCCTGGTGCTGGCATTGACCGTGATTCTTGAATGGGTCAATGGATGAGGCCCTAACAGTTTTTCCTTTACTCCAGGCCATGGACTCTTCCTACCTCTTAGATGCCACTGATGTGTGAAAATGCTTCTCAGGTGGTAAGAAGCGCTGTCTCATACTCATACTGAGTGTCTGCCCAGTGCCTCACTTCACTCAGGTGAAAGCTCCATCATACACAGATAAGGCCCCATTTTCAGAGATTGGCTTGTGAAGTCTTTCACAGTCTGGCCCCTGTGCCTTTCCAGCTTCCTTTTCTCCCCTAGGACCCCTTTCCTCCTCCTTGAAAATGGAGTCAGTTGAGAATGGTAAGGGATGAGTACGTTTAAGATCTTGGCCTTTACATATGTGAAACTAAGGACTGCGTGTTGGTCCTGTTGTCAGAATTCAGCGGCCAGTGGTGGAAAATTCACACGGTCCTGCCCCTCGTGCGTGATGACCACTGTAAAAAATGCGGGGAAATCCACTTCCCACTGACAATGGCAAAATCTGAAACTAGAAACTGGATGGGCATTCATTTAATGTTAATTTTTCCTCGATTCAAGTTTCTCCGGTTTTCAGTAAAAAATTTCCAGGTGCCCATGCAGGCTCAAGGCTGCATGCAAGCCAGAGAGAAATAGTCTGTAAAACATCTGTTCACTAAGGCAGCTCTGAAGCTAGTTGGGCATTTTAATGGCCATAAAACAGAATTACTGTGTGAAAGACCTTTCAGTGATTTAGCTAAAGGCTTTCGAAGCAGTGGAGATATTTTCACTTATGAAAATTGGCACTAAAGAAACATGTGGTGGAGATACCCTTTCCTCTAAATGCCACCACCTTCTATGTTAAATAATGCAGACCACTCATCAGAGGAAACTCCCCCACCTTCACTGTTTTAGTTTATATTAAGCTATTTCTTAGATTTTAGAGTGGTTCCACAGAGATCTTTTGGTTATTTAAATACAAGTCAGACCCAGAGCCATCTACAGATTCCGTGAAATACCTATTAAAGTTCCAATGGCATTTTTACAGAAATAGAATAAACCTAAAATTTTTATGGGACCACAAAAGACTCCACTAACCAAGGCAATCTTGAGAAGGAAGAACAAAGCTGGAGGAATCATGCTTCCTGATGTCAAGCGATATTCCAAAGCTGTAATAATCAAAACAGGATGGTATTGGCATAAAAACAGATTCCTAGACCAATGGAACAGAATGGAGAGTCCAAGAATAAACCCACACATATGTTCTCAATTTATGACAAAGGAGCCAAGAAAAACAATAGGAAAAGATGTTCTCATCAATAAATGGTGTTGGAAAAATTGGACAGCCATATGCAAGAGAATAAGACTGGACTACTATCTTAAACCATACACAAAGATCAAAGTGAATTAGACTTAAATGGAAGTTCTGGAGCCATAAAATTCCTAGAAGAAAACATGGTGATAAGCTTCCTGACTTTGGTCTTGGTGAGGATTTCCTGAATTTGACAGCAAAAACAAAGGCAACAAAAGCGAAATAAACAAGCGCGATTACCTGCGACTAAAAAGCCTCTGTACAACAGAGGAAACCATCAACAAAATGAAAAGGCAGCCTACAGAGTGGGAGAAAATATTTGCAAATTATTTCTGATTGGGGGTTAATATCCAAAATATGTAAAGAATTCACACAACTCAATAGCAGAAAACAAGCTGATTTAAAAGTGGGCAGAGGAACCGCACACTCTTCCAAAGGTCTCCAAGTGGCCAGCAAGTAAATGAAACCTGCTCAACATCATTAGTCATCAGGGAAATGCAAATCAAAACCATAGGGAGCTAGCATCTCACACCTGTTAAAATGCCTATCCTCAAAAAGAGAAGCGTCTACAAGGATGTAGAGAAAAGGGAACTCTTACACACTGTGTTGGTGGAAATATAAATAGGTACAGCCACTATGGAAGACGATACGGAGGTTTCTCAAAACTAAGACTAGTGCTACCATATGATCTAGCAATTACACTTGTGGGTATATATGCAAAAGAAATGAAAACAAGATGTCAAAGAGATACTTACACTCCCGTGTTCACTGAAACACCATTCACAAGAGCCAAGATATGGAAAGAACCGAAGTATCTGTCAATGGATGAGCCAGTAAAGAAAATGTGGTGTGTACACACACACACACACACACACATTAGAATATTACTCAGCCATGAGAAAGGATATCCTGCCATTTAGGACCACACGGTTGGGCCTTGAGGACATTTATGCTACGTGAAATAAGTCCAAAAGGCAGATAGCATATGGTCTAACTTATAGGTAGAATCTAAAAAAAGCTGAACTCCTAGAAACAGAGACTAGAACAGTAGCTACCAGCTGGAGGGTGACAGAAATGGGGAGATGTGAGTCAGAGGTAACAAACGTCTGGTTATAAGTGCTGGGGATCTCCTGTAGAGCATGGTGATTATAGTTAATAATACTGTATGATGGGAAAAAATACTGTATTAAATACTTGAAAGTTGCCAAGGAAGTAAATCTTCTATATTCCCACTCCCCAAAAAGTAGTGGTGATGACCCGGCATGATGGAGGGCTGAGCTAAAGCTCTGGTGATAATAATCCTTTTGCAGTATATGTGTGTCAAATCAGCGTGTTGTACATCTTACACAATGTTATGTCAGTCATTCCTCAGTAAAGCCAGGGAAGTATGCGAAGCACCTGTCACATAGCTCAGTCTGTCCAGCAGGCAGTTCGGAACACCGTTCTTAGAGGCTGACGAGTGACGGCGGCTGCACTTTGCTCATGTAGCCGGCCAGCAGAATGGGACCGGATCCTCCCGAGGGAGAGCACCGTTTCCACCGGGCATATTCCCAGTTGACAGAGTAGACCTTTTGACTCCAAAATGTCAATCTAGGATTACTCGAGGGGGAGCGGGGGGAGAGTCGGATAGAATTAGGCATTTATTCACTTTAATAGATAAGAGGATATCACAATGCTTCAAATATTAGCTGTGATTTTTAAATAAAATTTCCAGGATTTTAGAGGCTCTATAAATAGAATTAATGCCAAGCGAATTTAAAAGCTAGAGAGAAGCAACATACATTCCTTAAGAGTAATTTCCCTCCTTAAAATAACCAGACCTCTTTCCTTCCCAAAGCATTTTTTGGGGGGAGGTGCAAATTGTAAATCCTGAAACTACTGTGTTCGGCATTGATTTCTGAAGAAAGTTCTTTTCAGTCTGTATTTATGGCGTAATTTGAGCCACAGAAAAAAACTTCAGTCCTTGGTATTGTACTCGTGGTGATGGGACCGTGATTACGTCTCTGTCCCTGGTTTGGTGATCTTTGCTTTGGGAAATGCATGATCCTCTACTTCAAACAAACTCTGTGCGGGTTTCTCGCAGCTGTGACTGTAGGGAAACCATCTTCTCCCCTGTGCTCCCCCACCCTGTCCCCTCCTCTCGCCGGAGCTGGCTGGCGCATAGCACGAAGCGTGTATGCTACTGCCCATCTGAAAAGGGACCAGTAGAACCATTTTTTAAAATCATTGTTCTCAATCTTTGAAAGTATTTTTCATTTTTATTTCTAAAATGTCAGTTAATTTTTTGCCTATCTGATGAGTGAAGGCTGGAATTTCTGTTCGTTTCCTGGCATTTGTTAAATCTCTAACACTTAGATTCCTTGCCTATTTTTAAATTGTATTATTTGGCTTTTTTATTGTATGTGATATCTCTAACAAAGAGGTCTTATAAATTTTGTCTTTTGACTCTTTTCACCCTATTCGAGGGTTTTTTTTTTTTTTTTTAACCTTGATGCGATCATATATGGAATTGTTTCACTTAACATTTATGTTTCCTGTTTCGCTTAAGAAATACTCACTCTATCCGGGGTGCCTGGGTGGTTCAGTCAGTAAGCGTCTGCCTTCAGCTCAGGTCATGATCCCAGGGTCCTGGGATCGAGTCCCACATCAGCCTCCTTGCTCAGCAGGGAGCCTGCTTCTCCATCTCCCTTTGCCTGGTGTTCCCCCTGCTTGTGCACTCTCTCTCTCAAATAAATAATATCTTTAAAAAAATACTCTATCCCAAGGTTTATATATCTTACACTTTTTGCAAATGCTTTTTTGACTTTATTTTTTGTATTTAGATTTTTCTTCCATTTGAATTTTATTTTTAAAAGAATATCAGCTGAGCATCTCCTTCATGCACGCATTGGGGTCTGTACCGATGAGTAAAATTTGATCCCTTTGCTAATGGAGCTCATAGTGGCAGAGGCAAGCAGTGAATAATTTACCAAACAAATATAAAATATTCATCCAGGGCTGTCAATGAAACCGTGATGGAGATTACTGTGTGGTCCAGAGACACAAACATAAGTTAGGCTGAATTATGAAGAGATACACTGAAGTTAGCTTTGGGGGGGGAGTGCAGCCTGGGGGGGGGGGGGGACTATAACCAGCAGGATATTCCAAGATCCCGAGACAGATTTGAGGATTGGTAAGTACAGAGGTGGAACCTGGGATGAGACGAGGGTCCAGAAGTAATGGATCCTTCATGTCTTGGTAAGGGGTCTTGTTTTTAATCTAGGTGCGGTTGGAAGCTGTTGTGGATGGGGGTTGGGGAGAGATGTATGAAGGAAAAGAGTGTTTGGTCTTTGATATGGAGGGTAGGATGGAAGCAGAGAAAGCAGATAGACTAATAGGCTAGATGAGAGATGAGTGGCTTAGACGGGCGTGATAGTTCATTTTACGCGTCAACTTGGCTCCAGGGCCCAGATACGTGGGTCCCAGAGCCAACATTTAGAGTAATACTGTTCTTTGAGGGTGTTTTCGGGGATTAACATTTTAATCCACGGACTCTAAGTAACAGATTGCCCTGTGTAACACTGGTGGGCCTCATCTGATCAATTGAAGGTCTGAATAGAGCAAAAGACCGGCCTTCTTGAACAAGAGGGCATTCTACAGTAGCCAAGTAGACAGCCTTCAGACCTGAACTGGAGCATGAGCTTTTCCCTGGTCTCCAACTTGCAGGCGCACCCTGCAGATTCTGGACAGGCCAGCCTCTATAATAACAGCCAGTTCCTTAAAACACAAAAGCAAAAAGCCAAAACTTTATGTATCTACACACACTGGTTCTCTTTCTCTGGACAGCCCTGACTAATCCAACAGAGGTGGTGACAATGGAAATACAGAGAAGTGAGCACATTTAGGGGAGGAAACAGTAGGACTCACTGAGAGGAACAAAGTGTAACTGAGTGGATGGGTGATGTCATTCACGGAAATAAAGGCAACAGAAAAGAGCCAAGACAGGGAGAAATTCAAGAGTTTGGTTTGGCATCCGTTTAGTTTGAGGTGCCACTGAGCTATGAGTGGAAGGGTTCAGAATCCAAATTGGAGATAGGATTCTGGAACGCAGCAGTGTAGAGAGGGGCAGAAGATACAGGGCCGAGCGCTAGAGAACGCCACCTTCAGAAATAGACTGACAGGGAGTGACCAGAAACCTAGGAGGACCGAGAACTTGAAAGAAAGTAGCTGATGTCAGATGCTGCTGCATGGTTCCAGAAGATGAAAATTAAGGAGAAGTGACCGTTAGGTTTGACAGATGGCTGATTGGTGGTTCACTGACTAAAGCAAAGTTGATGGAGCAGTGGGAGCAAAGTCAGGAATGGAATGGGCTGAGAGAAGTGGAGCTCAAGAAGGAAAGAACACACCTGTGGCCACTCTGTGGCTGTGGATCGAGAGGGAACAGCAAAACCGGGGGGGGGGGGGATCATTGAGGATTTGGGGCTCAAAGGAATTTCACTTTTACTCTTTAACTATAGAGAATAGGAAGGCATGTTCATGTGCTGATGGAGATGGTCCAGGAACATGGAAGATGAGGACAGAGAAGGTGTGTCACTGAAACAACGGGTTCTTGGGCAAGCAGGCATATTTGTTGCTGGGGAGGACGAAGGAGCTCCATGTAATGGATTTTGTGCTCCTATAAAAGGGAATGGGGAAGGAGGGAGTGTGAAGACAGGTAGGAGGTAGAGAGGGGAAGAAAGTTAAAGCAAGAAACAGAATAGTTGGGATGGTATTGAAAGCGCCCTTGAGAGCTGACACTGATCTAGTCTGTGTTTTTTCCATTGTAAATGTTTGCTTCAACTGTGGAAAAGAAAACTGGGTTGGAGTCTGACAGGACAGAGGGAATGGTCTTTACAAGAGTGATAAAAGTGGTGGATGAAATATCAGTTTGCTTAAAAGTGTGGATAACTACTGACATCCAAGAACTGTGGTGAAAGGATGTGATGAGGTCATGTGTATGGTGTGAGGTGAGGGGTCTACCTGCACTACTTTCAGGAGAAGCAGTTGTGCCCCAACCCTTTATTGAATAGTCCATCCTTTCTTCACTGACTTTACTTGCCACTGTTCCTATATACTGCCTTTCCGTGTAATCCTAGGAACCCTCTCTGGCTGTCCTGTTCTTCAGATCTCTTAGCCTCTTGCTGTGTAGACACACACTGTTTCACTATGGGGCAGAGCAGGGTCAGAGTCCTTTGGGGCCACATACAGTAGTTTCTCCAGACCTACCACCTGGAATGGAGTTGCTTGGTAAGACAGAAGTTCATCCTCTGTGTCACTAACCATTTAAGTTGTTCTTTAGGATGGTTGTGGCGTTTTGTACTCCTACCTGCAAGATTGCTTTCTATTTCTTTACCCTCTTACAAATATTTGATGTTACCAGACTTCTGCTTTGGGGAGAGCATTTTGTTGACCTTCTTACTCCATCATGCTGTAAGTCAGAAGTCAAAAGTCAAAAGGTTTTAGATTTTAATGTAGTTAGATAAATCTGTTTCTTCCCCTCTACCCACTTTTCTTATGGCCTGTGCTTTTGTGTCCCTTATTTAAATCCTCTTTTCCTATGCTAGTGTCACGGACATTGTTTCTGATATTATCTTTTTAAAAAATTTTTATTTGAATTCCAGCTAGTTAACATACAATGTAATATCAGCTTCAGATGTGCAATTGAGTGATCCAGCACTTCCGTGAAATACCCAGCGATGGTCACAAGTGCCCTCCCTAACCCTATCACCTGTTTCACCCATTGCCCGCACCTCTCTTCTGGTCACCATCTGTTTGTTCTCTATAGAAGAGTCTGTTTTCTTGGTTTGCCTCTCTTTTGTCCACTATGATCATTTGTTTTATTTCTTATATTTCACATATGAGTGAAATCCTATGGTTCTTGTCTTTTTCTGACTTATTTTGTTTAGCATTATACTCTCTAGCTCCATCCAAGTAGTTGGAATGGCATTTCATTCTTTTTGATGGCTGAGTAGTAGTCCATTGTGTTCGTGTGTGTGTGTGTGTGTGTGTGTGTACGTGTGTGTGTGTGCGTATGCACCTCATCTTCTTTATCCATCAGTTGATGGACATTTGGGATCTTTCCTAATTTGGCTAATGTTGATACCGCTGCTGCAAACACGCATGTATGTGTCCCTTCAAATTAGTGTTCTTGTATTCTTTGGGTAAATACCCAGTCGTGCAATTGCTGGATGATGTAGTAGTTCTTAACTTTTTGAGGAACCTCCATACTGTTTTCTGGAGTGGCTGCACCAGTTTGCATCCCTACCAGCAGTGTGAGAGGGTTCCCCTTTCTCTGCATCCTCTCCCACACTCGTTTCCTGTGTTGTTGATTTTAGCCATTCTGATGTTGTGAGGTGAAACCTCATTGTAGTTTTGATTTCTGATACTATCTTTTAATATATTTTAAATAGTTTTGCTTTTCATAATTAGGACTTTAAACCAGAATTTATTTTGTGTAGGTTATAAGCTAGGTAAAGATCCAAGATTGTTTTTTCCTTGTCAGTAACCAGTTTTCTCTGCACTTTCCCTAGTTAACTTTTTCAGTCATATACTAAGTTCCTACATAAGTACGTGGACCCAAATCTATAACTCTCTATTCTCTTCCATACGTCTGTTTATCCCTGCACCAATACTACACTATTTTCAATTACTACCTTTATGATAAATCCTAATGTTTGGTAAAGTAAGTCCTATCCACCTTGTTCTTCAGAAGTGTCTTCACTTGGGGGCACATCTGGGTGGCTCAGTCAGTTAAGCATCTGCCTTGGGCTCAGTTCATGGTCTCAAGGTCCTGGGATGGAGTCCTGCATTGGGCTCCCCGCTTAGTGGGGAGTCTGCTTCTCTCGCTTCCTCTGCCCCTCCCCCTGCTTGTGTACTCTCTCAAATAAATAGTATCTTTAAAAAAAAAGTGTCTTCACTCTTCTTGTCTCTCTTCTCTTCCATATGAATTCTAAGGATCAGATTGCCAGGTCCTGTCAAAAGGCACATTAGAGTTCTGATGGGAATTACATGTAATCTACAGATTAATTGGGGTGAAAGTAGTACAGTTGAATCTTCCTGTAATCATTCATATCAATTATGTCTTTTTTATTTCTAATATTGTATATTTTTGTTGTTATTCATATTTACAAAAAGCCAGATTTTGACTTATTTTTCTACTGTTACTTATTTTCTTAAATTTCATTAATTTTAGTTCATCTTATTGTAATTATATAAACATTTTTTTAAGATTTTATTTCAGAGAGAGGGAGGGGAGAGAGAGAGAGAGAGTGAGAAGAGAGAGAGACTGAGAGGGAGAAGCAGACTCCCCACTGAGCAAGGAGCCCGACACGGGGCTGGATCCCAGGACCCCGAGATCATGACCCAAGCAGAAGTCAGATGCTTAATCGACTGAGCCCCCAGGTGTCCCAACAACAACAGTTTTATTACTGTCATGTGTGAGCCAGAGTTTCTGTCTTTCTGCTCAAGGCTTTTCTTCTGAGGACAGTCACATGTTTCTGAGTCATCTTTAGTGACCGTCCCGAATCTGTCCACATACCCATGTTTGGAAACTGAATGTCTCCGTTCTGCTTGGGCTCTAATAGAAGCCACTTATTTCTGTTCCATTTTTGTGTTTATACAAGAGATGGATTAGTCTGGGCCCTTTCTTCTCTTCCTATGTCGCTGCTGGAGCCGAATCCAGTTAAAGAACTGGGACTGAGAGGACGAATGTGTCCGATAATCACAGATGGTAGAGTCCCAAACATAACTAGAAACCATTCCTTATTTTCAGGAATATTAAAATAGAAGATTTAAAATGTGGTAATTAAATCTACCCAATGCTTCTTGGTTCTTCCTGTTGACTTCTCAGGGTGTGGCTAGCAATGAATTAAGGTTTATAACTGGCAAAGATGAGTGAAATGCCATTATAAATGGGATTAATAGCCAGCTTGACATATTTATTCTGATTAAACACCAACCCTACTGGTCGCATACAGAGAGACAAGTTGGTTTGGTAAATTAAAATACGTGAACACATGTGATGAACCCATCTCTCCGCTCTTTCTCCAGTGTGTATAATTTGCACTCAGCTTGTGGGGATCCAGGGATTTCCTTCTGTACTACACACAGGTGGTGCTTGATACATCGTTGCTTACTTGATGTTGACTGCCCCTACCGTTCACCTTCCCTGCGGAAACCTGCCCTACCCGGGGCAGCCCTCGGTGTATTCACGGGGAGACAGCGGGTTTGCGTCGAGCTTCCGTTTCCTGGCTGTCGGCCGTTTATGTGATGAACGAAGAGTTCAGACGAAACCGGGAGGAATGATTTAGAGCCAGAATTCAAGGCCTCCTGGAAATGTTTATATTCTTCATAATCTAGTTCATAATTCACATTCCAAGTATTTATTGTTGTTTTTGTTCCTTGAGGGAAACAAAATGTACTTCCAGCTACTTTGCTACTACCATAGTAGACCATAAATCTAGGGCCATGCCAGATATTGTTAAGGACTTTTCGTAGATTTCCTTGTTTCCCTTCTCCGTTTCACCTCGTAGGATTTTTTTTTTTTATCTTCTTTTTTCAGATGAGGAATCCGAGGTATAGAGTAATTAAAGAACGTCCCCAAGAATCACATAGAAGGTGAGAAGTAGAGACTCAAACCTGGTCTGATGACCAAGCCTGCTTTCTCGTAGTGAGCACACGCTGGATTGCTCCCATATTGGTATTAACCTTAAAAATTGTCAGTTCTCTTACCAGCAAAAATTGGTTTTATTCTGGGAATAGCAGAGAATTGCAATTCAGGATATGCATAGGATGGCAAAACCCTAAGCAAGCCTGGAGCACAAAAGAGGAGAATGCGCTTTTATAGAGGAAAGGGGGGAGGGGCACCAGGAAGGGGGTGGGGTACTCTTAGAAAACAAAAAGTCCTCTAAGGCCATACCACCCTGAATGCGCCCCATCTTGTCTGATCTCGGAAGCTAAGCAGGGTCGGGCCTGGTTAGTATTGGGTGGGAGAAAACAAAAAGTCCATTGATGTAAACTGGGCGTTCACCGTGTAACGGCTTTTCATTGGCTGAATTGTAACAGTCTCTCATTGGCGAGACTATTGCTGGGCAACCGGGAAACCTTCCTCCTGCTTAGGGTAGTAGTTACTGACTTGCAAGATACTTCTCTTCTTGGGTCTACAGTTAACCAGCAGTAGGGTGAGAGCTCCTTGTTCTGGCCTCCTGATTGCATTTTAAATGAGGTTTTTTTTTTTTAATTTAAATTCAATTAACATATAATGTTTGTTTCAGGGGTACAGGTCTGTGGTTCATCAGTCTTATATAATACCCAGTGCTCATTACAACACATACCTTCTCCAATGTCCATTACCCAGTTACCCTATTCCTCCATCCTCCTCCTTCCCTCCAGCAGCCCTCCATCTGTTTGCTATGATTAAAAGAGTCTCTTACGGTTAGTCATAACCATAACCATAACCTCTTATGGTTAGTGTCTGGTTTTGTCAGCAGTTGCACTGCTGGGTATTTACCCCCAAGATATAAATGTAGCAATCCGAAGAAGCACCTGCACCCCAGTGTTTATAGCAGCAATGTCCACAATAGCCAAACCACGGAAAGAGCCCAGATGTCCATCAACGGGTGAATGGATAAAGAAGATGTGGTACACACACACACACACACACACACACACACACACACACACCAGAATATTACGTAGCCATCAAAAAGATGAAATCTTGCCATTTGCAATAACGTGGATGGAACTAGAGGGTATTATATAAGCGAAGTAAGTCAGAGAAAGACAAGTATCATATCTCACTGATATGTAGAATTTAAGAAACAAGGCAGAGGATAGGGGAAGAGAGGAAAAAATGAGGTGGTTTTTAAAATTTTCACATAGGGTACTATCTAGAACTAGAAGTGATGACTAAGAATGAAAGAAATGTTATTAAAAGGTGGCAAAATAATCAATATAGCCAACACTCAACCATAATCCTGTGTGTTGAAATCTTAGATATAGATGTTCGGAATGTTGATGATTCTAAGTGAACAGCCTACTGTTCAGGCAAAGATGATTCTAAAAGGAGTGAGTTCCTAACTCAGGTCTCTCCTTTTTAAAGTTCCTATTAGGTTGATTTTTAGTATTGTAGCAGGTTTTAGCAGAAGACCCCTTGGCATTTTCATTAATTATCTTACGTTTGCATTTCAAACATTCTGATTGTTTGGCTCACAGATTTTGCCTGGTCTAGAGGCTATTAGTGATCTTTATTAAAAGAAACCATCCAGGGAATTCACAAGTATGTTTAGATTTCATAGGCCTCCTTTTTTACATCAAAAAGATATACACAGTCCTCTTTATTATTAAAATATACCTGATCTAGACCCTAAAACACAATAAAATGACATTAAGCTTCAGTATTCAAATATAAACCAAGGCCGAGCGCTGGCTTGTGACTTTGGAGGTCTGGAACTTACTCCCTGCTTGGGACTCAAAGTAAATGATATCCTCTCTGAGCCTCCGTGAGGAAGCCGTAAAGTGAAACTGTAAATTGGCCCAGTTTCCATGCAGTTCTTCACATTTCATTGTTCCATCAAAGGCTGAGTCTGGATTTGCTGGTGGTTTTCCATGAGCATGTTCCTTAGGAGAAATATAGAAAATACAGAGAAAGGTAAGCTGAAACCCGTGACAGATATTTTCATTTTTCTTTAAGTAGATTTGCAAGGTGCCCTCTACTTATGTGAGGTAGCCTTTCATCCCAGTCTCGGATGGCGATGTATCCAGTGGGGACAGTTACCCAGGAATTGTCTAGGGATTTAATGAAGTACAGCAGTGCCATTTGCTTTTAAGCTCGTGTTGCTGTGTACCTCGCATTTTGCGTGCATTCAACCCACATTTATTAAGGGCCTACCATGTAAATGTTACTTAAGAAAAATACTTCTCCCTGTCTGATTTGGTCAAATTGTGTTGTCAGACT
The DNA here is from genome assembly GCA_028534135.1 of Potos flavus. Taxonomy (NCBI): domain Eukaryota; kingdom Metazoa; phylum Chordata; class Mammalia; order Carnivora; family Procyonidae; genus Potos; species Potos flavus. The sequence goes on from CM052896.1 coordinate 88,542,593, forward strand.
CCACCTGAAACCATTTAGTTCTTACAAGGCTCTCATCCACTTAAGTTGCCGAGTACCGTGAAGTGATGCTTCTAAGCCACTACTAGACTAGTGTGTGGTCAGTGGCTCGGTGGTTTAGTGAGATGTGGTTAGGAATGTTTACCCAGGAATTCAGCTGACTGATTATTTACAATAATCCCATGAACCCATGGTCAATCAGTACCTATTCTTTTTCTACAAAAGCTGAATTCTTACTGCTGAGTCATTTTAAACTTAAAACAGGCTTCTTAATCTTATAATACTAATATTCACTGATGACAAAGCTGTGTTGCTTATTTACTATGTGTTAGGTATTGTTCTAAGTATTAACTCATCATCACCACCCAGTGGGGTAGGTTCTAATAGCCCGATGTTATAGATGGAGAAACTGAGGCAGAGACACATAAAAGTCACCTACCAATGTCACCTAGCTACTAGGTGCCAGGTCTCCAGAGCCCACACTTTCAGTCAACTTAAAATCATCCAACTGGCACCATATAAGGTATTTTCATGGAGAAATACTTTGCTATTATCACTGAATAAAAATGGGGATGATAGTAAAAGATGGAAGGGAAAAGTAGGTAAAATATCATCTTTTGCAAAAAAATTATTTTGGGAAATTTTGCCTAAAATGTAAAAATAATCTTGCAGTTAGTTTTTTGTTTTTTGTTTTTGTTTTTGCTTAGTTTTCAGTTTTTCTAGAAGGGCTTCATACCCGCCTCTCTCCCACAGAAGTGTAAGTCTGCCCTTCATACCATCTGACTCCTCATCTCCCTGTCTGTTGTGTTTCTCAGTGGGCGTGTTCCTCCTCGAGCCCCGCCTTGTTGGCTGCGCTCTGAACTCGTTGGGTCTCCAGGCCTGCTCACTGCTCACATCCTGCTTGCTCTGCCCCATGTCTCTCATTAGGGGGCTTCCTAAGTGTCTGATGCTTGATCGTCTGTTCTCCTATAAGCCGGCTGAAATCTGGGTATGGGGAAGGAGTGGGGGTTTCTCTAGTGCGGGGCTTAAGTGCATTAGGATTGAGTTGGGCACATGGTCGTGTCTTCTGTGGGGTATGTCTTCCGATGTGATGCAGCGAGAAGTACGCAACCTATCATCTGAGACCCCTTCTTGACAACATCTTCGCCTGAATCTGGTCTTTAAGCAGCCAGACAAATGTAGATCATGGGGCATTTTACAGGACCCCTGGCCTGGACTCTTCAGAAATCTGTATCATGGGAGACCACGGACCACGTGCCAGCTGCTGAGATCAGTCCTCGTGCTAGTCGACCGTGCAGTCCAGTGTAAGACCGTATGAGTTTATGGGCCTCTCTGAAAGAGGTTATGACCATGTACGACGGAAAGCGAGTTTATAGCCAAGTCTTCTGAAGGAAGATTAGTAGTTAACCGTGCGAATTGGGGAGCTGGATAGGCGGGTGGAGGAGGTGTAGAATGAAGAAAGCCAGGGCAGGGGGCCTTGTAGCAAGAGAGGACGACGGTGATTCCTGCCTCTGGGAGGGGTTAGGCATAGAGCCCTGAGCCACAAGCAGGGCTCAACTCCCAAAAGGGCTTGTCAGCCTCACATATCAGGCGAGGGCTTTCAGCAGGGGACTGATGGGATCAAATTTCCATTTGGGACAGTCACACTGGCGACGGTTTGGCATTGTGGATGTGATCAACGATTTCTAAGGTGCGTGAATACCTGGAGGCCAGTTAGAAGCCCGCATGGCAATCCAGATTTTTGATGGAGTCGATGGCGGCGATGTAGAAGTGGACAGAGGAGAGGACAGATGAGGTCTGGGGCAGGTTAGTTGGATGCTCAGATCAGTCCTTAGATTGGTTGGATGCCGCAGGTGAGAGACTGCAGGGCAGGGTGACTCTCGCGCCTCTAACTTGGGAACGTGCATCGATAGCTTGAATCCTGGAGGACCAGGGTCCTTTTGGTTTATGGGGGAGGAGGATAGGCGGAGATGAGCGGTTTTGGAGATGCTGAATTTGAAGCATTTGGGAGATCCATAGCGCTGGTGTTGAGAAGGCTGTGAGGCGCATGGGTCCGGAGCTCAGAGTGAGTGTGGGCAGGAGTAGGGAGTCGCTGGCATAAAGATGGCATTGGGAGAGGAGAGTGTGTGCCCCTGGGGGGAGCTTCTAGACTGATAAGGAGACGGGGTATATTTGAAGGGTTTGTGGGTGGTGGTCTGTGGTAAAGGGTCCAGAGTCTGGGAAGAGAACCCAGAGGCCTTCGAGCCCAGGGAATAGGCAGCAGGCTGCAAAGAGAGGACTGGAATGGCCCCATGAGATTTACCATGAGGGTTCTGGGAGAACTTGACAATGCACTTTCACTGGACTGTGGATCGTGGGGGGTGGTGGTGCGGGGGACCATGGGGAGCAGGCATCAGAAACCCATGGTTTGTGACCAGGAGACTGAGAGTGTGACATTGGGTGTAGGGAGTGGAGTTTAAAAAAAGGTTTATTCATACCTTTTTTAATATAGAAGAGTCTTGTATATGCTTTAACGTGACAGTCTTGAGCCCGTGGGGAAGGGGAGATGCAATAGAGGGCAGGGACCTGGGCAGGATGCTAGAGAAGGCAGGCGGTGTGGGCTGAGCAAGCCTGCACCCCTCCTCTGTTGTAACAGGAAGCACCAGGGACGCTGGGAAGTGTGGCTAAAGGGGATCGCTCCATGGGAGAGTAAAAAGGGTTTTTACAAAACAAAGCCATTCAGCGGTTGATGAAAGTAAATAATGTGTTACACGCCTTCACATGGTGTTCATGTAGGGGGGAGGTGGAGCGGGTGCCCCTGGCCAGCACAGCCCCGCTCTGCTCCAAGGAGGAGGTGGGAGGGGCTGCACCCCAGCTACCCCGCGCATGGGGGCGCGCATGGGGGCGGGGGCTGGATGCAGGATCTTTGGGGTAAGAAGTCACTGAAGGAACTAGGAGAGTGGTTAATTCAGCGTGGTTGAAATAAAAGGCTTTTCTAGGTATCATGAGTGTTTAAGAGGGTAAATGGAGAATTGGATTTTTGTTTTCCTGTGGACCAATCGGTAACCACTATTTTGATGCCTGAAAAGACCACAGATAAGCTACCAAAGAGCAGTTAGCTTGCAAGCAAATGCTCCCCAGCAGGAAGCGAGGCTGCCACGGAGAGGTCGACTCTCCTTTGCAAAGTCGGGTACTGAAATGACACACCTCATTGACTGGGGCACTTCCAGTAGGAAGGTGACCTAATTAGAACAAATGGTAACTTCAGAAACTTTCTAGTCCTCCGATGACAGGCTCAGTGCCTCAAATTACTTCCCTTTACTTGATTGAAACGGATTAGTTCTGACTTATTACCAGAGTTAATTGGAGATAAACAAAAGTTGTATGAGAATGGTGGTTTTCGTGTCACCTTTCCAGTCCCCGTCTCAAGGAGGAGTTTTTAAGAAGTAATCCTTAGCTGACGAAATCATCTGTTATGTTTGTCCTCATCTTACAACATTCTTCACTGAACGGATCATACTCTGACCTTTTAAGAGCTTCCTTCTGGTTGAACGTCACTGTTGTGGTCATTCCCAAGTGCTCCAGTAAGTTGTCATTTCAGAATTCCGTAAATGACTCCTTCCCTATGCCAGGCTGGATATGATCTATTTCCAGTATCTCCCCATGGTCTGTTTTTCTCATGGGTCTACACTCGTAGAGGATGCAGTGGCTTCCCTTCACATGTTTTATGTTATTTATGTTATTTATTAAAAGATTTTATTTGAGAGAGAGTGGAAAGAAGCATGAACCGGGAGAAGGGGTAACGGAAGAGGGGGGACGCAGACTTCCCGCTGAGCAAGGAGGCCCAACTCGGGGCAGGACCCTGGGACCATGATCTGAGCCAAAGGCAGATGCTTAAGCAACTGAGCCACCCAGGTGCCCCTCCTTTCAGTTTTAGAGTAACATTAAAATCCTGGAATTTATCAGCAGCTCACGCGGTATCTAAGACTCCTCTCCATCGGCCTTGGACATTTTCTTCATTTCCTGCTGTTCGGTGTTTTATCAATCTAATACCAATTTCCTTCTCCATTTACGGCTCTCCTACGCTGGCTGTTAACCTTTGATATGGAACTCTGTCAAGTGGTTTCTGAAATTCCAGGATCACTGCCATTCCTTTTATTAAACGCGTCGGCGCTGTCCTCTGAGGGGTTCGCTGTGTGCCGTGTGGGGATGACTTGCCGGACCCAAAAGCACGTCAGCTGTGTCTGACCAAAACGTGCTTCACAGGTTATCAAACGAGGGCCCGTCATTTTCAGTGGTTACGTGGCTTTTCAGTTGTGAGTCTACAATGAAATCCTGGGAAGAGGATAGAAATTTATGACAAAAATTACTGCCCAAGAGCAGAGCGAACGTAGGATTTTAAGATTCATTAACTGCATTGTTTCTCATTGCCCTTAGACACCTGCTAAGCTCACTAGATCTTAATAAATAATACACCTTGCATGTTGTCGATACAGCCAACAGAGCAAAAAATTACTGAATCTGTGTAAACCCTAACATCGTTGTCATTGTCATTATATCAAAATCAGAACGGCTTCCACTGTTGGCTCCCAGCTGTGTCCCAGTCACTGTGCTAAGAACTTTATATACATTAGCTCATTTAATCACCTCAGTGGAGACTTTTTTGAGTGTCTCTGTTCCAGGTACTATGGTGGGTACTAGGGACGTTATGCTCACTATTCTCCAGGAGCTTACAGTGTAATAGGAGACCCCAGCAAACAAATCAGAAGTCCCATTAGAGCATGATACTGCTGAGATGCCTTCAGAAAAGGGACCAATTTTTGGACAATTTTCAGTAGGTTGTCTTCCCATGAAAACACAGTGTCCCACAGTGCGGATTAAAAAAAAGCACAGTCAAGCCTAAATGCCACCTAGACCCGGGGGTGGGGGGAGGGGGTGAAGGGGCGGTGCAGTCGCCAGCCAGAGAGGACTGCTGAGGGCCGGAGTGCCGTCTCTCCGGTGGACGCCTGTGCCGGGTGGCAGTGAGGACAGCGGAGGCGTTTCAGGTCTGGCCAGAGGGTATAGAAACCTCTACATTGGCAGGCCCCACTAGTACAGAGCAGTAGCCCCGGCCAGGCATGGACGCTGCTGCCTTTGGCTCATGGCCATGCTTCCTTCCCACCGGGTGGCGTCTGAATCCTTATGCAGATGATAGGCACACTGGGATTGTCGAGAATTCAGGACTGGGACTCGCAAGGCAAACAGAAAGCTTTCCTCTTCTTTCAGACATACAGACAATAAAAGCCAGACCCCTGTTGCATGTCAGGCATGGCATCGGTGCCTAAATTCAACGTACCGTTAGCAAGTGGCATGAGTCAGCTTCGTGGAGGGAGCTTTAACAGTGGAGTAGTCGGTCTGGTGAGCCAAGAATCACTCTTGAGTGCTTGCCAGGATGAGAGGCAGGCGCCCATGGGGCACGGATCCTCAGGAGTCCTCCCTTAAGCTCCCTGACCGTAGCGTGTGCAGGCACCATGCGGGTGCGGAGCCCATTCGAGGGAGTTAGAGAGGGCTTTCCCTAGGAGATGGCATCTAAGACCTGAGAGATAAATGGGTAGGGGGGAAAGAAATGACCGTTGAAGCATAGCAAAATCTCCAAGAATGAGAAATCTTTCCATTTGCCTGGAAGGGATAGGAGGGAGAGGAAGGCTGTGGAGATACTATTGCATCAGTCTTTGCCTCTGTGTTGACATTTGCACCTAGGGAGCTCCTGGCTGAGGCCAGGCAGAGGCACAAACAGTCATCTTGTTCTTCACTGCCACAAAGCACCTGCAAGTTAAAAAGAAAATGCAGTTTCATGTGAGGTAGCAAACACTTTTATTAAATCTCAACCCTGAGTACACATCTTTTTATGATGCATGCTAAAATGGGAAGTACATGGAACGCACTTTCGCCACCTGGCACAGTAGGCTAGTTTCTCTGGGAAAAGCACGTACGCAGTGATTTGACTCATGAGCTGAACTGGCCGCTCTAAGGGGGCAACATTTCAAAAGAATGACCTGTAAACATGATTTCCCAGACTCAGGTGTTTGGTACCCATTTTCTAAAGGAAAAATAGAGGGAGTTTCTGTTGCCCGTGTTAAAAATGCAAGCTTTCAGGCCAAAATTAGGGTTTTGGAAAACTTGTGTGGCCACCGAGGCTGGACTTTTCTGATGAGCTTGGTAGTGACATTAATAGTGATGTTTTGACAAATGTGTCAACATTTGGAAGCTCTACATAACTCAGTGCACCAGAATGTTCCAAATGACTAGTGCGTGAAGTTACATATATAACTCACATTATGTATATTACTCAGACATAGTGAAAAGAGCTCAAGTATAAGTTAGGCCAGTGGATTTAACAGAGTAAGAAAATCTCATTGATAGGATTTCTGATTCAAAGCCGCAACCTTTAAGAAATGACTCATTGTCGAGTTTTGGTGTTATATCATAGAGTGTGATAATGGTATTGTGGTTATGATAGGATGAATGTCCTTGTTCTTCAAAGCCTTGTAAGGTATGTAGGAGTGAAATGTCACATTTCAAATGGTTTGGCCAAAGACAAAATACACTTTCGTAAAAGAGGGGGCCCATGTGGTAAAAAGTTAATACTCGGTTAATCTAGGTGAAGGGTCTGCATCTGTAGATATTCACTGTACTATTTTTAAAAATTTGTTCAAACTTTGTACTGTTTTTCTTTTGTTTTATTTTTAAAAAGTTTTTATTTATTTATTTGACAGAGAGATAGAGCTAGAGAGCACAAGCAGGGGTGGGGGCAGAGGGGAGGAAATGATTCCTAGCCTAAAGTTCTGCTTCCTGTTACTGATGAACTAGATATGGAGACATCTTCAAATATGGAAGGATGTAAAATTTTAATTGTCTGTGTACTCTTTCTCATGAAGCTAAGAAGGGATGTGCTCTCTCTGGATGAGAGAGTAAATAAGGAAGAGTGCATGGGATCCAGATAATATCCGGCACAAAAAAAAGGCAAAGGGATCTCATCTCCCAGGCTAATAAAAGGAATCCCAGAATGGCAGCTGTAGAGCAAGCCTAGAGAATTCTCCATCCAGGTGGGAGCAAAACCCTGAAGATGGATAAGCAAGAATATCCAAGAAAAACTTGGATCCAATGAGTGATGCATATGACTGCATTGAGAGAGTTCTAGACTTCTGCGGGAGAATCTAGGGATTAATTCACGATCAACACAAAATAAATTAAAAGATACGCAAAGTGTTAGGCAAAATAACAAGTTGAACAAGAAATTTAACCGTAGTTCTCTCCAGGGCTCAACTCTAAACAGTGTTAATACAGTCAAAACAACACCAACAGTGAATATTGATTTCACCAAAAAATCGTAGTGTAACCCTACTGGAAGAATGAAAAGAATGTGTTGTGTTGATGTGGGGGGGAGGGGTGCAGAGAAGGAAGAAGGAAAGATCAGTCCATGGATAATGTCTGAAATTGGAAAATGTGTCATTTAAAATTACAGAAGAAATTTGGAAACCACCATGAGAGCTGAAGTGGTTTTCTCTGGGATGGGGACATCAGCCTGGAAGGAAGGGGGAATGGGGGCGGGCTTCTGAGTTTCACCTGAAGCCTTGTAGAATGATTTAGACAATGTACAGGTACTTTTTAAATAAAAATTTTAAAAGGGGAGAAAACCAGAGACGAATAGAAAGGGCTTGATGAATTGCAGAAACAAATGTTGCAGAATTCTCGAGTGAAAGGGTTGAAATAGGGGTTTGTAAGCAGATTGGTCCACATTTAAGATTCCCAAACATAAGGAGGGGATGAAGGCCAGAGAATGGCATTGAGAGCAGATGAATACAGGGAAAGTCTGTAGTTAATGAGGTCAAAGAATTGAAAGGCTAAGGTTCCATGTGACCACTGAGTGTGTCGCTAGTTGCCTACAAAATGGCAGGATTTGGGGTACCAGGCAGACAGCAGAGGGGTTAGTCTTCCGTCTGGAGTCCCACGGTCAGTCAGTCAGAGGGACTAGGACTCTGCTCCTTCCATCCGACCTGTGACGGGACATCTTCAGAGTTTTCCCTCTGAAAAACGAACCTTTTTCTCTCTAATTAAAAATAATTAGAGGGGTGCTAGGGTGGCTCAGTGGGTTAAGCCTCTGCCTTCGGCTCAGGTCGTGATCTCAGGGTCCTGGGATCAAGCCCCGCATCGGGCTCTCTGCTCAGCAGGGAGCCTGCTTCCCCCTCTCTCTCTGCCTGCCTCTCTGCCTACTTGTGATCTCTCTCTCTCTCTGTCAAATAAATAAAATCTTTAAAAAATAAAAATAAAAAATAATTGGAATAAACCATTGTTGCTTTCGGTGATATCGCTCATTTCCTTGATCTGAAGGAACTACCCAGAATTTTGGGGTGCAGTCCACTCTTTCTGAGTATATTGCATATGCAAGATTTCTGAGGGGCACCTGGGTGGCTCAGTTGTTGAGCGTCTGCCTTCGGCTCAGGTCATGATCCCAGGGTCCTGGGATTGAGCCCTGCATCTGGCTCCCTGCTCGGCGGGAAGCCTGCTTATCCCTCTCCCACTCCCCCTGCTTGTGTTCCCTCTCTCACTATGTCTCTCTCTGTCATATAAATAAATAAAATCTTAAAAAAATTTCTAAGCTGCTCAGAAGCCTTTTTAGCCTACTTATTGGGATTCCAGATCCTGCAACACAACTCACTGAGAAGCCACATAAGAGAAGATAAAAATCTCAGGTCTGTGAGCCTTTGCCCCATTCCCTCTGCTCCTTATTGGTAATGGGGAAGGCCCTGAAGCAACTCTAGCTTGTTACTGTACGTGTCCCCAGTTGCTTATTTGCTAGCTGACTGGCTCTGGCCACTGGGAAGGTTGTCATGGCATCAGGAGATGACTGGGTGGTTTTTGGTTGGGAGGTGGGCCTCTGGGTTGAGATGTCCTAGTATCGCCGTGGCCTGTCATCGCCTATGAAGCATGCCATCACATTGCCCATCACTGACGCCCATGGGTAGTACTTAGGGTGCGCCTCTTAGAGAGTGCCTTGTATTTTGTATTATACGTATTTTCAGATAAGTTTTCCGCCCTTTTTAGAGAACACAACATATTCTAATGTGCATTTCTGCAGCTCCAAACATAATATCTGGCATGGATGGATTAGTGACTAGAAATAAGATAGGTATGTGATTGATATTGAAGTTCTAGAGAAATTTTGTTATAAAAATGTTAAACAAGGGCACCTGGGTGGCTCATTTGGTTAAGCATCCGACTCTTCATCTCGGCTCAGGTCTTGACCTCAGGGTCATGAGTTGAAGCGCCACATCGGGCACCTTGCTGGATGTGGAGCCTACTTAAAATAATAATAACAATAATAATAAAAATATTAAATGTGGTATTTTGTGTTTACTACTTCTAGCTGGTGAAGTTGCCAGATGACTGAATTCCAAGTCAGAGGTCGGGTAGGGATACTACTTAAAAGTCTCTTTAATTTCCCCACCATTCCCCACAGATCTAGCTAAGTCATTTCTTTTCCTTGTTGTAAGAGGAAAAATCCATACTACCAAAACTCATAATCCATGCAAATTCATACAGGTTGACTCTCCCCAAGAGCAGAAGTATGGTTCAGTGGAACATTGAAATCAGTGATCTGTAGGCAGATAGCATGACCCGGACACCGTTGGCCTCAGGCATGTCCTGTTCCCTTCCCTGGCAGGCTGGGCCCCCGGCCTCCGAGGGACAGCCTGTATGTGTGGAAGCCTGACCCCACACAGGTTTAGCTGAGCTCCCACAGAGGAACTGAAAGACATGCCCTATGCGACGAGGAAGGGGTGGCCTGTGGTAGGCTTTCTGAGGACAGCTGAAGCTTCCCGATGCTGCCTTACTGATGTGCTTGTGGAGGAAGAGGATTCTGACTTCGAAGAGGTCTGTCCTCGTCCCGCGAGTGGCAGGTCCACTGCCAAGCTCACGTCGTCAACGCGTGACGCTGTTGCGGAGAACAGTAGCATTCCCCATACCCTTACTCTTCCCTGCAAGTGTTCTGGAGGCTGGAAAGGACAGGGACCCGCGTGCCTGTAGCCGGTCTGGGCATGTGCTTGGGCTGAGCATGCACCTGTCCTGCAGGAGGGGGAGGCAGGAGCCATGGCTCCGGAGTCACGCTGGGGCCAATGGCCAGACACAGCGGAGGTGCTGGGGAGGAAAGCTGGGTCGGGAGTGAGAGTCAGGAGGCTTGGGGTCTGTGCATGCCATGGGTGCCTTTTTGGGGAGCCTGGCTTGGAAGTGGATGACAGGGTTCTCTACCCCGACCTGTAGCTTGCCTCTCATTGCCCTTCACTCTTCTTGATGACTCAGGATCATCTTTAGAATTATTTCTAAAGTCAGAAAGTGATTGTACAGGCAGACTGCCTAGATACCAGATTGTAAAGGACAGGAACTCCTTGGGAGTTGCCTTGGGAGACATCCTTATCACTTCGTCAGGAAGTAGAGAAACGGACTAGGTAAGGACATCTTTTCTCTTCTAACACAGTGCATGGAGTTATAGTTTGTATCATTAGGAATTACCTGGATTTCTCTTCTGCATCTCACCTTTTGGGCCCAGGCAAGGGGTTTGCACAGTAGAGGCAGAAGGGGATCCAGAAAGGAATTCGCTTGTTCCAAGTGCTGGGAGCAACACACTTGCAGGCCGGGCAGTGTCGGGTTAGTGTTGGAAGGCTGGGGGCGAGCCCACTGGGCAGCTTAGAGCAGGTCCCCGGAAGAGCTTGCGGAGAGTAAGTGGAAAAGAGCTGGGATTGAAGCAGCAGACGGACTCTGGTCTCTAGGAAGTTTGGCGCTTTGATGATGAAGGGAAGGCTGGTGGTGGTTTTAGGGTGGAGGGGGCAAAACTGTGTTCGGGGGTGAAGTTAATGAGCCGGTGGTAGAGAAGGGGGGAATGGAAGTACCAAGAGCAGGGCTCAGAGCGGCGTTATTGAGAATGAGTAGGATGCCAGCAAAAAACTCAGGCTTACTTAGTTTTTCTCTTGAGGGACATATCAATCTTCTGAATGACAGAGACCTCATGCAGCGGTAATGTTTAATGGCTCATTTATAAGGCTTGTCCTAATGTCACTATGATGTAATTCAGTGAAACTCATAGATCCCAAATTAGGATCCACTGGGAAGTAAGTTCCTAAATTAATTGGGATGCAGAGCCAGAACATTTGTCTTGCTTTCTCACCTTAGCTCTGGGACTAGGGAAGCCAGCCCGCTGCGATGGGAGTCTGCCACCAGGAGGCACGGAGCTCGGGGAGGTGGGGGACGTGGGGGGCTAGAAGGTATTAAGCCTGATGCTGTGACTTTGGCAGGTGCCAGGATGAATTTGGGACAAGAAGTGATGCTGTTTTTTCTCTGAATTCATTTTAGGGTCTTGATGGCACTCACCAGTTGGATTGACTGGGCTTGGGGAGTATTTTTTGAAATATCCACACATGATGACATATGCATGTGCGATGCTTTTTGCAGACTCCTTTTTTCAGCTTCTCTTCCCAGTTCTCCTGAGAGTGTCCAACAGGATGAATTTGATCAGGCAGTTCCTTTCTGGTTTGTCCTCTTGGTATGAAGAAGGTTCAGGTCTGCGTGTCCTCAAAGGAACTGAACTTGGAGTCCGTTGCAGTTATCTATCAGGGATGCTTTGGAGGGGGCTGGTAGGCATGGCCACCCCCTAGAGTTCTGAAGATGGATGTGCAACTTTTTTTGGTGGAACACTTACTAATATGTATTTTCCGTCCGTAAGATATTCAGACTTTGAGGGACACGGGAACAGCATCTTGAAGTTCAGTATTTGATTAGTGGGGGAGAAAGTTGGGAGGGTAGACTTGGTTGGGGGCAGGCTGGGGGGGAGGGGAACCTTGAGAATGTGATGAGTGCCACACAGAGGGGCTCCTCTCAGACCTCTCCTCCCACCTGTAGTGTATCAGGGGCTGGGAGAGGTGCTGGGGTACGTGGGCCGAGGCAGTGTGACCCTCCAGCTTCACAGCTGGGGGAGACACGGTCAAGGACATGACCAGCGTGGTGCCATGTTACCTGCTTTGACGGGGAGCTCACGACTGAGAATGATGGCATGGTTAGTCCTTTTCTTGGACATCTTCCTTTTTCTGGTTTTCTTTTTTTTCTTTTCTTTCTTTCTTTTTTGAGATGCTGGGAATTTTAGTAATTGTTTTACTTAAACCTGTCTTTTGAAAATTTTGAGTCTTGCAGTTGTTGAGTAATTTGAGCAAAAGAGGTATCAATAATTAATATGTGCTGCTCGCTTCACTTCACGAGGCCAGCACATCTCATTCATGAATGGCGTAATTGTGATTATATCTATGTAATCGTCCCACTTGGTAATCTAGATGATGCTAAAATAAATCTTCATCAGTTTTGTTTTGAGCCTCGGCAATTGTAATTGTTCTTATCCTCAGAGGAATATTGAGTTAATAGTAAATCTATAGTGATAGATTTCGATGTGTCTTGCAGGCTAAACCCTTTTCATGGAGCATAAAGGGTTTTGAGGAGAGGGCATCTGAGGATAGAAACCTCCCATACTGTTGCTGTAGCAAAACAGCACACACAAAAACCAAATGAAGGGAGATGTAGCTGATTGCATTGTTAGGGAATACACTTTGGGTGTTCTTTTCACACAGATTTTCGGTTTCCTCAAATAGGCAGGCAGAAGGAAACAATACTTGTTTTCTAGATTTAAGACTTATTTATAGCTTTTGAAAAACATAAGTTCATGAACCAGGACTAAAAGAACAAGAAACAAAACAAGTCAGTGGTTGAAAATTCACATTTGGTGTTCAACGGCAATAGTATTTTTAATTAAAGTCTCCATTTCTGGTAGCAGAACACGTGCGTTAAGGAGCATTTTATTTGCAAAATTAACTGAGTCTTGAGAAAGACTTAGTCTTGAAATGTAGTCCAGTTTTGCAAATACAAATTGTAATTGAACTCGTGGTTGCTGAATTACACCTGCCAGGTCTTGTCACTATCACCAGTGGTGCGGAATTTAGGTAGCTCATGTTCATGGGCATCTGTCAGTAGCTCAAAACCTACATAATGGGGCTGCAAAGTCAAGGCACTGCAGTGGCTTCTAGAAACCCCGCAGCTTTATTATGTAGACCCCCTTTCATGTGATGACCGTGCTTTGGAATCTATATCACACTCGCGTTAATGTCATCATTGTATTTTTAATGGGAAGTACACTGTCGACCCTAATTGGGAACTTGCTTCATTTGCCTTCTATTTTTGCAAAACTGTCCTCTCTAAGCTTCCAGGGTAGCATTTAATGTTGCCTCTTTGTTTGATCAGCATCACAGAAAAATAAAAACAAAACTGTATGCGGTTGCTTTAACGTGCATCTGAAGTAATTCACCTGTTATTTGGTTCGTGGGGGGAACGGGGTGGAGACCGTCCGCGGGTCTTGGAATGGCACTCAGTCGCCCTTGCTTGGCCGCAGTGTGCTTTGTTAAGGCTCTTTCTGTTTTGTCTTCTGCCTTCCGAGCCCGTTGTAGTTACGCTCCGCTCAGTCTCCTTCTCCAGACTCATTTCCAAGTTTATTATAAGAGTATATTGAACTACTTGTGCAGCCGAGTGTGAGCCAGTATTGTTGGATAGTCAGACAGGGCTGTTATTCCATGAAGTACACATTCCTACCCAGCGAGACCCACGTAGGCGCTTTCGTGCCGCCAGCGTAGTCGCTCCTAAAGGCAGAGAGTTCACATAATTGGTCTCGTTTTTTTTTTTCAAACGTATGATTCTCTGTCTTAGTGGCAGTGTCGTGAGTTTTCATACATATAATGGTAGTTTTTCAATGAACGCTGGTAGGCAGTTATAAACCAGTTGTGATTGCATTCATTCTCATCTCATTCAGAGGGACGAAGGGAACAAAACCGTGCAGGCAGGGGCCGTGTTCAGAGCTCCATCGCTATTGGGATTCCTGTCATCAGGGCTCAGTGTTCTGGCTCCTCTGAAAAAGCTCATTCGGTTTCTTGAGGCATTTACTTCCCCGGGAGACAGCTGGCTCTTTGCCAAGAGCTGTTGACAATTATTTCTTCTCCCGAGACTGATTAACATGCATTGTTACAAGGTCCCTAAGAATAATTTTGCTTACCTATATAATAATTTAAGAATTTAATCATTTCCAAACATGTCCTAAGTTATTTAGTCCTTTGTCACACATCTCAATTCAGTTCTAGAAGGTTTTTTTTTTCCTTTGCTTTTTTTTTTCTTTCTTTTTTTTCTTAAGCATTCGCTGCAGGCACAATAGTGTGTTAAATATATTAAGGAGGGTGCCTGGGTGGCTTAGTCGGTTAAGTGTCTGCCTTCAGCTCAGCTCATGATCCCAGGGTCCTGGGATCGAGTCCCGAATCGGGCTCCCTGCTCAGCGGGGAGTCTGCTTCTCTCTCTCCCTCTGCCTCTCTCTGTCTCTCATGAATAAATAAATAAAATCTTCAAATAAATAAATACGTTTCCAAATAGATGGTTTTTTCTAATAATAGAATTCTTTACATTCTTGTGCTGCTTCAGAGCGTCACACACATCTCATCTGATGGTCATAATTAGTCCCGTGGGCCAGAACTTGAAGCGGCGTATCTCCCCGTTTCACAGAGAAGGAAACTGAGGCCTTGGGAAGGCAGGGGTTCGCGCAGGTCCACACAGCTCGTCAGCGTTGCGGGCGGGTCTGCCCCGGGAGCCTGACCCACGAGGTCAGTGTGGTGTGGCCGTCAGAGGAGGACGGCTCCTCTGGCTTTGAAGGGAGGGGCCCTTTCTGAACATCGAGGGAGGGCTCATTTTCTCCCCTACCTTGTGGCACCATCCAGCCTTTCAAGCGGGCCATTTTTGACACTTGTATGAAACCAGACATTTGATACCCTCTTCTTCTCTACACTGAAAGCTAGACCCATACAATCACAGGAAACAAGCAAAAAATCCCCAAAACACGTGTGATAGAAAAAGGCACCTTGTTTTTATCGTTTAACCTTTGAGATATTAACATTTTGTCAGGCATCTGTTCCCTTCTGTCGTCATTATTTTGATCCGATGTGGCATTCTTTCCCCTTCGCTTGTTTGCCTCTCCCGTGGCCTGCCCTTTACCCGGGCTCATCACGGTCGCACGTGTCGGTGGGGAAGCACCGTTTGCGGGCTCGCCCTCCTGCTCGGCTAGCGAGTACAGATGACCGCTCCCTAAGGGTCATCTGCCAGGCAAGCGCTTTTGGGAGCACGCTTCGCACAGTAGCTCCTGTCATTGCTCCCAGATCCCCTCCCGGTGGGTATTCCAGCCAGGCCTGCGCTAGAGGCGAGAAGTGACAACGCCGGGGTTGGGAGCCCTGTGTGGTCGCACTCTGCGGCAGTGGGCTCCCATACACCCACACAATGGTTCCAACCCCTCCTTTGGCCGTTTCAGTAGCTGTGCCCTCTTATTTCCTAAGACATCCGCTCTCAGAGAATGGAAGCAGTGTTTTTGGTGTGTGTGTGTGTGTGTGTGTGTTTGTTTTTTAAATAGCTGAGTAGCTTTTGCACTTAAAAGATTTTAATCTTGTTTTCTGTTCTGATATCCAATCAAGCAAAATTAGTCTAGCGTTTATAAGGGAAGAAGTTCGCTTTCTTTATGGTGGTGAGCAGAGCAGTCACTCCAGGTGGATCTTGTGATAATAAAAATGATTGGCGTGGAAGCCAACATTGCTACATCTTTAATTGTTGCCATTTTGGACACATTCGAGGACTGTGTAGAAACCTTCTATTGCTAGAAGTTAATGTTTTGTGCCAAATATTAAGGCTAATTTATTGCTGCCTACTCTTCTACCTCCCAGATGTTCTCCTTTATTATTCCCGAGAGAGGGACATGTTATTCTGCTTTGTCTTTGTGGGTAATACATTTAGAAAATCAGATCCAAGACATGGGTGGGGGAGGGGTGCAAGAACGCGGGTGGGGAGAAGGAGAGGAGAGGGAGAGAGGATTTGACTGGCCAAGAAGATTACAGACTAAAACTACAGAAAGCTATGGGCACGTCTGTAGGGAGCACTGTGGTTCATAGACCCAGAAGATTTGATCAACAGGAAATGTGACGAGAGTTCTCAAAGTGAGGGCAGAAGCCTCAGGCGACATTCTGTCGGGGCTCACTCCTGGGCTTCATACATGGCCATGGCCGGGTCGATCTCTTCTTCTCTCCCTTCCCCTTCCTTTCCTATAGAGTGAGGGTGTCTTCACACCCAAGCCACGTTGAGTATCCTTGTCTGTTAGTTCTCAGGGTTCATTTCTCACTACTGTCGACTTGCCTAAAGTTAATGGTTTTCAACTCTTAACGTTCTAGTTGCTCTTCCGGTTGAGTTCCTACTGCTCCGCCATCCTTCCCTCTCCCAGGAACTGCGAGAGAGTTGGTTTTGCCGCTCATCACTCAGCTCGGGCAGCCGCATCTCCCCTGCCTCAGCGACCCCTCCATCAAGTCTAGCACAGGCCGGGCGGTCAGGGTCAGGAAGAAAGGCTGCTCGGTCTTTGCGAGCGGCCCGACGCTCACAACAAGAGGCTCCTTAGTCCTGCTCCCGGAACTCATTTATTGTTTGTAGACCATCCTTAACTGACTGATTATCCCATTTCCAGTTCCATAGCCACCTTAAGAGCAGAAAATTAGATGGGGAAAATTGCACTGAGGTTGGGAAACCAAAAAAGTGACATGACATACGTTCATTTTATTCAGCGAGACTCATTTATTTCCCCACGTTTATAACTCGCCCCGTTCCACAAAGGATTTGAGACTGCTGACATCCTTACAGAAAGAGTCCCTTGTTAACGCCTTTAATGGATGGAGGCGCCTTAAAGAAGGTTCCAGACTGAAAAAGCTCACGCCGCAGAACAGATAACTTAAGTGTTCTGCTCACACTTTTTTATCGCTCTATTAATGCTCGCCATGGGAATCCTATCACACGCCGTCCAGGTAAACAGTAAGCAAATGACAGACACAGAGAACTTTCCTATGTCCCCAAACGAGGTTCTTATCTACACGCTGCAGACATCTAGCTATAGCTCGTTCCTAGAGTCTGCTGTCGTCAGAAGGCACTGAACAAGAGGCACGCCGCAGATGTGTCCCAGCTGCTGACACCCTGGGCCAGAGCCCGCTCACCAGTGCTGGGGCGCCTGCACTGGGCCACCCCGCGGGAATAGCGGTTTAACTGTGCGGCTTTAAAAGCAGATGGATCTCATTTGTGCAAAGGCGCACGGGCAGGGGAGAGTTGTGCCGTTTGACACACAGATAACGATCTGGCTGGGAGCTGGTATTTGGGGGAAAGATAACTAAAAACAAAATGATAGTTTTGAAGCAACATAGTTATAAGGCACAGCGGGTGTCTACAGTTTTCTTTTGAAAGAAAGTCAGAATTTTCACCCTGCAGAAAACAGCCAGAAACCAGGCTGTACCCACCCTGCGTTTTGGCATGTATATCATAGTTGGTATGAAAGGACAATACTGTACAATTCCAACACTACTTGCTGATTTTGCCAAAACCGTGAGATGAAACAATCAGTACATTTGCTCTTTGGGTTTGATTTTTTTTTTTTTTTTTTTAAGAATATGGCCATGCAAAGGAAAAGGAGAGAGGGAGAAATCTGCCCCACGAGAGGAGAGGACAGGGGGGTGTAGCAGAGCTTGGAAATCCAGGTCTCCACATAAATAGTTGGTAGAGAGTCGCCGCCAGGGTGAGGAGGAGCTGAAGGAGGTGCGCGTGAAAATGGGGAAGACGACAGTGAGACGTCCCCCCGTGGTGCCAGCCTTGGCAATTCGAGCCCAGAATCCGGTAAAGCTTTCTGGAGAATATATACAGCGGGCACAGTCAAAGTTACCCAGCTGATACGTTTGTTCAGAGTTTGCAGAAACGCAGAACTCTGCGCCGGTAAGGGAGCCGCGCTGGAGATGAGGTTTACGTAAGCCAGTTGCTGAATCAGGCCGACGGTCGGGCCCAGGGCGGTTCTGTGACCGGGTCACAGAGACCAAGACCCCACTCCAGGCTGGCCACGCCCTCCAGGGAGCCCGGCTGCCTTCCCAGGCCACCCCCCGGGACTCCCGATCCCTGCTCTAAAAAAGAGCAAACGCTGTGTGGAACTGAGGAGAGGAAAGGCCCACCTGAGGGGAATCTGGCTCAGAGACCTTAAAAAGAGCAGCTCAAGTGACCTGGATAAAGAGGGACAGGGCAGATTAAAGTGAGGCCACCAGAGGGTCGCATGGGGAAACAGACCCACGTGTTTCCAGTGCCCCGATCCCCTCCTACCCACAGTGCTCAGGAATGGTCATTTCATTTTATAAAACAAATGATGGAAGACTTCTGTTTGCCAGATCCCAAATTGGGATGGAATGTCTGCTCCATCTGCAACATCTCTAACTGCCAAAATGATGAGGCCCTTAAGGACTAAAGGGATGAGTCTGAAATGCAAGCCCGTGGCTGCCCCAGGCCCTAGTTTTGAGTTCCCCCTCCTTTTCAGAAGAGCAGAAGAAACTTACACTGGAGGAAGCCTTCAGCTCTCTGAAATCCTCAGTGGATGGAGGCTTCCACATAGATGAGTTTTATAAATAGTTAATGGTGTAACCATTCACATTTTATTTTAACCACCTTCTGCGTGGTTCTGTCTTCCCTTGAGGCCACCATTCTTGCTTCCCTTTTTTTTTTTTTAAATAGGGGTAACCATGCTCAGCTGATAAATTGTGAGGAGCTTAACCACATATCCTGATAACACGGGGTGCCTCCCAGGAACTCAGAGTCCCTGCTCCATCCCTCCCTCAAAGCCAATACAGAGCAGGAATTCTTTGACTTCAGTAACAAGTTACTTTGTACCAAGGTCTATTTCCCCTATGCATGATGATCCTAGGCTGCTTTCCTTTTTCAGTTTTGGACTGCTTTGGAATTTTTCTACCTCCTTTACCTTATCTTTTTAAAAATGTTTATTGAGCTTCTGCTCTATTATGCTAGAAGCATTTATATATGTCACCTCGTTTTATCTTCTTAGCAAGATGTCCTTTTCATTGGTTTGCATATGTATGGCTTTATTGAAGACATTTTGCAGGTGTGATACTTTTTTTTTTTTTTCCAATTTCCAACAATCATTTTGCCGGATATGGATCAGAAGCAGGAAGACTTCATTCTCTTAATTTGTCTAAGGTAGATTTCCCTCCCATTACTATTAAAAGTATTTGCGTTGCTGGGGCAGGCCAGCATTGAATGGCATTTTAAAAGGTAAGAATAAAAACAGCTGATACTTAGTTGGAACTCGCCATGTGACTATGTGCCAGGGACTCTTCGAAACCCTTTATTAGTTTACATGAGTTAAAAGTGCTCTATTGGACATAAAGGGGAAAGGATATACTGATGTAATATTATCCCTTAAAATGAAATATTTTTATAGGCGATTCAAAAGAATTAGTTTTGATGGAAGACCCTCTTTTTAGTTGACAACGATGGCATAAGGGGCCAGGGATCAGAGTCAATCCCAGTGCATACACGAAAAAGTGGGGCCCTCTCTGAGCCGACGCAGCCCCCGCGGCACAAGCATGGTGTGAAGGGTGTTGCTTCGGTGCCAAATAGAGAAAGGCCTCCCTTTCCCAGGTGGACACAGCCCATCACCGGGGCGCGTGGCTCAGGGGACGGTGCAGGCTGGATTTCAGCCCCCGGTGCTCCCCGGTGCATTGCACCGCCTGGCCTGACTCTGCCCCTGTGTCTTTGGGGAGGGGCCTGGGAGGGAGCAGGGATGTTGATGGAGAAAAGGCAGAGAACAAATGTAGGAGAGAGCAGGTCCACATGAAAATGATGGATTGTGAAACCGATCAACAATCAAAAAAATAATTTCAGAATGGGGGTGGAGGAGAAAGGCTGTGGTGCACCTCTCCTTGAGGCGTGTAAGGCAGTTCGGTCCTTCCAGTGACCCCTGTGGCTCACGGCCCCATTCGTCTTTAGAGCCTGTGGCCAAAACCCAAAGGATAGCTCTGCAAAACCTGGGAAAGTCCTGCTGCTCTTACAGCCACCTTGACATTGGGGAACCTTGCCTTCCTTAACCTTAAGTCCTTTCTCTGGTCTGAATTTCTCTAACTGCAGAGCTTAAATATAGAACTCGTTGGGGGGAGGGGGTGGCTTATTCTTAGGCTCCCAAGGCTTTCAGTAGCAAAGGAATTAGCTTGGGGGAATAGTGAGAAACGCATTGGAGCCTTGACGGTCTCGCCCTTGATTCCTAATACGCGGGCATCTCCAGAACTAACTGATTCCCTGCCACTGAGTTTTCTTCAGCCCCGAGGTGGTGAGAGCTGGCCCTTGGTCTTTGAAAATGGCCTGGTGTCTACTCCCACATTAGCCTGTTCTGCTGGGAATTGCAGATGTGCAGAGAAAGGCCAAAATTGTGGGTTGGATGCAGTCCTAATAATAGGAAAGTGAAATATGGAAGCAGTTGTGGATTGGATGTGGAGAAAGGACTCTCTTATTGTAAAGGAGCTTATTGATATTTATAAATTGGATGTACATTTTTTTAAGAGCAAGAGAGCTCATGTAGGTGGCAGGGCTGGGGGGAGGCAGAGAATCTTAAACAGCCTCCACGCCCAGTGTGGAGCCCGACGTGGGTCTTGATCTCACGACCCTGACTGAGATCATGACCTGAGCCAAAATCAAGAGTCAGACACTTGGGGCGCCTGGGTGGCTCAGTGGGTTAAAGCCTCTGCCTTCGGCTCAGGTCATGATCTCAGGGTCCTGGGATGGAGCCCCGCATCGGGCTCTCTGCTCAGCAGGGAGCCTGCTTCCCCCTCTCTCTCTGCCTGCCTCTCTACCTGTGATCTCTCTCTCTCTCTCTCTGTCAAATAAATAAATAAATAAATAATCTTTAAAAAAAAAAAAAAGAGAGACACTTAATCGACTTAGCCACCCAGGTGCCCCTTGGATATACATCTTATTTTCCTTTTCATACTAGAAGATATCTGAGTACTTATTAATTTCATTGAGGGCCAGATGCAGATTTTAATTCCACATGTAGTAACTTCCCAAAGTTGCAGAAGGATGAGAGAAATCACAGTAGGGTTTTTTTTCTTTTTTCATGTTTGAAAGTCATCCTAATTTCACAAGAATTGAGTGCTGTTTGCTAAAATTCCAGAAAGAGATTAACTTGCTAGTTTGTATCCTGTCATACCTGTTTTCCTCCACCCACCTCCCATGGCAAATGTAAATGTCTGAGGAGGTGAGATCAATGTACATTAGAGTATATTCTGAGGGGGGAAAAAAAAAGTCTTCATAGTCTGCAAAATAATGGGATAATATAAATTGATCTTCTGTGGAAATGTAGATTGACATTGCTTTTAAAAGGAAAAGAGGGGTTGAGGAATGTGTATATACACTGTAAAAGTTCTGGTTCAGAACTCAAAACAGGTTTGGAACTCAACAGGTTTGGAAGTATCCAGAAGAATGCATGGGTGGCATAGACATTCATTTAAATGGACTGGTTTCATTTCATAAAGGACTCCCATGTTCAGTTAGTGGAATACTTCAGTAAAGTGATTTAATATTATTTTCAAGTGTAGGGACTGGTGACTTAGACTCAGGGTCAAGCAGATTCTCTGCTTCGGCATTCATTTACTTAATCTGTCCCAAATCTCATATCCTACCAGGTGGTGACTATAGATTTGATGTGCTCTGCGGTTTTTAAGTCGGAATCTCCTAACTTGGCAAGCCCACTGCTATCTTGCCCTCTAGTGGCTTTTTAAAAACTCATTAATAGTTCATTCTGATAAAGTTGTTGCTCTTGAGAAAGGGTCATATGTTCAAAGTTCAGTAGGGACAGAATATCATGTGCATTGTATCTTTCTCTGGTTGTAGAAACCGAGCTCACAGACAAGTTCCACCCACTATAGTGTGTTGGAATTTTGTTCTAATTAACCCACAGAAGGAACTCAGAATCTAGATAATATATTTTATATGTAAAATATATTTATGTGTAATAGTTTCATTTCTGTACGTATAAATGAAATGAGAAAACTTTGCTACATTTGTGAAGGGCTTGTTGTATTCTCGTATGGTAAGAAGGTAATCTCTTCTTCGGACTTGGGAGAATGTGAAAATGTCGATACATAAAGTATGGTTGAGTCAAAGTATAACAGCGCGTGCACACTCCTCTCTGTTCACTGCAGCTACCTTTTCTGGGTTCCCTCACACTCTGTACATAATCCTGCCCTAGCACCAGCCACATTGCTCTATAATCACTGATCTGCTAGTTGGTGCCTCGCTGGGCACTCTAATTTCAAGGTCTTGGTATGTATTCTCGGTGTACGTGTGCCCAGAGCTTACCAGGAGGCCGGGTGCTTAGTACGTGGAGAATGAAGAAATGTACACGAGCGTATGTGATCAGTGTCATTGAGAATGGAGATCTGACCCTGGGAAACAGAGTAAGACCCGTCCAAGAACCCTGAGCAGCTGCAGGAACTTGGGGACTCCAGAGATCCAGGCTTCGTTGGGCATTATGCTGCTATTAATAGAACAGTTTTGAAGCAGGGCAGAAGGGCTAGTTACTCCAGAAATCCAGGCATCAGAGAGTTCAAACTGAGCACCAGGTGTGGGAGGAGGTAAGCTCCAAGAAGGAGCAGTGCCCTCAAGGCTACTGGGGCTGGAGGAGGAACCAGCGATTAGATCGAGACCCTGCATTGAAGCTCACGATGCACTGAGCCTCCCCTAGAACTCCCTGAATGATGTGAGATGAGGTCTGTAACTGACCTGAATTGGACATGCTTCCAGTGAGCTTCTGTGCTGCTTGTGTGAATGACGGAAGCCGGGGCTGTGCTCCAGCAGATGCGGCAGCAAAGCTACCGTGAAGGAGGGAGGAGGAGAAGCTGCTGACGTCATAGCTCCAAACTCTTACCTTCTCAAGAGAGCTTTTGCCTCTCTTGGATCTTGACCACTCTGTTTTTCTTGTCCTAGAGGAGGCAGAAGCTACCAAAGAGCATTGAGGAGAACCTATCCTGAGAAACCTTCTGACTTGGGGCAGCCCCCACACCACTTCAGTGCCCTTCAGTGGTCCAGCACTCCCCTGGGGGAGGGGCCGCCTCCTGACTCCCCTCGTCCCCATTCCAGTGTTTAGGATCTCTGTGCCACGTGGACGGCTGAGGCACAGAGAGGTTATGGACCTTGCCCAAGGTTGTTGGCTAATACACTGTGGATCCTGGATTTGAACTCAGTCTGATTTCTGGCTTTATGCTTTTAACAGTAGTTTACACTCCTTTGCCAGTGTAGGAACTGACTGCCCTCATCAGGGCTACCAGGAGAAGACTCAGCATTAAAATCTGCTTCTAGCTGAGAAGGTCAGGTGTGCTGACTTAACTCTCTCTCATTTCCTCTGCTTCTCTGGTGTCGATATGACCACCCGTCTCATCCTTGCTCTCACTCTCTCTGGGTCAGCCTTCCTGCCTCTAGTTCCCAAGTTCCTGTGAGGTGCACGGTCCTATGGTAGTACTCCATTCCTTCTGTTTTTCACCCTTGCCCACCCCGCCCACCTGATACCCTTGTGTATCAGCCTGGGGCCAGCCCGCTGTGGCCACCTTACGCCTGCTGGATGGATCCCTGCTGTCCACCAGACTCCCTTGGATCCAAGATCATTTGAGGCAAAAAGGTGCTTTATTCTTTCCCGATAGCAGTTCATGACACAAAAGCGAGGGGAGATGGCACTGTGCTTTTTCTAACCCACTTAGACGGGTTTCGGACCATATTTCTAAATAAATATATGGATAATCATATATCCCTCACATTCTAATCCTTACATGTTTATACTAATACTACTTTATGAATTCTCAGTCTAACTACCCCCTTCCAGACTTAGATGCACTGACACTCATGTTGAGATGACATTCTCTATCAACTTCCTAAAGGTTCCTTTTAATTTATTTTACTGGGGGGGAGGGGGGAAGAAAACCTCTCTGGCATTCAGTATTACAATGGAATGGTGTTTTATTTTTCCTGTTTTAGGCATGAGTTGTAAAATCCTAGAAGACATTGATGAGTTAGGACATGAAGTTCACTAAATACTAAAGTACCAGCGTCTTAAAAGATCAGGTTTGGAGAAAATAAAATTTTACAGAACAGATACATTAAGAGAGATTATTCACACTACAAAATGACTTTTGGTGCTTTATGAAATAACTTGCTACGGTATTTTTTTTTTTTTTTTTAAGTAAAAGCCCCCAAGGCTCTCAGATGTGATTCCTGTATAAAAACTTAAATGTCTGTGGAAATTTTCAGGATGGCGACTGCTCTAAAAATGAAAATGTACCACCTGTCATTAGCTATATTTTTATTGGTAAACTTTACCTGCAGAGATTTCGGATGCACCCATCTGGCGTTTGCCTCATGCCATTCCTCTTTTATATGAAGATCATTATCATGTTTTCCTTCTTCTATTTCTTCAGTAGTTCAGCGCAGAAGCCATTAACAGGGATGGTGCAAGGCAGCCGTCTGTGTGGGGAAGGGGGCGTGGGCCGTGCTGGTCCAACTGCGCTGAGGAGGGTGTGCTCCTAGGAGGGTAGCCCTTGGGGGAGGTGGCCATCGCCTAGTTTGGGGTGAGGAGGGCAGCCTGGTGTGGGCATCAGAGCCCGAGAGGGGGGAGATGGGTAGCCTGGGGGAATGGGGTGTGGCAGTATTCCCCATCCAGAGTGTTGAAGCCCAGAGAGAGTAAGGAGAGTGCCCTAGTGGGCTTGGGGGCTCAGTGGCAGCCGTGAGAGATTACATCCATATAAGGGAATCGATCAAATATACAAGTACACTGAGAATAACGGGAGCCAGATCGGACTTCCAAGAAGGAATTACAGATACGGAAAGGGAGAAAATTAGAGCAAACGCTGTGGTGGTAGCTTGGAATTGGAGATACCAGTACAAATGCATGCATCTCAATGAATATAGACCTACGGAAACAAGGAGAGAGGCATGTGTAGAGTCAAGTGTTTTCTCCCTGTGTTCCCTGACCCCCTGGGAGCAGCAGCACACCAGCAAGCAGATCTTGGCTGCTAAATACCATTCTCCCCCGAGAGCAGCCGGGGCTCCGTCGAGAAATCCCTGATTCTGATTCTGAGGCCTGGGGAGGGAAAGTACAAGATGAGCCTGAACCCCGTGTCGTGCAAAAAAAGTAAGGAAGTGCTCAAGAATGAGACACATGTCGGAGGGCCTCGGAAGCCGGACTGGCAAGTCTGGACAGTGTAAGCGTCAAATCAAATAGTGAAGCTCCCAAAAGAAACACAAATCCTGGCGGGTCTGGGTGGCTCAGTTGTTAAGCGTCTGCCTTCAGCTCAGGTCTTGGTCCCGGGCTCCTGGGATGGAGCCCCGCATTAGGCTCCCTGCTCGGCGGGAAGCCTGCTTCTCCCTCTCCCGCTCCCTCTGCTTGTGTTCCCTCTCTCGCTCTGTCTCTCTTTGTCAAATAAATAAAATCTTAAAAAAAAAAGAAGAAGAAAGAAAGAAACACAAATCCAAACTGGAGTGAGACTGTGCCATTACTAGCGAGATAAAAAACGACGTAAAAAACTCCTTAAAGCAGAGAGTTTACCTCATCGTTGCTTCTAAGGGTCCAAAATAATTTCTTATTCCTAATACATACAGTACAGCTTTTTAATAATTTGTTCTGAATTGAAGGTCTTGTCTTCACTGAACAGCCCCCATCCCTGAAAAACGCTTATAAGAAATTCTAAAGATGACAACAGTTGTATGTAAAACATATTTTTATTGAAAATTGGCCTTTAAACATTTCTAGTTTGACAGAGACACTGTTTTTATGCTTGTTAGTCATGGTGATTTTCCTTGCTGTGGTCTCTGCCCTCCCTTTCCAGCAGCATGTAACCACTTAATAATGCCATTCTGGGAATCCACGAGTAGATCCATACATTTTTGAAGGAAAAAGACTAATAAGCAACTGAAAAATTAGACTTCTATATGGTATATCTAAAAAAAAAATCCTAATTTCTTTTCAAAGCATGCCTGATATCCTTTATTTTTATTCTATTCTCAGTGAATCCTACTTTTGTAACTAAGTGACTGAAATACTCCGTAATTTTATGTATTACGGGAAAATACAGAATTACACATTTTTAGAAAGCTGGACTTAAAAAATTTAATCTACTAAATTCACCTTGAGTTTAGATTTAAAAAATAAAACCAGTCAGGTACTTCCTGCTAACTAGCAAAACTGGAGATTAAGGTGAAGCGAGTGATGGAAAATGGAGGTGGTTTGGGAGTGTGGAGAGCATATGAATTGGTTGGGGGCCCACCTCGGGATGGACCGGTCGTGGAGTATTTGCAGGGGCCTTTCCTTGCTCAGATTTGCTATTGCGGGTAAGGAAGAGGGATTGTCCCAATAGGTGACCATGTAAACCTTTTTTTTTTTTTCCCCCCACATAAACCTTTTTCTTCCCACCACTTCACTCCCTTTTCTGAGGGTGTCAGAGAAAATTGAGACAAGACTCCATAAAGTAAACCTGAAAAAAAAAAGATAATCCCTACCTCAAACTTTGGTACTTAACATTTCTTTCCTATAACCTCCTTAAAAAAAACTAAAACCAAAGAGAAACAAAACAAAACAAAACAAAAAACTCATGTAGTAGTGAATGAAATGTTACATGCTCCAGGAATAAATAATATCAAGACCTTAAGAAAAAATATTATTATGATAATTGTAGCATCGGAATATATCCCCCAAATATTTGGGGACTTTCACAGAAATCTTCAAAAATTCTTAGAGGAAGATGGAGAACCCTTAATGTGCTCTCCACATTTACATGATTCTCTCTAAAAGAGCACTGTGGTGACTAGGACAAGGCTTACTGCTTTAGGATTTTTAGAAAGTCATCTCTCAAGCGGAGAAAGTCAATTATCCTATGGTCTCACTTACGTGTGAAGCATAAGGAAAAACATGGAGGACATTGTGAGAGGAAGGGAAGGGATGAATTGGAGGAAATCGGAGGGGTGAAGAACCATGAGAGACTGTGAACTCAGAACAAGAGACTGAGAGTTTTGGAGGGGAAGGGGTGGGGGGATTGGGTGAGCCTGTTGGTGGGTATTGAGGAGGGCACGTATTGCATGGAGCACTGGGTGTGGTACATAAACAATGAATCTTGTAACACTGAAAAAATAGAAGTATTTGGGGAAAAAAAAAAAAAGAAAGAAAGTCATCTCCTGTGTTCTAAGGGCCCTTTTCCCAAAAAGGGATCTGATCTTTGCTCAAAGGTAACATGAATATTTGCTTTCGTTTCCCAGCAGCGAATTTCCTGCATTCACTGAGTAAATACTAATTGGGTCCTTGCAGCTGTTTATTCTGATCCTTCTCCTTCCTTGAATAGAATACTCTGCATATCATCAGGATATCATTTGGTGATGAGCTGGGTCTTTGTGAAGGCTACAAAACAGGGGGAGATGCCAGGGATGGTTATTGTGTTGGGTTAGTATTCTTCTGAGGCCAAAAAGAAACTCAGTACTGAAGCTAGGTCAGGCGGGGTTGGCAGGGGCAAGAGTTGCTATGAAGACATCACTGAGGTCTCCATTCTCGTGCCTTCAGCCTGGATGTGACCCACCGAGGTTTCTGCAACCCGAGTTCCCCTTGCCAGCTTTCATCTCTTCTCTACCCTAAGAGGTTCTCTACCCTAAGAGGTACCCTAAGATGGTCACTTAGCTGATGTTTTAGAGCGAGGCCTAGAGCCCCTAGCCAGCCAATGTACTAACTGCCCTAGACGCAGGTTGCCAGCCCTACCGTGGTCACCTGCGAGCAGGGCCTGGCCCCGCAGGGTCCTACAGCCCAAACTTGGCCACTCAGGCGGTAGAAGTGGTGTAAGCAGTACTTGTTTGTGGAAGGTCGTGTTCATGGCGTATCTAAGTCTTGCAGGCTTATGAAAGGATGGAGGGGACTGTTTTTATTTCTTACGGGCATTTTTAATATATAAGCACCTCCCCTGCAGAAGAGAACTTATCTGCCCAGTTTCCTTGTTGGCTCATCGCATGTCTGCCTGTAAACTATGGGGAAAGCCGTGCAGGGACGGGCAGCCGCTGCCTACATTCAGGCACAAAGGCATATCTTATTTTTGGATGGTGGGGTTAGGTCTCTGTTGTGTGTTAATTTGATTTGGTTTCGTTAGCTTTGCAATTCCAAGGAATACATTTTAGGAAGTAGTGCAGTAGTCCTTGGAATTTGGTTCTGCTTCTGTTTTGGTGCTGATGGGATTCCATGCCCTCACACCTCCTTTTCTGCCTCTTTCTAGATTTTTAGTGGGATATTGGAAGAGGTTGCATTGGGAGCTGTAGCTGGATCACCTTTTAAACTTGGACATCTTGATGGGTGTGAAGCTGTAGTTGAACATTTGTTCCCATGTGTAATGCATCAGAGTCTAATAAACCCACTTTTGTTCATCCCTCTGACCCACTACCCTCAACTTTGAGACTAATAGCAATAGTAGTGTTTGGATCACGACAAACCTTCATAGAGAAGGAATCGTCTGAGGCCATCCCGGGTCCTGTATTTCTAGCAGCATCAAATACCTTTTTATATGAGTTCATTGAAATCAGTGGAATAAGAACGATGCCGTCCTTTGATGCTTCTGCCTGACACGTGTTCTATAAATGCACATTAGCACCAAAGTGTGAAGCTAGGAAAAGAACACTGGACTCCACTGAGAGTCAAAGGAAAAAGAATACAGATGCTTGGTTATTTTAAACGTTGGTTAACCTCTCCATTTTGTAGCGAAACTTCCCAATGTTTAATTTTGATTTAGTCCCACATTCAATTAGCTGAAGACTCTTTGACTTGGAACCCATACCGCTAGGACTGTTTCCCATCTTTTCCTCCATTGCTTTTTTGCAGTGAAAGAGACACATGGATTTAGAGTAGAGCAGTCCTCTTTCCATAGGGCCATATCTATTGCAGAATCCGTGTATCGCTTTAACAAATGTTGTGTTCATTGAGATTTTTTAAGTGAACTCTTTTGCGAGGTTGATAGAATTAAATTTTTTGAGTTTATAAATCTGACCACTTTTACCTATGCAACTGTGTTTCAAAATAAGCATACTTAGGGGTTGACTTAAAACACATTTACATAGGCATGTGTATACAAATATTCAGCACTGTTCCAGCTATGGCTCTTTGTGCAGAGATAAGTTGTAGTGGAACTAATATCAGGAAGAGACTTATTCTCAGGGTTTAATTATGATTTACGTGTTAATCTTTATAGCAGCTCTAATAGTGAGATGCTTCCGAAGGGTGAATGAGATTTTAGCTTATCCGGAATCCTAGGCAGCTTTGGATACTATGTGTGTGATGCATGTTTATACATGTCTTCTGTCTCCGTTCTGGTTTTGATAAATGCAGTAGCTAAGGCTTTTACAGTTCTTCTGCTCTCCGTTGTTTTGCTGGCTCTTACTCATGGTGCTTTGCTTTTGTGTATATTTTTGTTTTGTTTCGTTTTTACCCTGAGTTCATATTTCTTAGATTTTATGCAGAAGTCTCTGCAACTGGAGTTGAAGGTGAGTTCCCTCCCAGAGGAATTGCCCTCGCTCCTCCCAGATGACTGGAATCACTTTCTATCCCTGGGAGCCCTGTAAATTCAACTCTCGACTTGAGTTATTTCTGGCCACAAACTTGCGTAAGGTCTGGCCTGTGGTTCTGCATTCTTAAGGGTGCGGGGATCTTCCCCCTTCATTTGGCATCGAAATTTGAACACAGTGATTGTCTTTGCAGTTTTGAGATGTCTAGTTCTAGTTCTCCCAAAAATGGAGGGCGTGGTCCTTTTAGGGGTATGTCCTATTTAGACGATCCACTTTCAGTGGCCCCTGAGTTTGCTTTTTTTCCTGCCTGTAACCACCAAGAGACTGTGCAAACAAAAGCTAAGGTCCACCCAGAACAGCAAATGCCCCCAAGGCAAAAATGACTTGAACCCCCCTGCTTACCTCTTGTGATTTCAGCCTTCATTTAATTTTTGGCTTCTCATATTCCTTAATAACCAGCTATCTTATATCTAGCTATTTATTTTTAATGTTTAGCCAATATTTTTAATTTTCAGTGAGGCTAGGGCGGAGTACCTACTTGGACAGACCCCGCAGAATCAGAAGTCCTCAGTTCTTAAGACTGCTTTAAACCTTTCTCTGTTTAGCCGACTTTCCACCACAACTGCTGGCATCCCTTTTACAGAATTAAAAGGGATGCAGGGAGACATCCAGACCCCACTTTAATATCCAGAGTTCCCTACTGGTTCAGAATCGCATTCTGGTCAGACAACTGTGATTTCTAGATCTTTTTTTTCTTACATGGAACTACATTCTAGCTCCCTTTCATTCTCCTGGTTATTTGAGATTCTTGGTAAGTCTCCCCTTCCCGTGTGGCATGACTTGAAACCTCCACCATCGAACACCAGGATTGCTGACGATGCTCTCTCTGTGGGCATCCAGTGTGTCAGCTCCTCGGAACTGCATGTTTAGGGCTGCCTCAAATATTCCAGATAGGGCCCGACTGTGTCCAAGCGTGTGGACTGCTCACCTGCTTCTGTCTGTGATCCCTGGCTTACCTTAGCAGCTCTGTCACGGCTGCTCACTGAGCTAATAATGGGTTCTTCCCTCCCATCCACTTCTCCTCCCACCCCCCACCCTGATCCTCATGTCAACTGTTTGAAACCAGGTCTTACTCATCCTAAAATTATGGATAATGGTGCATTTTCTAAAGGTAAATGGTGCACTGTTATTTGATTCCTTTTGGAACTGGCATATTAAGCCCCAATACGATTCCATTTATCTTTGCTTGAGCATAATTTCCTTCAATACAAAATCATCTAGAATCTCAAACTCCTAAACTGTTAGCTTAAAAACCTAGCACTTTCACTTGATAGGTTGCCAGTCAGTTCTGTCTGCAGAAATTGATAGTTATTCAGTTATTCTTAATAATGAAATCTGTTGAATTAATAATCTACCTCTTGCAGTTATAGTGACTCTTGCAAGCTATTTTGCCGAGGAGTTTCATTTACTATCCTTAATTTAAGGAGAGAGATTAAAGTTCTTAAGTCTCGTCTTATCCAACACTTGATGTCAATTGCCATTTTATATTGACTTCATTAATGAGATTTCCTGCTGATTTCAGTCTTATAGTACTGAAGATCTATTAGTTATAATTTAGGCTCTTCTCGTAAATATTTCTGGAAGGCTCTCTTGGCAATGGTAGTGCAGTTAGAGGTGTTCGGTTCTCTGAACCTGACAATCATTTTGCTTCTCTTCTCAAAAATAAAAGCTTCATCCTTTTTCCTATTGTGATTCCCTCACTTTTGGCCGTGGGGCTCACTAGTTTTGTGTCAACTTAGTGTGATTACATTTACGCAGAATGGTTCTAAATTTCAGACAAATTCTAATGAGTTACATCGATGATTCCTGAATTTAATTGTACAGGGACATAAAGCATGTGTCGGAAAGCCAGGTGGTTTCCTGTGAATGTATTTGACAAAGACGTTAACCAGGGGGATTTGTGGGTTAAAGTTGTTTTAAGGTTCACATGAAAGGATTTATTCAGTGAAAAAGGAAAAAAAAAATCCTTGCCTGGCCATAAAAGAGATTAGAGGAGTAAGAAGTTAGGGAGGTAGCTGAAAACTTCCTCGAAGTCATTAAAACAACTCAAGCAGTAAATGAAACATGCTTTATTATTAGTGGTTAAAAATATTTTTCATTGATTTTTGATTGGAAGCATGAATTAACTGTACAACATATCACATATTTTCTGGAGAGGACTTTTTATGCTAACATTTATTAGTGGCCTGGAGATATTATTTTAAAGTATAAATCCATCTTAATAAAGGGTAAAATCATGGAAAACATTAGTTATTAAACCATAGACGATACTCACTGCCAGCGTTGGTCTGTGTAGTTTCAAAACTGCAAAAACAGTTGTGTTTGTAAATGTTAGATAATCCAGAAAGATAAGGATACCTAGGTTATTTCTTGAATTTGAGAAGAGAAATAATCCTCAAAGGAGAATATCTTAGAGTATCTGCTTTTAAAAACCCTTGATGATTCTCTAGGAGAAAGCTTGACTTTAATTCAGTTTAAATCCTTTGAGTTCAATAGTCCTATCTCACAGAAGAGAACTGACTTTATTAGAGAACAGGAGCGTTGTAATGTGCTTTGCTTAAGCATGTTCTAGACTTTTACCTTTAAACCTGCTTTTATTAGTACTAATAACAACATATTTGTAGAGTCCTTTCTTGTCTCTTTTTACTTGATGTCCCCAAGAGTTCTGAGAGGCAGGGCGAACATTGTTTATTGTGTATGTGTGTGTACGTACAGAAACACACACACACACACACGGCAGTACTGTATCTCCACTTAATAAATGAAATGAGACTCAGCCAAGTGAAAGGACTGGAATCCGTTCACGCAGTTAGTAGAGGCGCAGACTAGAGTCCAGGTCTTCTAACACCATATTGAGTACTCTGTGAAGACCCCCCCCCACGCTGATTCTGTGTAGCGTGGAGAGAAATTACCCCTTCTCAGCCCTCTAGAAAAGCAGTCAGCTGGTCCCATTTCTTAATAGAAATGAAAAGGAGGATGAGCCATGTAGAATAGACAGTGAAGGAAATACTTCATCAGTAGCGAGAGAGGTGGGATTGGGACAGGAGAACCTGGAGTCAAACTCCGTTCCCACTGCTGGCAAACTGGCTATGGCAGCAAGTCTCTGGACGCCTCTAAATTTCCAGCTCTTTATCCGTTAAGACCTTTGGGTTATATCATGAAGGCCTTATAAGCTTTTTTAAGGATTCGGAAAGTTATTTCAAGGGTAGGGAGATGCCACAGAAGTAATTTAGGCAGGGATGTGAACTGATCAGATTTCTGTTTCAGCAAAGTCACTCTGGGTACAGTGTGGAGGGCAAGACTCAAGGTTGGGGGGCCTGTGAGAGCAATCCGGTGGCGGGATGGTGGGGCCTGGCAGTGAGGATGGAGAGAGGTGGACAGATTCCAGGGATGTGTAAGAAGCAGCCTTGACTATATCAGTAAATGTGACCGGCTATGGGGCATGAGGGAGAAGGAAGAGACCAGAGTGATGCTGGAGAGTGTGAACAAGCTTTTAGTGATGTTGGCAAGAACAGTTTCATTAGAGTTATCGGGACGAATGCCACTTTCTAGACAAGCGATGAGTGAGAGAGGCAATGAATTGGAGACTGTACAAGAAAACGACTCTTTCAAGATGTTCGACCTTCAAGGTGTTGGGACAATACAGCGTAATAAGTGGAGAGAGAGGAGGACCAAGAGGGGGTTTTAAAATGAGTGAGTGCTAAGCATGTTTGAATGCTAGCCTAAGGAGGCAGTAATGAATATAGGGAGAAGACACAGAAGAGGGGATTAGTGGATAAAGAGATTTTGATATCCACAAAGAGGAGGTTTCTAGCACTCAAGTGGAATGGCTGGCCTTGGGTGGCCTCGCGTCTCTGAGGCCGTGTCATTGTGGGGAGGAGCCCAAGTCCTAGAGTCTGGCTACTGGGAATGGAACCTTACCTCTACCTCATGAGACCCAGTTTTCTTCTCTGCAAAATGGACCACTTACGGCAATAAGACATTTGCTGTTATTCCTGTTACTGTTATTAATAATTTCTTACTAATTTCTTATTCTCCATATTCTACTGTAACCTACAGTTTTAAATCAATATGTATTTCTTAAAAATAATAAGAAAGGAGAAACCATCAGGGCTTTTTTCAAAGTCGCTTTTTTCAAAGTCAGTACCTTCATGGTTGGGAACTGCCCTTTTCAAACTTCCTATGGCCGATCTGTCTCAGCATGAATAATAGCAACATTTGTACCAGGCAGCTGTTCTGTGAAATTCTTAAAATTCTGACATAGTCCACTCATTAGATGGCTTTGGAGTTACTTTTTTAAATAACTATAATTTTTTTAATTTTAAAATTAATATAAAACATATATATACATATATATATATTATACCAGCAGGAAAAATACAGCTGGCAGAGGGGGAGGCACGAGAACAAGATCGTAAGAAATGTTACATCCCATGGCACAGTGCGCTCTTTCCAGACACGTGATTTGGACTAGTAGTATATAGAAGGCCAGGTGTGTCAGGGTTAGGTGAGGAAGATTATTAAATCTTTTCTTGGAGTTTGAAGGCTGTGGGGGAAGGGGTGAATATATTTTGTTTGTAGAGAGTCTGGGGACCTTCAAGAGAGAAGGGACTAAGTTCATCTCTTGCTCTCTGATAATATGGCAGGGTGTGCTTGAATCATGACCAAGGCCATAATAATCCTCGTGAGGAGGAATAAATCTGGCTTGAGGGCACATCCGTGTTCTCTTTTGGGAGTGTTAGCTGAGGGCAGGGAAGTGGTACATTATTGAAAGCAAAGGGAGCAAGTGAATGTCCATGTGCCAGTGAGGTCTTCAATGCCTTCCCTCACTGGGCTCACGGAACCCTGGAAGCTGGATCAATAATATCTGCCAGGAGACTTGAAAATTCTCCAAGGAAACCAACTAGACCTAGAGGAAAAGACTTTAAAAATACCAAAGTTTTAGAATTCTGACCCTTAAGTGAAACATATGGGACTCTTAATTACTCAGAGTTAGTCCTGCAAGAAAGAAAGAACAAGCAGCTAAATATGTGCTAGCCAAAGGTTAAAGCAGCTTTCAACGATAGGAAATTGGAAGAAATCTCCCAGAAGGTAGAACAAGGGAAGAGGGTAGAATATTTGGGTATCCATTCAAGAATCCAACACCCAACTTATGAGTTCCAGAAAACGTAGTAAGGAGAAAGTTACAAAAAAGTAATTCAGAAAAATACATATGCCTCCAGATTCACCCAGATTCACAGGGCCTGACAAGTCCCAGGCTTATCCTGCCCTTTCATTTGACCCAGATTCACTGGGCAGCTGCTCTTAGGCATGGACAGGGACATGCACTAGAGGCACAGGAGTGGGGGGGGGGGGGGAGGCAGATAAATATCTGTGCCATCACGGAGGTTACATTGTACTGGAATTACATTAAAACAAAAATGACTCACATAGGTACTTCATTGGGAAATTTCAGAACACCAGGATTAAAGGGAAGATAGTAAAACTGTCCAGCAGAGAAAATCAGGTTATACTTAAAAGATCAGGACTCAAATGGCATGGAACTTCTCTGTAATAGTGATGTGCTGCTCAGGAGGGCAGGAGTTCCAGCCTGTAGTTTTATACCCAGCCAAACCATCAAGTGAGAGAGTAGAACGAAGACATTTCTAGATATACAAGGGTTAAAAACTTTACCTGCTGGACTTGTGCTCCACAACAATGAAGCAGTAAGATGAAGAAAGAGGAAGATGTGTTTCAGGAAGAAAGTAAAGGGGATTCCCAGAAGAGTGAGGACACACAGTTGTATAGTGGTCCTGGAGGTCCACCTGCCCAGGAAGGCAGGGGCCTCTGAAGGAATGGCTGTGTGTGAGGGGTATGGAGGTCAGTAGGAACCACCGGGAGATTACCTGGTGGGGTTCTGCAGAGAGGAGTTTTACCACCATGTCAGAAGGCTTGGGGATGAATTAGTGTTAGGAAAATAGAAAACAAAGACAGGCATAGACAAAGTTATAGTTAATGCCAGGAGAGAGAGCGTTACATGAAAGGAAATGTACTCACGCTATACTGCAGACTCAGCTGTGAACATTATATACAGAATCGTAACCATGGAAACAGTGACTATCCATTTAATAAAAAATTTATTTTAATTTTATTTTGATTCCTAAAATTACTTATTACAAGATTGGGGGGGGGTTCTCCCAGTGCTGGTAAATCTTAAAGGAATAGACTTTAAGAGTATCTAGTCCCTTCGTCCTCAGTGGACACGGGTCTCCCCCGCGGCAGCCCTGGGGTCCTGTCTTGGAACTTCCTTAGTGAAGCAAGCGGAAGACATGGTGTTTGCCCTAACTAGGTGAGGGTAGCGAGTCGGTACGGGGCAACTTCGTTCCATTGTCCACCACTGTAACTCTTACAGGGTTTATAGATGGACCCGAATCTGATTTCTCATTCCCATAACTTATATATATTGGTTCTGGTTGTGTCCATCAAAGCCAAACAGAAGAAAATCTAATTTTTCTTTTAAATCAATATTCCTTCAATTATTTAGAGTCCACACTCCTCTCTCACTAAGATATCTCCTAGAGGGCAGGTTGCTGCAATTCGAACTCCTCTGCCTGTCGGTTTCCCCTCTCCTCCTCTGTTCCAGCCCCTCTGTGTCTCTGTGCTCGAGGGCTCCTTGGGACAGTTGTGATCCGCTTCTTGATTCGAAGGATTTCTTGTTTGTTACGTAACAAGCAGTGTTTACCGAGGGAGGCCAACTGTGTAGGGAAGTGTGGGCTTGGCACAGTCCCGTGTTATTAAACCCATGTGACTTTACAAGAGGGCTTGATTGACGACAGTACACTGATTAGGAAACTGGGATTCAGACGTATAAGGAAACGGGGACTCAGATGTTAAGTAAAGCGCTCGAAGTAACTTACCCAGGAAGTAGGAGGCGGCTCCTACTCCCTTTTATTATTTCATTGCACCTGTTGCACACCCTTTCTCACACTGCTTCAGCCACTTTGAACAAAAATGTATAACGTGCTTTCTGAAAACTTTTAAGCTGTAGAGAATATATGAAGAAAACTCTTCCCCACCCCAGTAATTCTGCTGGGAGTATGAAATGTGGCTGCTTTTTCACATTCTTGCCCTACCACTTACCTTCTGAACCTACATAAAATGGAGACCTGTACCTGTTTCCTTGTAAGGACTGAACTAGTTAATATATATAAAGGATATATAGAATAGTGTCTGGCACAGAGAGCTCAAATGTTAGTTGCTCTTACACATTTGAACACACGCACACATGCACATTCATATGTATATGAAAAGAAGGACATATATGATCGGCTTATATTTAATAAGCTGCGAATACTTCATACGGAAAGGGTAGTCTTTTCAATAAATGGTGTTGGAGAACTGGATCTTCATGCAAAAGAAGTAAATTGGACCCCTGTCATTTCCACTCACAAAAATTAACTCAAAATGAATTAAAAACTTAAATGTAAGACTTGAAACTGTAAAACTCCTAGAAGGAAACAGGGAGAAAGCTCCTTGACGTTGGTCTTGGCAACAGTTTTTTGGATGTGACACCAAAAGCACAAGCCACAAAAGCAAACTGCTGAAACTAAAAAAACTTCTGCACAGCAAAAGAAACAGTCAACAAAATGAAGGGGCAACTATGAAATAGGAGGAAAATATTTGTAAACTGTATGTCAAAGGGTCAGTCTCCAAAATATATGTGGAACTCCTACAACTCAAAAGCGAAAAGACTAGTAATCCAATTTTAAGATAGATTTTAAGATTTTAAGATCTTTTAATTTTAAGATTCAGAGGACCTGAATAGACATTTTTCCAAAGAAGACGTCCACTAGGCTAACAGGCACATGGAAAGGTGCTCCGTATCATTTACTAATTTTAAAATGTTTTATTGAATGTATTATTCATCACAGAAATCCAAATCAAAACCACAGAAATACTACCTCACACCTGTTAGAATAGCTCATCAAAAAGACAGGAGATAAGAAATGTTGGCAAGGATGTTCAGCAAAGGGAACCCTTGTGCGTCGTTGGTGGGAAAGACAATTAGTGGGGCCAATCACTGAAAGAAATATGGAGGCTCCTCAAAAAATTAGAACTACCATGTGTTCCAGAAGTCCCATTTTTGGCTATATATCTGAAGCTGCAGCATTATTTACAATAAACTCTAGTCAAGATGTGGAAGCAACTGAAGTGTCCATCAGCAGATGAGTGGATAAAGATGACGTGATCTATACATACACACCATGGGATAAAGATCCTGAAAAAGGAAATCCTTCAATATGAAACAACATGGATGGGCCTGAAGGGTATTATGTCAAGTGAAATAACCCTTATTGTGGAATCTTAAAAAACAAAACAAAACAAAAAACAAAACTCCTATAAACAGTGGAATGGTGGCCACAGGGCATGGGAACTGGATGGAAGATGTTGGTCAAAGGGCATAAACTTCCAGTTATGAGATGAATAAGTTCTGAAGGTCTAAAGTACACCATGGCAGTAATTATAGTTAATGATACATACTTGAAAGTTGATAAGGAAGTAGATGTTAAATGTTCTAAAAAAAAAAATTAGATAAGTTAACTAACGTACAGAAATCAGTTCACAATACGTGTGTGTCAAATCACATGTACACCTTACATAAGATTATATGTCAATTATACTTTCATAAAGCTGAGGGGGACAATAGATCTTCCTCACAGTAGGCTAAGAAAAGTTTTCCTGTTTAAAAAAAAAAAGTTTAGAGACAGGTGGGAGAAAATCAGTATGCTGAAAAATTGGGTGAATAAAAAGAATTATTAGAAATAATTTTTAGGGACACCTGGGTGGATCAGTTGGTTAAGCGGCTGCCTTCAGCTTAGGTCATGATCCCAGAGTCCTGGGATCGAGTCCCACATCGGGCTTCTTGCTTGGCAGGGAGCCTGCTTCTCCCTTTGCCTCTGCCTGCTTGTGCTCTCTCTCTCACTCTCTCTCTCTGACAAATAAATAAATGAAATCTTTAAAAAAAAATAAATAAAAATAATTTTTAAAAAGTTTCATCAACCCCAAATGAAGCTTACAATGGGTGAGGGGGAGTGGGAGATACAGGCTCCCAGTTGTGGAGTGAATAAACCACAGGAATAAAAGGCACAGCATAAGGAATCCGGTCAATAATACCGTGAGAGCGCCATGTGGTGACAGATGGCAGCTATACTTGTGAACACGACGTAACGTGTGCACTCATCGGATCACTGTGTTGTACACCTGAAACTAATGGAACATTGTGTGTCAGCCACATTCAGATTTCAGAAATTTAAAAAAAATGAAGCTTAGAGAGTTACTTTAAACAGGAATATACCACAGGTAGGACAAATAGAAAACAAGGAGTAAGATGGTAAATAAGCCGTAATTATATAGAAATACCTATAACAGAATGAAAGGTCAGTCAGTGGTCTAGACCGTCTGAATTTCAAAAAATGTACATATATATGGAATTCTTTTTAAAAAGCAGGGGGAGCAGGGGCGCCTGGGTGGCTCAGTCATTAAGCATCTGCCTTTGGCTCAGGTTGTGATCCCTGCCGGGGTCCTGGGATCAAGCCCCGCATCGACCTCCCTGCTCCGCAGGAAGCTTGTTTCTCCCTCTCCTACTCCCCCTGATTGTGTTCCCTCTCTCGCTGTGTCTTTGTCAAATAAATAAATAAAATCTTTAAAAAAAAAAAAGGGAAGGACAGTCTGTGTATTGTATCTGCTACCTACTTTTATCACCTAAAATTTGTCATAGACATTCTTCCATATCTTCATATTTCAGGCCAATATAGTTTTTTTAATAGCTGCAAAGTATACTATAGCCATTTAATTCATTTAACTGTTCCCTTGTTAATGAATGTTTAGGTTTTCTGTGTGCTATTACAAATAGTGGTGTAGAGAGCAGTCTTTTTTTTTTTTTTTTTAAGATTTTATTTATTTATTTGTCAGAGAGAGAGTGAGAGAGAGATCACAAGTAGGCAGAGAGGCAGGCAGAGGCAGAGGGAGAAGGAAGCTCCCCGTCGAGCAAGGAGCCCGATGCGGGACTTGATCCCAGGACTCTGGGATCATGACCTGAGCCGAAGGCAGCCACTTAACCAACTGAGCCACCCAGGCGTCCCTAGAGAGCAGTCTTATACAT
Source organism: Potos flavus (assembly GCA_028534135.1). Taxonomy (NCBI): domain Eukaryota; kingdom Metazoa; phylum Chordata; class Mammalia; order Carnivora; family Procyonidae; genus Potos; species Potos flavus. Next base: position 88,582,287 of record CM052896.1, read on the forward strand.
ATATCTTTATTCGTGAGACTTGATTGAACCTACACATAGAAATTTACATTTATTTCTTTAAAAATGTTTTATCTTATTAGATCTTCCCTGTTTTTATAATGGATTGTCATTGGATAGATTTTGACCTTCTTATCCAGTAGATTCACTGTCTTTAGTTTTATATCATTTCTTGTGATCAACCTATTCTCCTTGACATCTTGAAAACCATGAGTTAAAAAAGGTTGAATTCAGAGTTTAGGACAAAATTCTGTAATTTCCACCAGAGAGATCCTGTTAGGCTGAAAGTGATATTTTAGGTATAATCTTATTCACCCAGATATAAATATACTTAAGGTAATTATCTTCTGTTTCTCTATTGTACAAAAACATCACAGCAGACCTTGTCAGGTACCTTCATGGAATCTTGTTAAGAAAGTAGTCATTTAGTGAGTAGTCTTTGCTACCCAGTCTGGAAGGATGATACTTTATATTTGGGAAAACTTGAAATATAAACAACAGATGTCTGTAGTTTGGGAAGTGTCTAAAAATGCCCAGTTTTATTGCATACACACACAGTATGAGTGCTATTTTGATTCCCTTCGGCTAGCTGCCACTTAACTGGCATTGGTGTTGATGCTCCATTGGGAAATTGTTCAGCAAGAAGAAATTTAATATAATTGGTTAAAATATATTTTCGGGACATTGGAGTGAATTAAGCCATTAAAAGTGGTTGCATGAATATGAAGTAGACTACAAAAATAATTTTCAGTGTCTACTATGGTAACTGTTCTGCAATGAACATGGCATATGAGCCAATTAAATATGTGGCTTCATTGAACATAGTAAACAGTGAGAACATTAGCGCAAGTGCACATTTTTATTCATCCTTCAACTTTTAAAAATTTTAGAGATTAAAACAGCCATGTACATCATCTCACTCACGCTTTTCAAGAACTCTACTGTGACAGAATACAGATCATTATTCTCATTTTTTTTTTTTTTTTTAGTTGAAGGAATGGAGGCATAGAAAAATTAAATAACTGCCTGGGAACAGGAGTGATTCTTTCTGATTTTCAGGAGCGTTCCGGAAGTCTTCGAGGCAGAGGCGGCCCTTAACTAGGCCTTGCCATTGTGCTATGGGGTGAGTGTGAGTATGAAAAGCAGCATTGTAGGCAGAGCAGTGAGCCAAGGCTGGTGGGCATGGGAGAACCAGGAGGGTTTGGAAAGTAGAGGGAAGGCCAGCGTCCAGCGCCTGATGGGGGATTGGACCAGAAGGGTTACATGAGGCCAAGCCCAGTGGGGTCTCAAATGCCAAGCTCCGGAGTTGGGGCTGGAATCCGTACCAGCGGAGGAAGAGGGCGACTCTCGGCACCTCAGAAACAAGAGTGGAGACCTGGGAGGATTGTGGCTGCTACATATTCCAATTTTCGGTGCCCGTAGTGAAGGACCGCCATGACGGCCCTCTGTGCCTTCCATCCGCCTTGTAAGCGTTTCCCTGAGCGAATGCCTCAGAAGCATGTTAGTCGCTGATTCAAAAATAAAATGCGCCGTCTTCTCTCCCAGTTGTCGCCTTGGCTTCTGTATTCATGCTTCTGTTGCCTGGGCCTTTCCCACAGAGGTTGGAGAACCTCCGTTAGTCCCTCCCTGTAGTAGTCCTGTGACCTGGCCATACGAGACGGGTTATTTGGTGCCCAGAAACGTTTATTGGTTTCAAAGGATTGATACAGGTATCTTTTACTTGCCAGAAATTCACATATGAGAATTCTAAGCTTAAGGAATTAATGTCCACCAAAATTCAAACAACACTGAGCATTCACTCTATGCCAGGCACCTGTGGAGAAAAGGGGAAGGAAAACAAAAAAAGTAAGGGTGAGTCCCCTGGGCAGTTAATTGTTCTCATCCTTTTTGGTAAGAATTATGTTTACATTTGTCCATTGGCCCTGATCACAGTGTTTGGTTGGTCTTACTCACAAGCCTCGTCTCCGTCGCTGTGAATGCCTTCTCTATCCCCAAGATACCTTTTTCCTCCTCCATTCTGTCTAAACCCTGCTGCTTCAGCGTCCTCATGGTCAAGGAGCACTGCCTCCCAGAATCCTTATGCAACTCTTCCAAGCCACCATCAGGCCAATTCCATGAATCCTTCTGGAGTCAACCATTAGGTATAAAGCCTGATTCGAGTAACATAGGGGCAAGAGCTGTGCCTGACTCAGGCGTTATAACCTCAGTACCCAGCTTGGGGGCAGGCACATAATAGGGATTCCAAGTAGGTCTTGTAAGGAAGGAAGTCCCTTATGTTCCCTTGAGGCAAAAAGTAAACACACACCAAAGACTTAACCAGCAGTTAGGGTAGCCTCTGTGGCCTGTGTGTTCATTTCTGCAGGAATTCAGAGAAAGTAGAGATTGGAAACGACAGTGGGGAGCGTGTCTTGTGCCACTCTGTGCCCTTAGACTGTGTCCATGGACCGAGTCGGAGGCCACGAGTGCCTGTCGTGGTCAGCAGCTATTCTGAGACCTGCGGATATGTGAGTCTTGATGTCACTTCAATGCTTTTGAAGTGGAGGAAGCATTTCTAGAAGATTGGTTTGACTTCTGTCAACAGACTGGATTAGAGGGAGTGAGGCAGATATTCTCTGATTATTTTCCAAAGGACAGAAGTCCCCTTCGTGTGTGAGTTTCGGAAAATCCTGTCTTCCTTTTTAGGGACACTCTAAGCAGAGGTATAGCCTGTCCCTGCTGTCATACCAGGTGCTCTGCCCAGACTTGGCTTCTGGCTTATTGCCAGCGGTAACCAGCATTGATGAGGCTTGCGGAGCAAGCTGTGATGTCCCGGGAGGCCCGAGTGAAAGCCTGGGCCGTGCTGGAAATACTTCCAGTAGTGGAGGGTTGGTCCAACTTCAGCCAGAAGGTACGGATGGTTACTTAAATTAGGTTTCCTAGAAGCAAAGCCTGTGTATGTGCTTTACAAAGAATTGCTGTCAGAAGAAACCAGTAAAGAAGCATGGGGACCAGGAGAGAACAGAGAAGCACCTGAGAAAATGTGCTTCTAGCCTCATTCTGGCCTCCGCCTGCTCTACGCAAGCTCTGAAGCGTGGGACCATGCAGCTGCCCCACTTGAGGCCAGAGCTTGGGCTGCAAGATGCCCTGGGAGGAAAAGCATTTTCTCCCACATATTTCTGAACTCAGCTGGCCAAGGGCCCTCCCCTAGAAAAGAGTTCGGGTGTGAACCCTCAGTAGCCACCAAGCAGCTCCCACTCTCCGTATCAGGGGTGACAGGTGCACAGGACCCACGGAGGGTCACCAACAGAGGCACTCTTCACAAACCCCTGACATTTGCACTTCCTCACCTTCCTGTACCCCTTTCACAGACTCTGTGAGGCGGGATTGCCTTCCCAGCAGTTGTGACACAGGGAAGGTGAGTGGCTTACCCGTGTTCTCAGCTCAGAACATGGGGCCCTTGTGACTGTGCCTGCCAGTGTGATTCCACACCCTCTGCAATTGTTAAGCAAAACCACACCCCAAGTTTTTGACACCTACAGCCCTTGGAAAGAGGCCTCCAGGCTTCAGTGATGGGGGACCATCAGATGTAAAATGTTAAGTGTGGTAATTGCGTAAAGCTAGCAGAGCGTATCAGGGTGAGTTGTTAGAGCTCTGGGGTTGCCGCGTCACGAGTGGTCACGTATGTGGTATCTTAGCTCAGTTTATAAACATCGTTATTTCCTGTCGAGAGTGACAGGACAGCTCGAGACTCCAAACATTGTGTAGCATCAGTCTCGGGTTTTTTTTCATAGTGAGGCGTAAGTGGATCATGAGGTAGAACTTGGAGAATTTTTAATTAATGCGAGGATGACACAAGGTAATATCTCAGGCATCTAGAAGACTTGAGAGGATAGGGTACTCTGGTTTAATTATTTTTATTTTTATTTTTTTATTATGTTCAGTTTTTGATGTAGTGTTCAGTGACTCATTAGTTAAGTATAACCCCCAGTGCTTGCTCTATTTGGCAAACATTTAAGTACTTTCTGTACCACACTGTGCTAGCTAGACAGTAAGGGGCTGACAATTTATAGACAAGTGTATAGCATAGCACAGGGTAAAGATGCTATAACAGTAGCCAGGCTTGGGGGAAAAAAAAAAAAAAAAAGGTGTGTGTTCAGGTCTTTAAAATTATTTTCAGTTCATGGTAGCATAGTCTTGTTTTCAAGTGAGACTTCTAAAAGCAAAGATATTCCAACATTGTGTTCATTTATTGGAACACTCATGTGTATATAAAGTACTATAACCCAATGCCATCATTTGCTGAGTCAGTAAGTTTTAAAAGAAGTCTTAGAAAATACAACTCCAACATTTATGTGAGCAAATATCCAACCTGTAACATACTATAAAATATGTATTGGTGGTCATAGTGGAGTTAATTTGGGTTGGATAAGACCAAAAATAGTCTCTTTAAAATAAAAATTAACTAGAAATGTCAGAAGCCAGGTGTGATTCTGGAGAAAAGGGGTATCAGCAAACATTTATTGAAATTTGACTGAATATATACATATATACATATATATATATATGGACATAAAATTTAATTTGTCCTTGGATCTTTTAGAAAAGATTTTCTGTTGAGGCTGAATGTCTGTTGCATTTTAATACAAATTACAGCTAGAAAACAAAAAAACTTTAGAACTTCTTGAGAAATAACTAATATATGGAATAAGTGAAATTACTAGTTAATCTAGCCTATAACTTCTTAAATTACAAAAAATTTGATCACAGGTAGATTTCAGACATTAGGTGCTGGGAACTATTCTGGGTCCTGGAGATAAAAGCAATGAACAACATCAGGTTCTTACCCTCTCAGAGCTTACTTTCTCATGTGAACTGGGAGGAAGACAGTAAACAAAATAACAAATGACGTTTTTTATTAAGTGCTCAAAAGAAAGAAATAGAAAAACAAACAGAAACAAAAGAAAAGAATAACAAATGATGGCTTTTATTAAGTGCTCAAAGTAAAATGGGATTAGAGAGAACTAGATTGGAGTACTACTTCATATTTAAGGTCCCTAGGAGTGCTATATTTCAGGAAGTTGAATCGTTTGAGTTTAAAATGATCATTTCAAGCATACTAGATTCTCTGTACCAGCCCTCCCCAAGAGATTTTCTAAATGTGTGCCAAACAGAGTTCTGTTTCTTCCTGTGAAGAATTAACTACTGCAGAAATTCCCTGCTTCCTCCTGTAAACAATGGGAACATTGCACAAAATATGTTGAATAACTGTTTGCAGACATTGGAAAATAGGCATCTCAGGGCTGTGATCTGTAAGGGAAGGCAAATAAGTGAGGCAAGTCCCCCACCCCGCATTACTACCTGAAGGCAGTTTCCAGGCTCAGGCACAGGGAGGAGGAACCAAACTGCCCTGTGGTCTCATTGAGTTGAGCCAGAGATTACAGTTGAGGCAGTTAGAATTTGTGAAGGAGAGCACCGAGATAAAGAGGGCTTCCCATAGAAAAAGAGCTCACGATAGCTGCAGAGGATGCCTCTTGAGCTATTGGCTAATTTCTGCTTTGCTGCTGTGTGGGTAAAACTCTAGGGTGGGAAATGAACCACTGGGAAGCCATAGGTCAGATGATTTCTGTAGCTCACAAGGGGCTGGGGATTAGTTTATGTTCCCACCTGAAGAGTAGAAAGACCTCATAATACAAGGGAAGTAGGTGATACTTTTCTGTAGGCTCTATCCTAAATAATGAGGCCGAGTTATCACTAGATCAAAGTGTCCTCTAGCCATGCCCTAACAAAGGTTTAAAAAAGCAAGCCTTGAGAGAGAAAAACTGTTCTGAAGTAACTTTAACTGCCTTCCAGAACAAGTCAACACCCTGAACAAAATCTAGTACCCTAAACCATAAAATTAACGGTGTCTAGCATCCAATAGAAAATTACCAGAAAAAAAAAAAGGACTAAGATATGACCTATTACTGAGAGAGGGAAATAATCATCAGAAACAAACCCAGAAATTACAGATGGGATTAATGGACACAAGGGTAAAACAACTGCTACGGTTACATTCGCTGTGGTCAAGAGTGTAGAAGAAAACAGGAGGGTGTTGAAGAGAGAAGTGAAAGTACAAAAGGACCCAACTGAACCGTCCAAAAGTGAAAAGTCCTGAGGTCACAGCAAATCAGGAACTAAAGAAGAAAAGGTCAGTGAACTTGAAGACATAGTGGAAAGTGGCTGATCCGAGACAGAGGGAAAAGACCGAAAAAAAATGAAGAACCACAGTTGACTGTGGAAAAATAAGAGGCGGTCTCAAATATGTGTATTTGATGTCCTAGAAAAATAGGGGTAGAGGAAGAAAGAAAAGAATGGCCAAACATTTTCCAAATTTTCTTTTTTAGAATGGATTTTTCTTTTTTTTTTAAATTTTAAATGTTTTCTTTATTAGAGAGTGCATAAGCAGGGAGAGTAGCAGTCAGAGGAAGAAGCAGACTCCATGCGAAGCAGGGAGCGTGATGTGGGGGCTCGATCCCAGGACCCTGAAATCATGACCTGAGCCAAAGGCAGACACTTAACTGACTGAGCCACCCAGTTGCCCCCTCTTTTTTTTTATTTAATTTCAGTTAGCCAAGGTATAGTATGAAAATGATAAATCCAATATCTAAGACACTCAGCTAGCCCCAAAGAGAAGAAACGTAAGGAACGCCACGGTAAGACATACTGCAATCAAGTGGCCAAAAGCCAACAATAAAAATAAAATCTTGAAAGCATCCAGAGGAAAAATGAGGCAATATGCAGAGAAGAACAAAGGATGAAAAAATCGTGTCAGAAATGCTGCATGACAAGACAGTGGACCAACATCTTTAAAGTACCAGAAGGGAGGTATAGAAACAGAGAGAACAGGAAGGCTTTCAACCCTAGAATTCTATATTTCAAAAATGAAAATAAAGGGCGCCTGGGTGGTTCATTTGGTTAAGTGTCCCACTTTTGGCTCAGGTCATGATCTCAGGGTCATGAGATCAAGCTCCACTGAGCATGGAGCCCACTTGAAATTCTCCCTCTCACTCTGCTCCTCCTCCCTGCACTCTCTCTCTAAAATAATAAATCTTCTTTTAAAAAATGAAATTAAAGACCTATGTCAAAGAAAGCTGGGAATGTCACCAGCAAAGTAGCACAACAAGAAATGTTAAAGGTTTTCAAACAGAAGAAAAAACACAATACCAGATGGAAATGTGGATTTACACAAAGTACCCCAAACATGGTAAAAATGAGGATAAATATAAAAGACATTTCTTATCTTTGATTTTTCTAAGCTGATTAATTGGTTACAGCAAAATGAATACTAATGTTATGGGGCTTATAATATGACAGTATGAACATAACATACAAGACAGAAGGGAGGAAATTGTAAGATTCTTACATTGTTTATCCCAAGAATGCAATGTTGGTTCGTCATTCAGAAATCGATGTCATTTACCATTATCTGCTGACAAGAACGAAAACCATATGAGCCTTTCAAAAGGTGCACAAACAGCATTTGATAAACTAAACACTAATTCACGACGAAATCTCCCAGGGAAACTAGGAATAAAAGGAAAGCCCTAACTCAATAAAGGATATCTATGAAAAACTTATAGGTAGTTATACTTAATGGCAAAGGACTGAATGCTGTTCTCCCCTAGACTGGGACCCAGGAAAGAATGTTCGCCCTCACTAGCTCTATTGAACATTGTGATAGAGGCCTTACAGTATGTTACAGCAAGAAAAAGCAATAATAAGCGTATAACTTGGGGGCAGGCAGAGAAGTGAAACTGTTTTTATTCTCAGACTGTGAGATGATCCATGTAGAAAATCCTACAGTGGATACAAGAAAAAAAATTTTTTTAAACCTCAAACTAATAAATAGACTTAGTGGGCTTGTAAGCTACAAGACCAATATATAGAAGTCATTGTTTTTACTAGCATTTAGCAGTTGATAATGGAAAATTTGAAACAAAACATTAGAAATACTGTATGAAATGCTTGGTGATAAATAGTATGCAACACTATACACTGATAACTGCAAAACCTTGAGATAAACTAGAGAATACTTAAATGGGGAGATACATGTTTGTGAATTGGAAGACTTGAGATGTCAGTTTTCCAAAAATTGGTTTATAGATTCAACACAATTCCAATCAAAATCCCAGAATGTTTGGGGAGAGGGAGGGCAAATGAATGTACACCTATAACATGTGAAATAAATATATAGTGGTTTCTGACATGAGTTCCTAAAACCCTTGTAATCTCCTGAGTGGTAGGAGTGTCGGACCCAGAGCTTATGAATCCCCTGGGATGTCCTGGGTAAGAGGAGCGTCTTTTATTCTAATGAGATGTGACCCCTGGTGGACTCCTGGATGAGGGGCTGGTACCAGAAAGACCATATCATGATTAGAAGCTTGGAACTTTTAAGCCTCCCCCTCCCCATTGTCCAAATAGGGGAGAGGGTCTGGAAATTAAGTTAATAATTCATCATAAGCCTACATGATGAAGCCTCTATGAAAAGTATGGGGTTTGGAGAGTTTCTGTGTTGGTGAACACAGCCATGTGCCAAGAGGGTGGCCTACCCCAAGGGAACAGAAAGTCCTGCCTTCAAGACCCCTCCAGACCTCTTCTTCTGTACTTCAACTGGCTGTTCATTTGAATCCTTTAGAATGTCCTTTGCAATAAATCAGTAATAGTAAGGACACTTTTCCTCAGTTCTGTGAGCTGCTGAAGCAAATCATCAAACCCAAGATGAGGGTCATGAAAACCGTCGATTTGTAACCCACTTGGACCAAAGTTGTGAATAACCTAGGGACCTACTATTTGTGATGGATGTCCGAAGTGGGGGCAATCTTCTGGGACTGAACCTTTAACCTGTGGGGTCTGTGCTAACTCCAGGCAGTGTCAGAATGGCATGGTGTGAAAAACTCACACGTTGAATGTCTGACATGTTGTGTGTGAACAAAGAAATAATAGTAGTTTTTTTTCTGCTCCCCATATGACCCAGCCATCCTCTCTTGGGCGTGTACCCAGAAGAAGTGAAAATATACATCCACAGCCTTATTCATGATAGCACAAAACTGGAAATAATGTAAATATCCATCAATTGATGAATGGGTGAGCAAATTATAGCGTATTCATACAATGGAAAAAGGAAAAAGAAACAGAGGAACTTTGGTGGCTCAGTCAGTTAAAGATGTCCCTTACCCCCATTCTTATCTTTCAGCCCTTACTTCCTCGAGGAATGTAAACTAATTTGAAGAAATAGCTGAAGTTGGGGGAGGGGATGATAAAGATAATTCTTCTCCATACATAGAATATGTTCTTACAATGCAAAGTGGCATTTAAAATCTGTTCTACTTCTTTCCTCTTTGACCAGATTCATCAGGTTTTAGTAATGTGCCCAAGGATTCTGTTCGTTCTGGAGGGGCTCAGCCTCACCCTAAGGGTCTCGCTCCTGATCTGACATTCTTTCCACCGTCCCATTATGTCCTACTGCTGTTGTCATCACAACCTGATTCTTAGGTTACATAACATCCCTGATTTCTTTGGATGATAGTCTCAACAAATACTGCCTGGATGAAAAAGATTTAGGATAGAATATGCACAGAGCATAGCATTTCTGTGTACAATAACTTTGTATCCGTTTTTGGCAGTGACCCATTTCATCTGTGGTTGTTCTGAAGGTCCCCGCATGACTCTAGATGCTTTGATCCCTTTGCCAAAGGGTTTCATAGTCTAGTGACTCAATATTTCTTCACTGATCCCAGACTTCTTTTAAATGTACAGCCAACAGACAAATATTGATAAACATGCAAGAACTTAAGATACAGAATTTTTAAGAGCCCTTACTAAAGAAATTACCAAAAGACAGATTTCAGCCAAAACAGGAAGATAAGTGGAGAATCTTTGGCAAAGAGACTGCCATCTTAGCATCAAATTCACTGTGTTTTGTACGACTAATACAAAAGAGAAAGTGATTGCCACAGAATGGCAATGTCATAAATTCTGACAATGTAGAAATAATAAAGAATAGGGCAGAGGGAGAGTCAAAAAGATGAGAGGTAGTGTATGCATGCTAATATCTTCAGATTTTATTGCCGGGAGACAAAAAATGCCACTTAAAACAAAGCTATAAGTATATTTAATGGTTAAAAAAAAAAGCAATAAACATTGTAAAATCAAAACTATGTGGGAGGATGGTAGAGAAGTAATTCAAATATTCTTGTTTATCATTGCTGTTATTAGAGTTAGTACAACCATATTTATATAGTTATACATAAAAGTAACCACAAGAATAGAAACATAACCCTTCTGAGTCATCATATAAAATAACGAACATAAGGCAAAAAGCACAGATCATAATGTTGTGAAAGATTTTTTAAATGATACTACAGAAACTGAGAAATTGAAATTTTTTTAAAAAGTCATTTATAATAACACTTAAAAATGTAAAATACAGTTGATCCTTGTTATTCACAGATTCTATATTTGCAAACTGACTTAGTAAAATTTATTTGTAACCTCAAAATCCATATGTGTAGCATTTTCCCAGTTATTTGTAGGCATGAACGGCGTGATGAAAAATTTGAGTTGCCTGCTGAGGTTGAAAAAGATTTCAATCTGCCTTTTTATTTCAGCTCTCATATTGTAAACAATTATTTCGAAGAAATACATATTAACCAAGGTGTCTTTAAACAGAAACTCATATAAAACAAGGTTATGTATTGATCGATTGACAAAAATGTAGTGACCAGAGGCTCACAAGAACCTGCATTTTCCTAGTATTCACTAATTCATTGTTGGAAATAACTTTGTAGAATATAACTATGACAAATAATGAGAATCGACTATACTAAGGGACGAATCTAACAAAAGATGTGCCATACTTCTACACTGAAAACTAAAACACCTTGCTGACAGATGTATCATATCTCTAAAATATGGGGAGATATACCATATTTGTAGATCAGAAAACTCAGTATTGTGTCAGTTCTTCCCCAAATTATTTGTAAATTCAATACAATCCGAATCAAAATTCCAGTAGGCTTTTTTTCTAATAGAAATTGACAAGCAGGTTCTAAAATTCATTTGAAAGTGCAGAAACCTAAAAAACAAAAAGTTTTGAAAAAGAAAAGGATTGGAACACTCATGCTAACTTCAAGACTTGTTTTAAAGCTGCAAGAATCAAGACAGTGTGGTATTGATGTAAAGATATATAAAGAGATCAACAGAATAAGGTCCAGAAATTGACCCAGTTAGATATGTTGATCTTCAACAAAGGTGCAAAGGCAGTCAATTGAAAAAAGATAGCCTTTTAAACAGATGGTGCTGGACCATTTGGATAGCCATATGCAAAAATGGCTTTTTTCCATATCTTTTACCAGATCAAACGTTAGATCAAAATGGATGATAGACCTAAATCTAAAACTTCTAAAAGGAAACATAGGAGAAAAACTTTGTGATTTTTGGATTAGACAAAGATTTCTTAGACTCAAAAGCATGATTTATAAAAGAGCAAATTAATTAGATGTAAAAATTAAGAACTTCTGCTCTTTGGAAGAAACAGTTCAGAGAATGAAAAGATGAGCTACAGAGTGGGGGGAAATATTTGCAAATCATATATCGGGCAAAGGATTTGTATTCAGAATATACAGAGTCCTCAAAACTCAATAAGAAAACCTAATTTTTTTAAATCAGCAAAAGATTTGAGAACACTTTCCAAAGAAGAGATGGCAATTAGCACATGAAAACATTCTCAGTGTCATTAGAGAAATACAATTATTTGAGGTATCACTACAGACTCCTAAGGATGACTAAAGTGGAAAGATGACCATACCAAGGGTTGGCAGGATATGGAGCAGCTAGAGCTCCCATTCATTGCTGATTGGAATGCAAAATGCTACAATCAGTTTCAAAAATGGTTTGGCAGTTTCTCAAATAGTTAACCATATACTGGGGTGCCTGGGTAGCTCAGTCAGTTGAGTATCCAACTCTTGGTTTCGGCTCAGATTGTGATCTCAACATGAATGAATCTCAAAATAATGATGCTAAATAAAAGAAGTCCCCCCCCCCCCAAGTACATAATTTAAGATTCCATTTCTATAAAATTCTAGAAAATGCAAACTAGTCTATAGTAGCAGAAAACAGTTAATTGGCTGCCTAGGCATGAGGAAGGGGAAGGGAAGATTGAATTACAGAGGAACATGGTACAACAACTTCTGTGGTTTATGGAAATGTACATTATTTTGATTATGATGGTTTTATAGGTATATAAACATGTTAAGACTTATTAAATTATACATTTTAAGTAGATACAGTTTATTGTATCTCAATTAAATCTCAGTAAAGCGGTTTTTAGTAAGAATAGTAGCAATACAAGCAGAAAATACAGCATATATCTTGTACTTATCAATAAACATAAATGTTCTAAACCTACATATTAAAAGAATTGGATCCCAGAAAAAAAGTACAATTACAGGCTATGTATAAGATACAGCTAAAACAGAGTGGTTTAGAATGAGGGTAAAATTATGGAGAAGAACATACCAATGAAATGCAAAGAAAGCAAAACTTACAATCTTATAGAATGAATTAATGGTAAAAGTATGAAGTCAAAGAAGAGTTTTATATAATGAAAAGGGGTGCAACCCAATGGTAGTCTAAGAGTTATTATATATCAAATAACATCATTTCCTTAAAATATACAAGCAGTGCATGGAAAAAGAAGCATTTTGTGTGAAATGTGTATAATATGACCTTTATACAGAAAACAAACTTTTTTATAAACACTACTATTTGGACAAGTTGTTTAAGTAATATTTTTATGTGTTTTTATTTATTTTTTTTAAAGATTTTATTTATTTATTTGACAGCACAAGCAGGGGGAGCAGCAGGTAGAGTCAGAGGGAGAAGCAGGCTTCCCACGGAGCAGGGAGCTTGATGCGGGGCTCAGTCCCATACCCTGGGATCATGACCTGAGCTGAAGGCAGACGCTTAACCAACTGAGCCACCCAGGTGCCCCTAAGTAATATTTTTAACCCTTAAAAAGTAAAATCTTAAATGTGCTAAAGAAAAATAAAAAATTCTTTGCTTTATCTGAGAGTGAGGAAAGCCTTGCTAATTATGAGGTAAACTCTGGAAACCATAAAAACAAATTTAAAAAGTTTCACACTGTAAACTTGTTAAAAAAAAAAAAACTACATGGCAAAAAAAAAGAATTTTTAGGTAAAGTCAAAACTCAAATGAGTAGGGAAATTTGGAATTCATATAGGAATTCATGGAGGTAATCTCTTTAATATATAAAGAGTGCCTACAAATCAGTAAGAGAAAGACTAATATTCCAAAAGAGTAAGGGCAAAGGATGTAAACATTTCATAGTAAAGAAAAGGGATGACTTTTAAGCATTTTAAAATATGTTTAGCTTCATTTATAACAGTAGAAACTCTTCGTAAAAGCACAATGACATCATTTTTCAGATATCTGACAATAGAGACTGTAACAATAACTCCCTATGTTGGTGAGGGTGGGGACAACACACTCTTATCTGGTAAGAATTTAAATTGACTTAACTTCTATGAAAAGTAATTTGACAATAACTTTGAATATTTATATACCATTTAATCTAGTAATTTTATTTCTAGAAATTTATCCTATAGATCTATCTCCTTATATGCAAAATGAATACATGGATATTTATTATAGCATCGCTTGTAAAAGAGGGAAAAATCAATTTGTTAAATTTATTAGAAAAGTCAGGCTACATCTATACATCAAAAAGAATGAGACAGCACTAGTAGCTAGGGGCTGTGTATAGTATGCTATCATTTTTTGTATACATCTACTATGTTAGTATAGGCATAGATTTTCCCTGGAAGGATACACAGGAAATTGACCATAGCGCTTCTTCCTATGCTTAAGGACTGGAATTGGAAGGAGCATACTAATTCACTGGTAAAATTTGGTACTCTGCACATGTTACCTAATGAAAAATATTCTTTGCCTTACGAATCAATCAAGAACCTGGAGGACCCTATACAATTAAATTATCCAGTAAAGATTATGAATGTTTTAGTAATAAAAATAGCTGACTATAATAATTATTACATGTTGGACACTGTACTCTGGGTCCTTTACAAACATCTGAGTTTTTCTAACAACAGGTAAAGAAATAGATTCAGAATATGGCCTAAGGACATGCAGATAATAAGGGCCCTTTTAAGAAGTTCAGTTGAATTAGGATTGAGAAGTAACATCCAAATACACATCCAAGCTTCTCCCCGAAGCATTTCTGGATGGCTTGTGTGTTGCTGGTAGGTACACGTGTCAGGTCCATAGATGTTTTCTTACACTTCCAAGGAAAGACAGCCATCATCTTACTCAAAATTTTGTGGATTAGGGTTGGAGCTTGTATGATTCCAGCAGGCTGCACATCTTGCAAATACCAGCTGCCAAGATAAATGTCGTCTTTCGAGGGTAAATATTTTCACGTTTCTGTATAACTAGGATGTGGCCTTATTGAACGGTTTTATTCCATAGAGAAAAGGAGGCTCTTCAGCAAATGGACGAATGTTAAATCTAGGCCAAGCCTTACAAATAAAAATCAAAGTAAAATGAGGGGAAAAATGTAAAATGTTACCCCTCCCCCTTTAACCTAACATCTTTTAAATGAAGACTTTCACTCTAAATAATCGATAAGGTTTTATATTTTGAGCAAGGGTAAATTTCAGCCTTTTTATTCTTTGTTACTCAAGGGATATGACAGTTGATAAACTAGCCTATATGTTAAAATAATTATATGGTCCATCTTTGGGTATCTTAATATAAAGATACCTTCATACCAGATTGAGTTTATAGCATCTGGAAGTTTGCCTGCTCGTGGCAACACATTAGGGCTTGCATTTACTACCGACCCACTGTAACACTTGGTTTGTGGTGGATTCCTGTGTATTTTTTACCCAGTGCTCTTTAGAAACAAGCTACACCTTGGAGTTTTTTCCAGTTTTATTGAGATTTAATTGGCATACAGCATTGTATAAATTTAAGGGCTACAGCATAATGATTTGACTTACACGTGTTGTGGAATGATATACGAATGAAGGTATACCTTGTTTTAGCCAGTAAGTGCATTATTTAAAAAGAAATATGTAAATGGAATTGCTGAACAATGAATCTTTTTCAGCTTAGTCATTTGCACGGTGCTTTGTTTTTCCTTATAATTCATATTTATTCAGGTTCATTCTTTCAATTAGCTTTGTTTCCCGTGGCAAGTAGCTCCCTGTGTCTGCAAATACTTATTCAGATAAGTAAACATTTGTTGCAACAGACAGATTCACATGCACCCTTTAGAGCCTTGTCCATTGACTGACTAAATCTCTCTCCATAAAGCTTACCAGCTCCTGTTCTTACGTGAGACTGCAGTTAGGCATCTGGCAGTAAGAAATCCCATCTTTGGTTTAATGTTTGCAGAAGTACCTTCATTTCTTCCCATGCTCCTTTGTTCGCACCTAGAACCATAAACTGTTCAAAAACAAAAGCACTGGTTTTTTTGAAGAATGACTTTGTTGGAGGTCAGTTTCTCCAAGTGTGGCCCCCACTCTTCTCCAGGTTACCATGGATGGGGTGGTCCTTGCTGAGGGGTGGGCTCTGGGTACGGGCAGTTCTGACATCGGCTGTGTGCGTTGAGACAGGTCAAGCTCCAGAACATTGCCTTGCCCTTGCAGGACCACATTCCTCCTGCATCCTCTCCTGCCCTTGAGGGCTTCTCCTCAATCCGTGTGGAAAGCTGTCTGCAGAGTCTGCAGTAAAGTGTGCACTTTGAAAGTCACCGTAAGAAATAGGCTGTCACGAGCGCCCAGAAGGTGCTTGGTAACGTGAGTGTGTTATCTATACCAACGTGTGACCTAGCCATCACCTCCTGGGTGGGAAAACTGCACTTTAGCCCTACTTCCCAAAAGAGAGGAGGTAAGACAACTAATAAAAGAGGAGATTGCATATTAGGCAGCTTAGTAGGTTCTAAAAGTACCTATTATGTGAAATAATCGATGCAGACTAGAATCTGACCTTTCACTTGGCTCCGTACTTTGTGATAAGATGTAACTGAAGCAATGACCTTGCTGAGAGAGCAGTGACCTTCCTTGTAAGGTGCTTGTAAGATGACAAAAGTGAGGCACAGAGCCCTTAAATATCTTGTCCAGGTGGCACCTGGGAATTCCTCTTGACCTGGACTGTTAACCCTGTGGGATATTGCCTGAATGAAGGCTGATTTGAAAAAAGAGGAGCTCTTGCCCTTGAGGAGCTTTTCATCCAATGTAAGTGGTAGAATTCCTTTGGGACACGGCTCCCCGAGGCATGTGAGTGTGTTCTTGCCCACCTCTCCGGCTTCAGCCCTTGGCGGTTCATATTTTCTGAACTCTATCTGAGGTCCTCTCTTGTGACTTGTCCCACTGACCACATCCAGCTTCCTTGTAATTAGGAGCGACTCCAAATTAGAAACAGGGTCTCCTCCAATGTTTGTATCTTCTCTGGCATCTGTTTCTGCTGGATTAATGGACCACGTCCCTCTAGCCCATGTCCAGCCTGTGCGTGCAGTAAGTTCTCTGCCAGGGTTCATCACATAGCTCAGTGAGCCGATCCTAGGAGGGCGTGGGAGTGGCCCAGTGCCAAGTTCAAAGCCATCGCCTCTAACAAAAAGGCTTATCTTTTTTATTTATTTATTCAGTGAACCCCTGTTGATTTTGATGAAATCCAAGTTCGCACCTTTGCGACTTTCTAATCGTGCCCGTGGTTCAGGCGCTTGTTTGAAATATGGCTCTTTGAAAAGATGGAATATTTTAAAGAGTGTGTTCATGCAAAATAAATTATGAATTCCTTTAGCCACCTCTTCTCTTTAGAAATAGCACTCATACATATTTTATACATAAATTGACAAGGATGGCAGAGACCTCATCTTCCCTGTAGCAATTTGAGCCAGACTGATGGAGGATTTATTGCCTAATTATACTTGTCAGCCTGACATAAAAGTCATTAGTTCTGGAAAAACATGTTTGTCGTACCGGGATTATCTCTAATTAATACAGTCAATATCGAACATATATTTAAAGCCAAACAGAATCGTAATCTCCAAAGCATATGTTCTGGACGACAGTGAACTGATGGTAAATCCCCTCGGGTCATGAAGCTATGCTCTAAGAGCAGGTTTGCATTTGAGAAGAGGAAATGCCATGTTGTCCCTCATTCCCTCGGCTTTGAATACAGTGAAATCCGTGCTCCTGACCCTAACACCCACTGCCGATGAATGATCAAGGTAACTAAAGAGGTCACGGAATGTGACTGTCGTTGGCGAGTGACTGTACCAGGATTCAAACCTGGGCTCTCCAGCGTATGGTTTTCCCAGCATCAGAATCCGCTGACCAAGTTGATCTCTGCAGCGCCCACACGTGGTCTTACTCCCTTTTCCTAAAGCATGCATGAACTTGGAAGTCAGCAGGGTAAGTGAGGCAGCCACCTAGCGGTAATGGCTGCTTCTACCCGATGTCCAGGCATGTGCTGGGTTATCGATGGTCATTGATGCTGCGCTGGTGGCCTCCCAGGGCAGCGGTCATGCGCCCCGCCGCACTGGCCCGGCGTCCTCGTGGACACGCTGCTCTGGATGGCAAAATCATTCCGCTCTTTCCAAGCCGCTGCATGGTTCACGGCAAACTCATTCATAGGCTCCTACGTGAGTCCGTCTCTGCCATAAACATAAATATCAGAAGTTGGTTTGGGACAGAAAAGGTTCAGTTCATTGGCACTAGTAAGCCCTACCCCAAAACGGTTTCCATTACTTTTTTCCACACCAATTAAGATGTTTCTGCAGCGATCCATCCTACCATAGAATACTTGTGTTCAGTAGCCAGAATGGCTGTGAGAAGTCAGTGTTGTTATTTATCCATTTTATCAGTTTCTCTGTGCAGTAATCCTTTTTGCATAGCTATTTATTTAAATCATAGGATGGACGGAAATATTAACTTACAAATTAGAGCTAACAGTTAAAGTGGCAGGAAATAAACTTGCCGTAAACATGCGGAATAACTGGCCAGGGAGCCTGTGCTTTACGCTGCCTGGGTAAAGAGGGCTGAGCTGTGGACATCATTTAGAAGGCTGTTGGGAACACAGGCTTATAGGTTTCTTGGCGGAACCCAGAAGACAAAGGCATTACTGGCTTCCCAGGTAGAGTGTGCAGGACGTTTCCTAGGACTGTTCCCGTCGGGTGGGCTCTTAGATCACCTCCAACTTCTTCCCGAGATGTTTTGTTGGAAACTGAAGGAGGGGGTGCCGTGAACAGCCTCAGAGAATACCACCACCTTTGGACACGTGATGCAAAGCTCCGTGAAAATTTGAGATTTATTTGGAAAAGGTTCCTTTAGTGTGTAAGCCACGTCAAGTGTCTGGCCTCCTCTTCGGAGAGGCAGACACAAGGCTAATTATATCTACTCATGGAGGGGACTCGGCAGGGTGCTGCTGTTTCCAAAACCACGGTCATTTGATTTAGTCAGACTCTGTGTGGCCCCGGAGTAGGGACTGTGGTCCTGTCATAGTTGGCACCCAGGACGTCTAGACAAGGGAGATTATTAAACTCTTGAGTCATTTGGTTCTAAGACACATCAATAGAAAAATTAGATGTGGATTTGAAGAAGAATTTTGTTTCATTTCTTTTGAAACTTGGATTCACACACTTACACAAACACTGTATTCTCTTAAGTGAGGTCGACTGTAGTAAGGCATGCCTCCATTGGTGTGCACGATAGCCGAAGCTTGGCTTCCTAGTATCTAACATAACTAGCTATTTTTCTCTCCTGCCTTTTTAGCATCCCTTCTATTCCTGATGCAAACACGTAAGGACTGAAAATTACCTGCATGACGAGTTGGTAGCTTTGCCTCCTCTGAGAATGCTTTGAATGCCTTACAGATTCTAGAAATATGAAGTTTAAATAGTAATATGAGACTTTATTTACATCTCCTCCCCCAGCTGAAGATTATCACAGTCCAAGTACATATTTGCTCTCTTAGCCTGCATTCAGAAGCACATGAAAGTGCCGTGAGAAAGCCAAGTGCTGCTCTGTGTGGAGGCTCTGGGCCACCTGCTCTGGTCACACAGCTAATCCCACACCCTTGGGCAGAGGTAAAGGGAATACACAGATAACCATAATGTCTTAAGTGATGAGTGACGTAAGAGAAAAAATGCTCAGACACCAATAGGCCTTGAAAGCGGACTGGTCTAGTTGTCTTTTGCTGTGCAGTAGACTTAGTAGCTTAGCAAAAACCATTTGATTTTATTCATAATTTTGTGAACCTGGAATTTGGGACGGGCATGCATGGGTATTTGTCTCTGATCCACATGGTGAATTTTGGGGCAGTTGGTAGCAGAGAATCCACACCCAAGGTGGCTGCTTCACTCCTGTGTCTTGGGTCTTGGTGCTCTGGGGCCTGCCTCTCCCCACATGGCATTTTGGGCTGCAGGGCCTCTCCTCGTAGTTAAGCTTCTTCCGTGGGGGCTCGGGACTCCCAAGAGCGAGCATTCCAGGGAACTAAGGAGAAGCTGTAAGGCTGCTTCTGACCCAGCCTCGGAAGTAGTCCCATATGTCACTTCTTGTGCATTCTGTTGGTCAAGCAAGTTACTGAAAGCAACCCAGATTCAATAAAGACAGATTAGATGACACCTAGTCCTCTCCAGAGCAGAAAGCTCTAAGCTGTAGAAGAGCTGGTCCTAAAACTCCTTTGGGGGAATAAATCAGTTTTGCCCAATAACTGTTTTGTATTCAAGGAGAAAGCCTGAAATGTAACACATTGTTTGCTCTACTTGTATTTGATTTTTGCCTCAATGCAGTAAAACCAGTGCTCCTGGCTTTAATCGTGGCGATAATGCTAACTGTATAGGGACAGCAGTGACAAGCGAGGGCTGATGTAAGTAGGGGGGCTGGGAATATGATGGTGCCACTGACCGAAAGAGGAAACCCAGGAGGAGAAAAAGTGAGGGCCAAACAGTATGGTGATGCTTTAGACCACGTGTAACCAAATCTAAAAGCAGCCTTAAAAACCCTTCTCTTTCTCTCAGAAGTGGTCTGGAGCCGGTAGTTCCAGATGTGGTTCAACCCACAGATGTCGGGGCGCAGTCCCCCTCCCTGAGAGGCTCTGGACCTTCCTCTCATGGTGCTAGATGGCCCCCTCCGCTCTGAACCGCACAGTACTGTCGTAGTAACAGAGAAAGGAAAGAATCTCTCCTGACGGCTCCCATTCCCAGGAGCCCCACACCAGATTTCTCCTAAGTCCCACTGGTCAGGGTTGGCTCAGATTTCCACGTGCTGGCCACAGAGCCTGGGAGAGCTGGTATAGGCACTTTCAGGCTTGTTCACGGGAAGCCAGCTCAGCTAGTCGGGAGAAAGGCATTAGGTAGGTCACCAACGATGTCTGTCACAGTGACGAATTCCATTCTCTCTCCCTCCACAGTTGATAGAGGCTCACTTAGCAGCCATATAGAGCTTGAATTAGGTAGGCTCAGTCATAACTGTAATGAATTAGTATTTTCTAGAAGCCAGTTAGTTTCTCAGTGGGCTTTTCCCTTCTGCTCTGTGATTGAGATCTGATCCCACTGCTTCATAACAAATAAAAGATTTGATCATTTTCCTCTTTGACAGTTTGAATGAAGCCTCTGTGGCTGCCAGAAAGACATGTATCCATCCTATCAGGCGTCTGCAGGATTGCCTTTCCGGTATCATTACATATTTGGTATCTCCATATGTGCTCTTAGATAGGTACCTGCTGCCTTCTAGGAGCTAGCAAATTCTATAGACATTATGAGGCATGTTTGTTTCAGAGTCTGGGAGCTCAGAAAACTCCCTGACATTTCGTCTGAGTTGAACCAGGACCACCAATGCTTGCTCCCCTGAGAGGCAGAGGCGGGCCGAGTGGAGCAGAACCTGTGGCACAATGATGCTAAGAAAGGAAGAAACTGTCTTGGCTCAGAAGGGGCCGAGCTTGGGCAACTGGGATTGCAAGGTAGTGCAATGTATATACTTGTACGTTATATCGAGAGTATCTGCAACGATTTGACTACCTAAGCTGGATAAAGCTGGACTCCTTTACCCTGTGGATCTGTGATTGTAATTGTCTAATCTGTAATTGCCCAACTGTGGTATTTTTCACCATAAAAATCACATGCCATAAATTTAAGCTGAGGTGTCACAGTGGGTACCTTGGTGAATGAAAAAGGGCGGAGGGGTGGGGAGACCTGAGGAAGGAAGCTCTCAATTTCATCTTCTGTCTGTAGCGGTTCATTCAGTCCTCTGACATAGGTTGAGTGCCTACCGCGCCCACAGTGCTGGGGATGGAAAACAGATAAAGGTGCTCGTAGTGCTGAGAGAGAGCATCCCTGCGCCCCCCCTCTCCCCCCTTCGCCCATAATTGAAAAGCAGATGGGGGGAGCAGCACAATCCAGCAAGCAAGCTAGTTGGGCTGGTTTTCCTTACAATTGTAAAGTGCCTAGTTTCCAAGTTTGAGTTGGTGTAATAAAAATTACGTTATGTTACAGTAATTGTGTTTGAACTACATTACGGTGAGTGCCGGGAGGAGGCCTTACCTGCCTTCCTGTACGATATTTCAGAAATAGATTTCAAAGCAACTTGTTACCTTGGGGAACTTTGAATTTCCAAAATACCTGCAATGACTGACTCAAGTTAGTGAATCTGTAATTTACTAGACGCTGAATTTCCAAAAGTCCTATTTTAAATGTTAGAAGTATTGTTGAAAAATTGGTACTTCTAACAAGAGAAAAGTGTAATAATGCCTTAGATACTTGCCAGAAAGAAAGCAAAAACGGACTTCAGGCTTCAACTCCCTTCTGATTTCTCCCCACTAACCTAATCTGGCCCCACTCTTGGCTTCAGTGCGCACACAAAATCATTCTGAGCCCAATTTGTGTCATCAAGGGCAGTCTGCGTCTCTCTATTTGTTTCTGAGGATGCCATCGATGGCCTCAGGGGGCCTGGTTTGGACTGCCACCTTTTGCTCCAAATCCCAGTCCTGGCTTCCCTCCTAGTCTTCTGAAGGCCAGCTCGTCACCATGCTTTTCTTCCCCGTGGGCGCAGCCTGACACGCCGCCAGCACTCGGGACTCTGTCCAGGCAGGCATGCCCTCCTGGCTTTAACAGAGGGAAATCACTGCAAGAACTGGAAGCAACGGGGAGGTGGCCGTCAGTCTAGTTCTGAAGTTCCTGGGCCCTCCTTGCCACAGGGGAGTCAGGTACCTGCTGGCCCAGAGCCAATCACCACCTACTGGGACTCGTTTCTCCCTGCAGAATCTCTTTTCCCCCACTTCTCCATCTTCCCTACATCCAGAAGCTTCCAGAACATAGCCTGCCTATGGTATTTTCTTAATCAAAAAGTCTCAGAAAAAGCATTTCCCTAACCCAAGAGCGTTCACCTTTCCTAACCCTGGTCATTTACGTCGAACCACATAAAAAGCGGGCAGAAGTTTGCAGCTGTTAATTTTAAATGGGCTCACCATTCAGGGTGTCTTGGATCAGACACTCAAGGCTTCAGAGTCCCTGTGCCTTCTTGCCTATTTGGGGGTGACCAGGCAGGGGTCAGCCCGGGTTGTGCAGTCCCCTGTACTGTGAGCAGGTCCTGGGTAGGCCTCTCTGTCAGTGGCCTCTTTCGTGTGCCGTGCGGGCTTATATTAACCTGGGTCACAAGAATAGTTTGGGTAAAACCTGTCAAAAGGGCTGGGTCCACCATCAACATAGGGCCTGTAAAAAGGCTATTTCCGGTGTTTCCGGGAAGGGGACGGAAGTGTCTGTAGGGCCCCGTGCCCAGGGCTGTGCCAGGTTATGGGGTGAGCACAGCGAGTTCTCCCCGGGCATCAGCTTCCCAGCAAGCCTGGAAATGTGTAAACTGTTAAAACCAGTCTGCATATTATGGAGGGGAATACAACATTTATAATAATTTTCAGGTAAAATGTTGTAATAGGAGAAACCTCACTGCAGAGTGCTCTCCAAGGTTCCGGTGACTTTCTTCCAGTTAAGGCAACTTTGATGGAAGTTTGAGAAACACTATACTTAAGAAGGTACGATCATACAAAAATGTATGACATTTTAAAAGGAGTTCTGTTATGGCACTTGTGAACTGGTTTTGCGGATATTTCTTATTTAATGCAATGTGTACACCATGAAACTTTTGTTTCGAGTTGAGGTATTTGTAAATTGAATACTTTTAAATGCAAAGGGCACTTTTTAAGGAAACCTAAAATTAGTTTATAAATAATCACCCCCCATTGTTTTAGAAGTTTGAGTTTATTATGTTTTGGGGGGGAAGTGATGGTTTTATTTTTTTATTTTTTTTTCCCCAAATACTTTTATTTTATTTTTTCAGTGTTACAAGATTCATTGTTCATGTACCACACCCAGTACTCCATGCAATACGTGCCCTTCTCAATACCCACCACCAGGCTCGCCCATCCCCCCACCTCCCTCCCCTCCAAAACCCTCAGTCTGTTGCTCTGAGTTCACAGTCTCTCATGGTTCTTCGCCCCTCCAATTTCCTCCAATAATAAAATTATTTTTTAAAGTTTTATCTATTTTATTTCACTTACCTATAATATAAACGTCCTTTTATCTTAAAAATAGCTGTTAGAACCATAAGAGACTCCTAAACTCATGAAACAAACTGAGGGTGGCTGGGGGGTAGGGATAGGGTGGCTGGGTTATGGACATTGGGGAGGGTATGTGCTATGGTAAGTGCTGTGAAATGTGTAAGCCTGATGATTCACAGACATGTACCCTGGGGCAAATAATACATTATGTGTTAATAAAAAAAAAAAAAAATAGCTGTTAGTTTGGCTTTCAAAAAATGTCACTTATATCAATGCCATTACACGTATCTGACTCAGACCAATGAAAATTTAAGACTATTTTTGTTAGTGGAGTTGAGTAGTCTTAGAAGTCTTTTTTAGATTTCTGGCCATATTAAATATTTAAATTATTTCTAATACTTGTATTGTTTTAATGAAGCACGTAGAACAAAACAGTTCAGTCACGAAGCTCCTCAGGGCAGATGATTAAATAACCATGAGATTAACCAGGCTAACTTCAAAGTTGATTTGGAATGTTGTACTACTTTTTGCTTTAAGCAATTATGTTAGTGAAATATAAATGTTCAGAGTACATTTTCATTAACATGCTTTATATGTCCAGCTACTTCCAAATGCTTTCTTGGTCCATACAGTGTCATTATTCAATAAATGTTTAATAGAAAAGCTCATTAAAATTTTATTTATTATACTTAATGTAAAAGAGTAGAAACGAAGATAAATTAGGTTGAAGTGGAATGGATAAAATGTAATTGAAATAATTTGGTGTACAATTTAAATAAACGTCTTCGTTAATTTGGAAGTATTAAAAGTGTGTGACCACAGCTTAAGATGTGTTCAAATATATCATTATGGAGAAAATAAGAATATTGTCTTACTGGTTTTTAGGTTCTTTGAAAAAGGCTATTAGCTTGAGACTAAAAATAGATAAAATTAACTTAGCTTCCTTATTTATTAACTTAGTAAATGTCTGGGTTAAGCAACTATTTATACTCTGCTCTATATCTTATGTAAATCTTGTATAATTATCACTGGCTAGAATAATGTATAGAAATCCTTACAGAATACTTATATTTTTTTCATTTTTTCATTTTTTTTTTTGGCTGTATTATAATCTCCATTGCATGGGGGAAATATAGCAAAATGTCATTAACTAACTGCCCTAGTGTTGAAATAAATTTTAAATTTTTAAATAAACTAGATTAATTTAAAAATTCAATCAGTGAGTTAAGGTGATGTGGAGGAAGTGTATGTTTTTCCAGAAATATGATTAAATCAAATCTTGCAAACTAGTAAATTAACTTTGATTTGACTTAAATATTGCTCATACTAAGATAGAGTGTTGAATAAAATCAGAGTTGTGACCGTTAGCTTCTCTATAATTCAGGGCACAGCACAGGGACAGGTTCTGACTTTTTTTTAAGATTTTATTTAGAGAGAGGGTGAGCGGGGGAGGGGTAAAGAAGAGGAAGAGAGAGAATCCTCAGGACCCTGAGGTCGTGACCTGAGCTGAAATCAAGAGTCGGACACTTGACTGAGCCACCCAGGTGCCCAGGTGACAGGCTCTGGCTTTAAAAAAAAAAAAAAAAAAAAAGTTGGTTTGTATTGGTTTTGCTGGTAGAGTGATATTTGTTAACTACGAGCAGAATTGTGGTTAAGTGGCTAAAATGAGATTGTATTGAATTTTTATATGTGTTTATTTCATTAATAGGCTATCAGCTGCAAAGGTCAACACAGTATATCGTACACTCTCTCAAGGAATCAGACTGTGGTGGTGGAGTACACACATGATAAAGATACGGATATGTTTCAGGTAACATCTTATTTTTCTTTTGGATGCGGTGTCATTAACACGATGTCAGTTTCAGGTGTATAATGTAACGGTTCCATACTTGTGCCCGTTGCAAAGTAATCACCACAGAAGGCCGGTTAACAGTTGCCACCACACGGAGTTAGACAGCTGTTCTCCAGGGATGAGAACTTTTAAGATACACGCTCCCAGCTACTTTCACCTATGCGGTGCAGTAGTAAATACTACTTTACCACAGGCACCCTGCTCTCCGTGACGTCCCCACGAAACACTTTTCTTTTCCTCATGGAAATTCTTGCACACTCTCCTTCGGTTCTGCATTTCAATATGTCATCAGAACTAGCACAGTAGTGTTTGGTGATGTACAAGGAGAAAGCGGAGAGGATAATATAAAATCGAATTCCTATGTGGGTTTCGAAAGACTAGGAAAAAAAAACTTCATTTTAAAACTGCAGAGAGAAATGATAAAAGCTACATTCTTAGGACTCAATGCAAAAAAATACACATTAAGAACAATAATAAAAATTTAAAAAACCAACAACTTTGAAAAGCCAACATGTTTAAAACACTTCTAAATAACACTTGAATCAGAAAGGACATCGGTACTGCAATTATTAGGCCTTTTAAAAAATTACTGTGGGAACATTATGTAGTGAAACTCATGAGATGTGACTGACCTCATACTCAGAAGAAAATGTAAAAATCTGAAGTGTTTTCATTATAGAAGGAGGGAACAAGGAACTAAACATTGGTCTCCAAGAGTTCTCTAAAAAAATGACAGTAAGAAAATACAGAACAGGTTCATGATTAGCTTTAATGGTATATAATAGAAAGTCCAGAAATACATCAAAAGAAAGCAGAAGGAAGGAAATAATAATGGAAAAAAATTCATTAGTTTAAGAAGAGAATTAATAATATATCTAAGATTTGATATGTTAAAACAATAGAAAATAAAATTAAGGCTAATGAGGAAAACAAACTCAGATGGGGAATCATGAGGCTTTGTATTTCTATATGGAATGTTAAATTATTAAATAAATGATACTGAAACTAGTGTCAGAACAGTATTGTAGATAATATCAAAAAGGGGAAATAAGGAGCTCTGAAAAATAAGAAAATATGCTCAACCTGGCTTATAAAAAGAGAAATGTGAATTCAGATCACACAGAGATCTTATTTTTCACTTATTAGATTGGCAGAAATCCACACAGTTTTGTCAGAGATGTGGGGAGACCTTCTCCTGGTCCTATAAATTGGTATGACCTCTGTGGGGAGGTGATTTGGAAATGCTTGTGAAAAATGAAAAATGCTTACACTCTTTGACTCAGCTCTTCTCTTTCTAAAGTTCTTCTCTTTCTAGAGATTTACCCCAGAGATACCCCTACGTACATGCAGAATGACATTTTTACCAAGTCATTGCTCAAAGCAAGGTTTAATAGCAAAAGATTGCTAATTGAATTTAAATAAAAAATAATAATACTAGCAAAAGATTGCAAGCAATGTAAATGTCATTCACTAGGGGAGCCAGTTGGTAAATTCAGGTACAGCTACATAGTGGAGGGAGGCCTCCAAGTCTGTAAAACAGAACAAGAAAAAGCTCTATATATGGACATGGGAAGAACTCCAAATATATTTAATGAATTAAATATTAATATTATATTGAGCCATTGATAATATATTCAATTAAGATTAATCTTCAATGTTAATAAATTTAAGTTATTAAATATATTAAATATTAAATGGTATATTAATTATTAAATATTAGCATAGTTAAATAATGTAAATAATGCATATATGCATTACCAAGCTCCAAGAGGATGAATAAGACATTATTGTTAAAGCAGTTGCCTTTGTGGGGAAGAGTATCGGGCAGGTGGTACACAGGGAGGTGATTTTTGAACCATGTGAATGTGTTAGCTATTTTTTATAAAGCTAAACAGGGGCGCCTGCGTGACTCAGTCGGTTAAAGGTCTGCCTTTGGCTCAGGTCATGATCTCAGAGTCCTGGGGTCAGGACCTGCGTTGGGCTCCCTCCTCAGCAGGGAACCTGCTTCTCTCTCTCTCTCCCTCTGCCCCTCTCCCATGTGTGCTCTCTCTCTGTCTCTCAAATAAATAAAGTCTTTTTAAAAAAACAAATAATAAATTTAAACAGTCCTAGAGTCATAGTCGTAGATGAAGACAGAATTATTTAAGTGCCTCAAAAGTAAGATTTATCATATTTAGAGAAAATATTAACAGTGGTTTTACTCCTCATGCAACTCCATTTTATAATATTCTAAATATTTTTTCTTCTCGTTCTACCAGAGAAAATCCCTTCCTAAATACGTATATGCATACGCTTCCCTGCTGATAATTTTATGGGACTTCATAATAATTTTTTAATAACTTTCCAAAATTACCAATCTTCTACTTCCAAGATTTTTTTTACATAGCAAGCTTTTATGACACACGTTCTACTCTAGAGAGCAGATTCGCAACACCGAAAAAAGCACATCGAGAACATTTTTACAGTTGTCATGGTACATTTTTTTTTTTTTACCACTTTAAAATCAACACGTCACTGCGGAGGCCCCTGCGATTTCATCACTGCTCTGTAGTGACTTGTTGTGACAGAGATCACGTCCTCTTCACTGTGGTACACATTCCACTCCCGTGGCTCACTTTCTTCCTTCTCATCTCTGCAAGTGCAGAATGAATGAAAGATTCATGAGAATCTTAACATGAGATCTATCCTCTTGACAAATTAAACACACAATGCGGTATTTTTACCGGAGGCACAGAGCTAGACAGCACATCTCTGGAACGTCTTCGTCTTGGGGAACTGAAACTTCGGACCTGTTGAACAAGGATTCCCACTTCCCTCCACCCCCCCAGCCGCCAGCAGCCGCCATGCTAGGGCTTCTACTGGACGGCTTTAGGGACCTCCCCTAATTGGAATCCTGCAGTATTTGTAATGTCCTCTGGGTTCATCCATGCTGTTGCTTGTGGCAGGATTTCCTTGTTTTAAAGGCTGAATAATATCCCACTGGACGTTTCTACCACGTTTTCTTTATCAACTCACCCACTGTTTGACATTTAGGTTGTTTCTATTTCTTGGCTATTGTAGATAACGCTGCAGTGAACATGGGGAGCAGATACTTCTTTGAGATCCTGATTTCAGGGTTTATTTTGATAAATACCCAGGAACAAGATTGCTGAATCACATGGTAGTTTGATTTTTAATTTTTTAAGGAACCTCCAATAAACTTCTAAATGCTTTTTTGCATACTTCTCATTTCATCATATGGAAGAGTATTTGAAAGGCTCAATATTTAATAAAAGTAATTTTTTACTGCTTCATCAAAAGCATACTTAAGTGAAACTGGCATTATTTTTAACTGCAAGTGCATGGCAATAAAGAACACAGTGGCCATTAATACAGTTTGGTGCCACTGGCTTGATTCCCATGGAAGCACTTGATTGCCTTAGCACCATTAGGATAAATGTTAGCACAGTGGAAAAGGCAAACAGCATGTTTGTATTATTATGAAAGCAATTTTGGCTTCATGGACCTGGCCCTTAGAAAAGGTCTTGGGGACCCTCAGAGGTTCATCGACCGCACTGAGAAATACTGAACTACACTATACTAACCACTTACATTTCATAGCTGGGAAATCTGGGTCTTTGAAAGGAAAGGTGACTAGCTCCTAAGAGCAGAGAAGGAATTAGTGGCAGAAGTAAGATTTTTGTCTGCTGAGTTCTCCGTTCCTACGTAGTACCAGGTCGACCTCTTTAAATGAAGCATGATAATTCAACAAGGATTTATCGATTTACTAAGAAAACAGAACACATTTGTCATTTTTACTAAAATAATCTGATTCCACTTGCAAAATAACTAGACATATTGGAGGATTAATATCAGATCACTCTAAGGAGAGCAGAATTAAGCAACTCTTAGAAGGTCCTGAAAAATCAAGCTTGTTTTAATTTTTTGTTCCTCTTACATGTTTTTATGTCCCCAACCTACCATTGATAAAGGTTTCCGAGCAAAAAGCACTGTACCATTCCTGTTCCTCAAGCATGGACCTTGGTGTTGAGGGCTGTTCATTGTAGCCATTATTCTTTAAAATGATTTCTAGGTTAATTGAGCATTTAAAAGCAGAATATCAGACCAAACCAAAGGAGGTCCTTGTGCTGCCTTTCCCACAGTGGAAACAGAGAGGAGTAGGCTCAGAGCTCAGAAATATTACTGCCTAAGGAAAAAAGTATCAATTTGATCTGAATTTAAGAGATGGGTTAAATGTGAGAAAGTCTGAGTTGGTATAGCAACAATTTCATAGTAATTATTTTCTAGAATAGGTGTAAATAAAGGACAGAAACAGGAGTGTAGCTTTTGAGAAAGCAAAATATAAAAAATTGTCACAGGAAGTGACGAAATGTTGTACAAGGCCCCTAAAAGGAGGTGTGATGCCAAATGCATCCTGATCCTTGGGGTAAGGAAACCAAAGGCCTCGAACATTGCTCAGTTTCATAGTCTCTGATCCTGGGTGTTGCTGGACCTTACAATTTTGGTTTTTGTTTGTTTGGTTTTTAATTTAGGTGGTTTATACTACTTTTAGATGGTAACATTTTATTAGCACCCACCTAGGTGCGAAAAATGTGAATGAATATCTCCTTTTCAAACAGTTATTTCTTGAAACATGATACCTCTCTCCCAGGGTTCAAGGTCACTGTCCTAATCATCTGTGCATCAGTTTCATTTGTCGAGCACCTGCCATGTATCAGATACTCATCTAGTTACTGGAGGCAGGCAGCCCAGGCTCCCCTCTCGTGGAGCCTGCATTCTAGAGGAGGGAAACAGACCACAGATAAAGCAGGAGCCGGAGCAAGGGCCACGGCCCCCAGGAAAGAGCAGGCTGCATGAAGGAGGAGGTCAGTGAAATGAGGTGAGCTCGGAGAGGTGGGGCCCTTAGGCCACGCAAAAAAGTTGGAGTGTTAAGCAAGGGAGAGGTATAATCTGATTTACATTTCTGAAAGATACCTTCAAGTACTGTCTAGACAAGAATGGAAATGTCACGTGTGAGAACACGGAGACCAGTTTAGAGACGAAGGTAATGCAGTCCAAGGAGGCGCTGCTGGCAGCGGGAACTAAGGTGGGGAGAAACGGAAGGCTGGAAACTGTGCTTGGAGGGAGTGTTGACAGGCAGGGTTAAACGTGGGTGTGGAGGAAAAAAAAGGATCAAGGCTAATTCTTTGGTACTGATTTTTAGCTTGAACAAACTGGATGCCAGTCGTTGAGCTGGGGAATCTAGGGGTTGAAGGAGGAGTCCAGGTTCTGTTGAGAACATGTTACATTTTGAGATTCTTATTAGACCCCCAAGTGGAGATTGGGCATGCTCGTCCAAAGCTCTGGGTAGAGATCAGGGCTTTTTGGCTAATAATGGAATGTGACGAGACTACATAGGGAGGGAATAGAAAGCACAGGGAAGGGGGCTGTTTGCCAACTAGCCTGTAAGAGTTTCATTCTTCTTTTTTTTTTAAAGAATTTATTTATTTGACAGAGATCACAAGTAGGCAGAGAGGCAGGCAGAGAGAGAGAGGAGGAAGCAGGCTCCCCACTGAGCAGAGAGCCCGACATGGGGCTCGATCCCAGGACCCTGAGATCATGACCTGAGCCGAAGGCAGAGGCTTTACCACTGAGCCACCCAGGCGCCCCAGAGTTTCATTATTCTAATACCAGGTACAGATATGCCAAGATACAGATTATATGCCCTGGAAACCTCTGCGAGTGGTGTCAGCGGAGCTCTGGGGTAGAAACTCCCCGTGGGGGCGGGCCGAGGAGAGAAGTTAAAGGGATGAGTAAGGAAATGGGAGCGTAGTAACTAGTGACAGGTTTTTCAAGAAGTATTAACCACTAAGTGAATCAGAGAAATGAGGCTGTAGCTTGAGGACTGCTTGCAAGGGAAGGAATGTGTTTTTAAAGAGGAGAGAGACTAGTCCAGACCAATGCTATTCAAAGTGTACTCAACTGAGTGGCCAAGTGTCTGTTAGCAGCGTAGAATGCGCTGAGTGGGAAATCGCGAGGAGGAGTTTGGAAACGTATGGCACTGTTGATAGTACCTGAAACCTCCAGGCAGGTGATCGTGTTTCTAATACTCATTTTGATTGTACTTTTAAAATGTATCAGTGACAGGTTGAAATTTTAAAAAATTGGTCCTTTCAAACGCCCCCCCCCCCCACCGGGGTCACAGAGTTTGAGAAGCTCTCGAATGTGTTTGATAGCTGATCTAGTGGTATAGAGAGAGAAACGGATGCTTCGGGAGAGAGAGGGGACAGAGTCAGGAGCAGAATCCTTGGGAAGGGAAGAATACTGAGACCCCAGGCATCCGTAGAGAGATTGGTCTTGGGTAGGAGCAGCGATATTCCATCCTTGTCATTGGAAGGAAGTCAGAAAATAAGGTGACAGACGCCGGGGTAGGAGTTCCATTGGTCCAGGAAAGGTGAGGGAGACCCTTCCAGGTGCTTCTGTGTCATCTTACCTGGACTGAGTGGACTGACAACCAGACAGACCCAAACTTTTCTCATATATGCATATGGCGTCAGTAAAATCCCCCCTCAGTCTACCATGTGAGTATCAGCACTGTGTGATCTCCAGATGGAATGCCAGACCATCTTGGTTTGTCTCCGTGACTGCCCTTAAGATGATATAGAATTGATCCAACACCCAAAAGGATGGGTTCCAACTTTTGTACATCGGGTGAGTTTTCAGTAGGAAAGTAGTTTTTTTTTTTTTTTTTTTTGCCTGGCAAAAGCAACATGAGGTGTGTATCCAAAAGTATAAAATTATACTGGTGGCGCGCCACAGGTTATATTTAAGGGGAAGCGAATTGATAAACAAATCAAACACAACCAGTCAGATAAGTATCATGACTTGCGATAGTCGATCCTACCAGTATGTTCCGGTTGGGATAAAATGTTATGTGTTATAGCCTATTTGCGTTAACACATCAAGACATTAATTTAAGGAGTGCCTAGGTGGCTCAGTGGGTTCAGCCTCTGCCTTCAGCTCATGATCTCAGGGTCCTGGGATCGAGCCCTGCATCGGGCTCTCTGCTCAGTGGGGAGCCTGCTTCCCCTTCTCTCTCTGCCTGCCTCTTTGCCTACTTGTGATCTCTCTGTCAAATAAATAAATAAAATCTTAAAAAAAAAAAAAAAGACATTAATACATTGGGATGAAATCAACATGGCCCTTCCCAAAGAGAGTAATCTTTGTGGACAGTAACAGTCATGTGACATTCTACTTAAGCATGGTTTTAGCTTCGCGCTTCTAACAGCTTGAAGAGACTTTGCCCTCCTCCATGGAGGTGACAGAAATTCTGTCAGGCACTGTGTCTTTGTGAGAGCGCTAGGCAACTGTAAAACTTTCCACATTTCACTCCTAAGCTTCATTGGAATAGAGGTTCAGGACAAGCTGATTCCCGAGTTTAGAGAAGCCTTTATGGTATTTTTTTCTGTATTTGTGAAATATTTTAAAGTATTTGTTACTTTCTAGTTAAAAAAAAAAATCTTTTTAAAGTGAAATAAGTCAAAGACAAATACTGTATATCGCTTATATGTGGAATCTAAACAACAACAACAAAAAACCGTAGGAGCAGAGACTAGAATGGTAGTTCCCAGGGGGTGAGGGGGTGGGGAGGATAGAGAGGTGTTGGTCACACAGTACAAACTTCCCGCTGTAAGATGAATAGGTTCTGGGGATGTAATGTACAGCATGGTGATTATAGTTAATAATACTGTATTGTATACCTCAAAGTAGCTAAGAGGATAGCTTTAAAAAAAACAGTCTGAATCAGAGCTTCTGAGTCACATACCCAGCTTTTAAATGAATCTAGCCAAGGGAAGACTCAACTTTAGAAAGACGAATTGTAGAAGATTTATAATGTCTCTTAATTTAGATTTTATGTTGCATTTTTTAACAAGTTATATGTTTTCTAAACCTGAAATACATACATTCAGGCAATGTGTATCTATTCACATTGATGAGTTTCAGTGAACCCAGAGGTCTACTTTATTCCAGGCACATTTCATTAGGACAAGAAATTAAGGGTTGTAAAAAAAAAAAAAAAAAAAAAAAAAAAAAAGAGATGTCTGTTGGTTTAATCAAGATCGTCTATGCATGAAAATGTGTGAGATTTACAAAAGAAATTTAGTAATAATTTTCCAGAAAGGAAACAGAGCTAAATGATGCAGGATAACATATATTTTTTCACTTTTATCTCTTTGGATGAAAAATATATTACATCTTTAGAATTTTGAGATCGGGATTAAGATACCTGAGAAATTGACTTTTGGGGGTCTTCTGCACACACCTACGTCTGGGGGCTCCCTTTGTCCCTCCCCTAACCAGCTTCCGAATCAAAGTCACTAGTGTTAGGAAAGAACATTAACGTCCTATTTAGTGAGAAATTATTTGTTTACATATAAATGACTTTAATTTGAAAAGCCTCTATGGTGTATAAATAACATGTATCACTGTTTTCTGGTCAGAGATTCATAGAACAGCATGACAGAAATGTTTTGATATTTTATCTTGAGGATTTTTGTATTTGTAAACAAATACTTAACTCTTCCTAGCTCACAGGACAGAGCAGTGCCTATCTTACTGGTATTTATTGAATATGAATACCTTTTTTAGAACTGTAAGCTCTTCCAAATGAAATATATTCTTTCTGGAAGCAATTAATCTTACCAAAGAAAGTAAGTCAACATAATATTACTGGCAGGTTTTTAGACTTTCCCAGGAGAGATTTTTTTTTAATCCAAAATTGAAATGTTAAGACCAGCTTTTTGAACCTTTCATCTGACTGCATCCCAAACTTTGGTCTGACTTATATTGCCCTTTACATCGTTTTCGTTTACACTGAATAATGGCAACAGGCATTTGATCTATGCCTGGGTTAGGGCTGTTCTTGCTCTGTGCCATGAGTCACTGGTAGATTTACTTAGTGGGGAAAACCAATCCCTGCTGCTGGGCAAGAATTCCTTTGTTTGTTGGCTTTCTTTAAAATCTTGGTTTTTTCCAACTGGAAATAGGGAGGACAGGATGAGTGGGGTAGAGAATAATTTGCTGTGTTAAAGTAATATTTTCACCTGATCCAAGAGATACCATGTGTTTGGGGGGGGGGGGGCAAGATCTAATGTTTTTCTCCAGAATAAAAAAATTTAGCTTTTCTCTTAATATTTAAAATCTGATGATTGGTTACTCTAATATCTCCGTTAAACAAGAAAAGGAACAGAACTGAATTTTTTTTCATTAAATTCTTTACCCTCAGAGCAGAAATAATAAATGTTAAAGGGATCCCGAACACTCATTCCATGTGAACCAAATATGGTGACATATTTTTCAGATGAATCATGAGTACATTTGATTTATTTAGGTGGGCAGATCAACAGAAAGTCCTATCGACTTCGTTGTTACAGACACAATTTCTGGCAGTCAGAACAACGATGAGGCCCAGATTACACAAAGTACCATATCCCGGTTTGCCTGCAGGATTGTCTGCGACAGGAACGAACCTTACACCGCACGGATATTCGCAGCCGGATTTGACTCTTCCAAAAACATATTTCTTGGAGTAAGTACTATTACTGAGGACATTGTTTCCAAAAAAAAAAAAACAACACACAAAAACACCCATTATCATCAGATAAAACATTTAGTTGTGGCCAAAGATTTGCTTTCCACAATGTCTCTAGTTAGATTTGGAGATTTTAGTTTTCAGATGTAGAGTCTGAAAGGCTGTTATTAAGAACCTAAAGATAACTAAGTCATTACTTGATACTTGTTACATTTGCTGTATTAAATATATGTACAGTAGTTATTTTTAAAATGCATATTAACATTGTACTGAATGTATTTATAGTAGATTTGAGGGGGTTTATTTCAGTGGAGAAAAATGGTCAAATCCAGAGTTCAAAGGAAAAAGTGACATTCATTCATTCAGAGAATTTTCATTGGGCTATGTTCCACGTTAGGTGTTATAGATGTGATCGCACAGAGAACAAAACAGATTAAAAATTTCTGGCTTCGTAAGGCTTCCATGTAAATGAAACCCAGAAGTTTTAGTGAATATGCAATTTTAATATAGTTTTTTTTAATCAGTATGTTTTTGCAGGGGAAAAAAAAAAACATTCAAAATGGCCTTTAAAAAATGGCCTAAACAGGGGCCCCTGGGCGGCTCAGTCAGTTAAGCGTCATGATCCCAGGGTCCTGGGATTGAGTCCAACATCGGGCTCCCTGCTCAGCAGGAAGTCTGCTTCTCCCTCTGCCCTTCCACCTCTCCTCTCTCTCTCTCTCAAATAAATAGATAAAATCTTTTTTTTTAAATGCCCTACACAATAATAAAAATTTATTATTTCTGTAACAAGGAGCGCCAAGGAAGACAACCAGGGAAGCAAGTCTGTGACATCCAGGGAAGCAAGTTTGTTCTGTCTTACTCCCTACGTGCCCGGGCAGATCTGCCCCCCCCAGACTGCCGTAGGGTTGAGAGATGGCTCCTGCACTGCCGTACATCCGCTGCCACGTGCCGGCTTCCAGCCGAAGAAGAGGGGGCAGAGGCACTGTTTCTTCCTTATCTCTTTATATTGGTGGGATTTTTTTTAAGATTTTATTTATTTTTTTGACAGAGAGGGAGAGAGAGAGAACACAAGCAGGGGGAGGGGCAGAGGGAGAAGCAGGCTTCCCGCTGAGCAGGGAGCCGGACCTGGGGCTTGATCCCAGGACCCCAGGATCATGACCTGAACCAAAGGCAGACGCTTAACCAACTGAGCCACCTTTTTTTAATTTACTTTTTGTAACTGAATAAATTTAACAGGTAACATTGTGTAAGTGTAAGGTGTACAGCCATTTTACCGTATGTACTTACGTGTTGTAAAATGATTGCCAGTATTGGATTATTTACCACATTGCACAACTGTAGTACAATAATATGATCTTGATGCATTAGATCTCTATGGCTGACTCATTGCTCACTACAAGCTTGAACCCTTAAACACCATCGATCTTACCACTCTCTCCCTGTGTCTCCCCCTCACCCATCCCATCCCTGGTAACTGTCATTTTACTGTTTTTCATAGGCTTAACTTTTTAAGATTCCACGTATACGTGATATCATACTTATTTTCTCTGACTTGCTTAGCATAACGTGCTCAGGGACCATCCATGTTGTTGCAAATGGAAGGAGATCCTCCTTTCTCGTGGGTAAATAATATGTACGGTGTCTTTTTTTTATCCATTCACTCATTGACAGGCATTGAGGTGGCCTTCCGTATCCTGGCTGTTGGGAATAATGTAATAAACATGGGAGTGCCTATATCTCCTTGAAATCCTCTTTTCATTTTCTTTGAGTATGTGCCCTAAAGTGGAAATGCTGGATCATATGGTAGTTGTTTTTAATTTTTTGGCTGTTTGGGGTCTTTCATGGTTGCACCCAAAATTTAGGATTATTCTATTTCTGCAAAGAATTCTTTTAATATTTTGATGGAGATTGTGTTGAATCTGTAGATTGATTTGGGTGGTATGGCCATTTTAACAGTATTCTTCTGATTCAGAAACATGGGCTGTCTTTCCATTTGTCTGTGTCTTCAATTTCTTTCAGCAAATTTGTACTTTTCATTGTACAGATCTTTCACTTCCTTGGTGAAATTTATTCCTAAGTATTTTACTGTTTTGATGCTGTTGAATGGAATAGTTTTCTTTAGGCCTTTTTCAAATGCTTCCTCATTAGTGTAAAGGAATGCAACTTAACTCTGTGTTGGTTTTGTGTCCTGCCACTTCTCCTGAAAACGTTAATTCCAACAGCTTTTTGACTGATTCTTTGCAATTCTCAATATATAAGATCATATCATTAGCAAATAGTGCTAAGCAATAGTTTTACTTCTTTCTTTCCAAATTGTATGCCATGTATTTATTTATCTTGCCTAATTGCTCTGGCTAGGACATGTAGCACTCTATTGAATAGGAATGCTGAGAGTGGGCATCCTTGTCTTGTTTCTGATCTTAGAGGAAACACTTGCAGTTTTTCTTCATTGAGTATAATGTTAGCTATAGGTTTGTCATATATGAACTTTATTATGTTGAGGTATATTCCTTCCGTAGCCAATCTGTTAAGGGTTTTTATTCTGTAAGGATGTTGTCTTTTGTCAAATGCTTTTTCTGTGGCTATTGAGATGATCATGTGATTATCTTTGATTTTACTGATATGATGTATTACATTTATTGATTTGCATACATTGGACCATCCTTGAATCCTAGGGGAAGTCCCACTTGCTCATGGCGTATAATCCTTCCTTTTAATGTGTTCTTGAATTTGATTTGCTCATATTTTGTTGAGAATTTTTACATCTACATTTTTCAGAGATATTGGTCTATAATTTTCTTGTATCCTTATCTGGTTTTGGTATCAAAGGAATGAGTTTGGAAATGTTCCTTCCTCCTCAATATTTTGGAAGAGTTTGAGAAGGATTGGTGTTAATTCTTCTTTAAATGTTTGGTAGAATTCTCTAGTTGAAGCCATCTGGTGTTGGGAGTTTCTTGAGATTTTGTTTAAATTACTGATTTGATCTCTTTACTCATTATTGGGCTGTTCAGGTTTTCTGATTCTTCCTAGTTCAGTCTTGGTAGATGTGTTTCTGGAAATGTTTCTGTTTCTTCTACATTCTAGCTGTCTTTCATGATTCTGTGTATG
The DNA here is from genome assembly GCA_028534135.1 of Potos flavus. Taxonomy (NCBI): domain Eukaryota; kingdom Metazoa; phylum Chordata; class Mammalia; order Carnivora; family Procyonidae; genus Potos; species Potos flavus. The sequence continues at coordinate 88,620,425 of CM052896.1, forward strand.
TCTGTAATACCAGGTATAATGTCTCCTCTTTCATATCTAATTTTGGGTCTTCTTTTTTCCTAGTTTAGCTAAAGGTTTGTCAGTTTTATCTTTTTGAAGAACAGCTCTTAATTTCATTGATCTTTTCTGTTGTTTTTCTGGTGTCTATTTCATTTATTTCTGCTTGGATCCTTATTTCCTTCCTTCTGCTAACTTTGGGATTGCTTTATTCTTTTTCTAGTTCCTTAAAGTATAAAGTTAGGTTGTTTATTTGAGACTTTTCTAATTTAATATGCATGTTTATTGCTATAAGATTCTCAGAACTGCTTTTGTTGTATCCCACAATATTTGATATGTTGTTTTCATTTTCAATTGTTTCAAGATCATTTTTTTCCCGTTTTGAGTTCTTCTTTGACTCAATGGTTGTTTAAAAGGAGGTTGCTTCGCTTCCACATTTTTGCAGATCTCGCTTCCCTTTTATTGTCTCTTTCTAGTTCATACCACTGTGGTCAGGGAAGATAGTTGATACGATTTTAGTCTTCTTAAACTTGCTAAAATTTGTTTTGTGGCCTATCTCTCCTAGAGAATGTTCCAGTGCACTTGAGAAAAATATGTTCTGCTACTGTTGGATAGAATGTTCTGTATATGTCTATTAAGTCCATTTGTTCTAAGGTGTGGTTCAGTTCCAGTGTTTCCTTGTTGATTTTCTGTCCGAAAAATCTATCCGTTGTTGACAGTGGGGTATTGAATTCTCCTACAATTATTATATTGTAGTCCATTTCTCTCTTAGGTGTGTTATTATTTGCTTAATATAATTTGGTAAGTACCAAATTGGATGTTGGGCACATATATATATTTACAATATTTTCCTAATAAACTGACTCTTTTATGATTATGTAATGACTTTGTCTCTTATTACCCTTTTTGGCTTGAAAGCTGATTTGTCTAAGTTTGACTATACTAGCCTTCTTTTGGATTCTTTTTGCTTGTAATATCATCTTCCGTCCTTTCATTATGAGCCTATGTGTGTCTTTAAAGCTGAGATGAATCTCCTGTAGGGCAGCATATAGTTGAGTCTTTTGTTGTTGTTTTTAATCCATCCAGCCACTCTATGCCTTTTGTTGAGTTCAGTGCATTTACATTTTGTGTGATTGTTGATATGTAAGGACTCACTACTGCCATTTTCTCTTTTGCCTTCTCATTATTTTGTCTCTCCATTGTTTTTCCTTCCATTTCTACCTACTTTTGTACGTTGGTGGTTTTCCATGGTGCTTTTTGCTCAATTTCCCCCGCTTTTAATGTTTTGTGTCTCTGCTCTAGATTTTTGCTTTGTGGTTATCATGAAGTTTACATAAAACAACTCATAGATAAAAGTCCTTCTTCTACTGATGGCATTTCTCTTCTTTTGCCTGTGAAGATCCCATCCTTTTATTCTTTACCTTTTATATTTTTGATGTTGCAAATTATCTGTTCTTATGCTGTGATCTTGTTACCACGTTATAGTAGCTGTAGTTATTTTTACTATTTATTATAGGTATTTTTAATGCTCTTTGCCTTTAAACTTTATGCTATCATTAGGAGTTTAGAGTTTAGTATACTATTATGAAGAGTTGCAGTTTTTATCACCTTCGAGTTTCATGTACTTCTGTCTTTTCATTTCAGCTTGAAGAGCTCCTTTCAGCACTTCTATAAGGCAGATCTAGGGATGGTGAACTCTCTCAGCTCTTGTTTGGGAAAGCCTTTAATTCTCCTTCATATCTAAAGCATAATTTTGCTGGGTAGAATATTCTTGGCTGGCAGTTTTTATCTTGAGAAATTTGATAGCCTGATGGGGATGCCTTTGCAGGTTATGGTCTTTTTTTCCCTAGCTGCCTTTAAAATTTTATCATTGACTTTTAATAGTTTTAATATAATGTGTCTTGGAGAAGATCTTGCATTGACATGATCAGATGTTCTGTTGGCTTCATGGACTTTGTATATCCAATTCTTTCCCCAAGTTTTGGGAGTTCTAAGGAATTATTTCTTTAAATATGCTGTTTGTCCTTTTTCCCCTCGCTTCTCCCTCTAGAAAATACATTATTCTTATGTTGGCTTTTCTGATGGAGTCTGCTAGCTCTTGCAGTGTTTCTTCACTTCTTAAATCTTAGTTCTCTCCTCCCTTCCACCTGAATCATTTCTCTGTTCCGGTCTTCCATCTTGCTAATTCTCTCTTCCACCTGATCTGCTCTATTTCCAGTGCATTCTAATGCATTCCTCATGTCATTTATTGAGTTCTTTTGTTTGGTTCTTTTTTGGAATTTTGGTGCCTTTGGTAAAGTATTCCTTCTATTTGTCAATTATATTTCTGAGGTCATTGTATTGCCTTTCCGAGTTTTCTTGTAGCTCATTAAATTTCTTCATAGCAGCTGTTTTGAGTTCTTTACCCATTAAATTGCAATATACCATGTCTTTGGGTTCAGTTGCTGGAAAATTGTCATTTTCTTTTTGTGATACTGTATTACTGTGATTTTTCTTGATGTTTGATTAAAAGTGCCTCTGTCCTTACATTTAAAGTAGGGAACATCCTATTTAGGCAAGGTTCTGTTTACTTTGATTCTCAAACAGTTCAACATGTTGGTAGTTAGGAGTCTTTCTCCTAACCACAAGGTGGCACCATAGCACAAATTTTTGGTTTCCCTTAGAGGGTGG
>CM052896.1:88623591-88654376 GCA_028534135.1 Potos flavus
CAGAAGACACGAACAGACACTTCTCCAAAGAAGACACACAAATGGCTAACAGACACATGAAAAAATGTTCATCATCATTAGCCATCAGGGAGATTCAAATCAAAACCACACTGAGATACCACCTTACACCAGTTAGAATGGCCAAAATCAACAAGGCAGTAAACAACAAATGTTGGAGAGGATGTGGAGCAAGGGGAACCCTCTTCCACTGTTGGTGGGAATGCAAGTTGGTACAACCACTTCAGAAAAGAGTGTGGAGGTTCCTCAAAAAATTAAAAATAGAGCTACCCTATGACCCTGCAATTGCACTACTGGGTATTTACCCCAAAGATACAGATGTAGTGAAAAGAAGGGCCATTTGCACCCCAATGTTCATAGCAGCAATGTCCACAATAGCCAAACTGTGGAAGGAGCCAAGATGCCCTTCAACAGACAAATGGATAAAGATGTGGTCCATATACACAATGGAATATCATTCAGCCATCAGAAAAGATGAATATCCAACTTTTGTATCAACATGGATGGGACTGGAGGAGATTATGCTGAGTGAAATAAGTCAAGCAGAGAAAGTCAATTATATGGTTTCACTTACTTGTGGAACATAGGGAACAGCATGGAGGACATTAGGAGAAGAAAGGGAAAAATGAAGTGGGGGAAGTCAGAGGGGGAGACAAAGCATGAGAGACTATAGACTCTGAGAAACAAACTGAGGGTTTTGGAGGAGAGGGGTGTGTGGGGATGGGTTGGCCTGGTGGTGGGTATTAAGGAGGGCATGTATTGCGTGGAGCACTGGGTGTTATATGTAAACAATGCATCTTGGAACACTACATTAAAAACTAATAATGTGCAGTATGGCAAGTAACATAATAAAAAATAATAATAAAATAATAAAAATAAAATAGTGAAAAAAATAAATAAAAGAGCAACTGGTTAAAAGAGCAACTCCTTTATATAGGAGAGAACACCAGAAACTCTGCTAAATGATAGAGGAGCTGCAGGAATACTCTCCAGGTCAGAAGAACTGGAGAATGACATGGTTTATGTTCCCACCCCAACATAAAAGCCCGGACCAGAGCAAGGTCTGGACACCATAATGGGCATGTCTGGTTGTCTCAGTGAGCTCATGATCTCAGAGAGGCTAGAGTCCACAAGCTCACACCAGATCCTCACAGTGAGACAGAAAAAAGGCTGGGGTTTAAAGGGGCTGAGCAGCAGTAGGAATGCTCTCTCCCCCTCCATCTTAAAAGCCCAGAGCAGAACAGGGTCTGGCTCACAGAAAACTTGCAACATCAGTAAGCCCAGGATCCACAAGCCCACAGCAGCTGCCCTTTAGTGCTGGGACACAGAAAACAAACTGCAGGTTTTTTTGTGTGTGTAATTTTTTATTTTCCTTTTAAAAAAATCTTTCTTGTCCTGTTTTATAATTTTTTGTTTTCTTCCCTTTTCCAGAGAAGAAAAATCTTTTTCAATAAATTTAAGTTTATTTTCTTTTATTATTTTATCATTTTTTCCTTTCTTCTTTCTGTAAAATGCTGTGGTTATATATGCTAGTTACTCTTTTAAACCACAGTTCCTGCCAGCAAGAAAGACACCAAGCACAGAGTCTGCATAGGGGCCACCATACACAAGACCACTCCTTGAAGTTTAGGAGAAGTAGCTGTTTCACCTAATCCATAGAAACAAACACAGAAAGTCAAGAAAAATGTGGAGACAGAGGAACACGTTCCAAAAGAAAGAAAAAGACAAAACCTCAGAAAAGAACTAAAAGATGAGAATATTCCTGATAAAGAATTTAAAGTAATGATCATAAAGATATTCACTGGGCTCAAAAGGAAAGAGTGACGAACTCAGACCCTCAATAAGAGAAAATATTAGAAAGAACCAGAACTGAAGAATACAGTAATAGAAATAAACACACTAGAGTGAAACAACAGATTAGCAGATGCAGAAGAACTTATCAGTGATCTGGAAGACAGGGTATTGGAAAGCATGCAAACTGAACAGCAAGAAGTAAATAAATTTTTTGAAAGAGGATAGATTAAGAGATCTCTTGGACATCAAGTCAAATGTTCACATTATAGGGGTGGGTCCCAGAAAAAAGAGAGAAGGGTGTAGAAAACTTATTTGAAGAAATAACTGAAAATTTCTCTAACCTAGGGAAGGAAATAGATATCCAAGAAACAGAGTTCCAGACAAGAGGAACCCAAGGAGGCACATGATTAAAAATGTCAAATGTTAAAGATAAAGAGAGACTCCTAAAAGCAGCAAGAAAGAAACAAAGTGATCTACAAGGGAAAACCTATAAGACTATCAGCTTATTTTCAAACAGAAATTTGGCAGGCCAGAAGAGAGTTGTATAATATATTCAAAGTGCTGAAAGGGAAAAACCTACAACCAAGAATACTCTACCAGCAAGGTTATTATTCAGATTTGAAGGAGAGATAGAGTTTCCCAGACAAACAAAAGATAAAAGAGTTTATCACCACTAAACCAGCCTTACAAGAAATGTTAAAGGGACTTCGTTAAAGTGGAAAAGAAATGGCAATAATTAGACATAAGAAAACTATGAACAAAAAGATGTAAAATATGACCACATATACATACAACTTGGAGAAGGGAGTAAAAAAAGGATGAAGAAAAAGATTTTTTCCTATTTTTTTGGAAGGTTTCTGAATTTAAAAGACCATTAAATTAATATAGACTGCTATTTACTTAGAATGTTATATATGAACCTCATGCTAACCACAAACCTGAAGCCTATAATACCTACACAAAAAATAAAGAAATTCAAACAAAACATTATACTCAATCACAAAGAGCAAGAGAAGAAAAGAACTACAAAAACAACCAGATAACATATTTTTGAAATGGCAATAATATTCCATTGTATATATGGACCATATCTTCTTTATCCAATTCTTGGAACACTGAAAAAAAATAAAATTTTAAAAAATGGCAGTAATTACATACCTATCAATAATTACTTTGAATATAAATGAACTAAATGCTCCAATCAAAAGACAAGAGTAGTAGAATGGATTAAAAAAAGTATGTAAGACCCATCTATATGTTGCCTATAAGAAATTCATTTTAGATCTAAAGATATCTGCAGATTGAAAGTGAGAGGATGGAGAAACCTCTATCATGGAAATGGATGTTCAAAGAAAGCTGGAGGAGCAATAGTTATTTTGGACAAACTAGACTTTAAAACAAAGCCTGTAACAAGAGACAAAGAAAAACACTGCATTTTAATAAGGGAGACAATCCAGCAAGAAGATACAACAATTGTAAATATTTATGCACCCAATGTGGGTGCACCCAAACACCTAAAATAATTAACAAAGAAACTAATCAATAATAGGGGCACCTGGGTGGCTCAGTCGTTAAGTGTCTGCTTTGGCTCAGGTCGGGCTCCCTGCTCGGCAGGAAGCCTGCTTCTCCCTCTCCCACTCCCCCTGCTTGTGTTCCCTCTCTCGCTGTGTCTCTCTCTGGCAAATAATAAATAAAATCTTAAAAAAAAACCACAACTAATCGATAATAATACAATAGTAGGGGACTTTAGCACCCCACTTGCATCAATGGACAGATCATCTAAACAAAATGAACAAGGACACAATGGGTTTGAATGACACACTGGAACAGATGGATTTAACAGATATATTCAGAACATTCCATCCTAAAACAGCAGAATGCACATTCTTTTCAAATGCATGTGGAACGTTCTCCAGAATAGGTTACATGTTAGGCCATAAAATAAGACTCAATAAATTTAAGATGAAAATCATACCATGCATGTGTTCTGACCACAACAGTATAAAATTAGAAATAAATCACAAGAAAAAAGCTGAAAGGGATGCCTGGGTGGCTCAGTCGGTTGAGCAGCTGCCTTCGGCTCGGGTCACTATCCCAGAGTCCTGGGATCGAGTCCCGCATCTGACTCCTTGCTCAGGCTCTGCCTGCCACTCTGCCTACTTGTGCTCTCTCTCTCTCTGACAAATAAATAAATTAAAAAAAAAAAAAAAGCTGAAAAAAAAAAAACCCCACAAACACAGAGACTAAACATGATACTAAACAACCAATGGGGCAATAAAGTAATCGAAGAAATACACAGAGACACACGAACGTGAAAACACAATGGCCCAAAATCTTTGGTGAAAGCACTTCTAAGAAAATAAATAAGTAAATATTTTACATATTTATATATAATACTTATATCTATATCTATATATCTACATAGATATATTATATATATATGGCAATACAGCCTATCTCAAGAAACAAAGCTCAAACAATCTAACCTTATGCCTATAGGAACAAGAAACAAAGAAAAAACAAAGCCCAAGGTGAGTGGAAGAAAGGAGTAAGATCAAGACAGATCTAAAGAGTATAGACACTAAAAAGCAAGTGTGTGTGTGTGTGTGTGTGCACGCGCACGTGCACGGGGGGGGGTGGGCGAGGAGAGGGGAAATCAATGAAACCAAGAGTTGGTTCTTTGAAAAGATAAACAAAATGGACAAACCCTAGGAGAGGGGGAAGATGGCCGCATGATAGGAGGACACTAGGCAAACTTCATGCCATGAATACAAGTAGATACCTATCAAATCATCCTAAATACCCCAGAAATTGACCTGAAGATGGACAAACTCCACAGCTGAAAGGAGAGAAGAGGCCACACTGAAGAAAGTAGGAAGTGCAGTGACAAGGTTTCGGGGAGAAAAAGATCCTGGCTGCTGCAGAGAACAGGAAGCCATAGTCGAGGAGAAGGGCAAGAGAGAAAGGAGCACACAGGAGAATGCACAAGGAAAATGTTTCTCCATAGCAAAACGAGAAGGCTGAATTTCCAAAGTTCTTGCAACCACCAGAGCTTAAAGCCTGGAGTTTTAAAGGTCAACAGGCTTGGCTGGGATAGAGCCCAAGGCCACTGCACTGCTCTTGGAGAGAAGGCAGGCCAACAACCCAAGGGGATACAGTGTGGAAACCGTGATCTGAAGAGTGCCTGGGACACACAGTGGGGAGATTATTTGCTCTTCTCTGAGTGTGTCCCTAAGAGCAGCTTTCATTGAGATACCTCTCCAGGAACAAAGGAGATGGCCAGTGCCATTTTCTGCCCCCCACCCCAGCATAAACACAGACCCACCTGCAGGAAGCAGTTCAGCACAGCCACTGGCTGCCTACCTTGCTTACATAAGCCCTGTCCCTCTGTGCTCCAGTGGAACTGCCTTTCTCAGTCAACTTACCTTGGTCCCAGCATGACAGGCCTCTCCCCTAGAAGATCAGCACAAACCCCTGCCCACACCATGTCTCTCAACCAGACAGTTTTGCAGGGTCTTAGTTCCAGTGGAGGTGGTGACAGGTCTCATTTCACAAGCAAACCAAAGTTGTTAAAATATTCCGCATTTAGGCCAGGGACAAAACATTGCTTACAGCAGGCAAGGAGAACCTCTGCAGACGACTGGCCTGAAGGATAGAGCAGCCAGAACACAACAGTGCATGCAACACACACTGGAGGCACTCCCTGAAGCACCAGGCTATGGGCACTGTAGGACTTACTCAGAAGGCCATTACCTTTGGGAGCAGGAGACATAACTGCCTTTTCTAACACGTAGCAGAAGACAGAGACTAAGACAAAATGAGAAGACAGAGGAACTTATCCCAAATGAAAGAACAGGATAAGGCCATGGCCAGAGATTGAAGTGAAACAGATATAAGTAACATACCTGATAGAGAATTTAAAGCAATGATCATAAGGATACTCACTAGGCTTGAGAAAAGAATGGAAGACATCAGTGAGGCCCTTAGCACAGAGATAAAAGAGTTAAAAAAGGATCAGAGATGAAGAGTGTAATAAATGAGATTAGAAACACATTTGATACCTTGAACAGCAGGCTGGAAGAAGCAGAAGGATGAATTAATGCCTAGAAGACAACTGATAGAAAGCAATGAAGCTAAACAAAAGAGTGAATTATATGAAACAGAAATAGACTTAGTGAATTCAGCAACACCATCAAATGTAGTAACATTTGTATTATAGGCAACCCAGAAGGAGAAGAGAGAGAAAAGGGGGCAGAAAATTTATTTGAAGAAATAACTGAAAAATTCCCTAAGCTGGGGAAGAAAACAGACATTCAGATTCAGGAGGCACAGAGAACTCCCATCAAAATCAACAAAAGCAGGCCCACATCAAGACATATTGTAATTAAATTGGCAAAATATAGTGATAAAAATCTCAAAAGCAGCAAGATAAAAGTAGTCATTAGCTTACAAGGAAAAACCCATAAGACTAGCAGGAGATTCTCAACAGAAACTTGGCAAGCCAGAAGAAAATAGCATGATATACTCAAAGTGTTGAATGGGAAAAATCTGCAGCCTAGAATACCCTATCCAGGAAGTCTATCACTCGGGGAAAAAAAGAGGTAAAGAGCTTCCTAAACAAGCAAAAACTAAAGGAGGTTGTGAGAACTAAACCAGCCCTGCAAGAAATATTAAAGGGGACTCTTTGAATGGAAAGGAAAGACCAAAAGTGACAGTATAAAGGCAGGGAATATAAAAGCAGTAAGATTTAATATTTTGATTAAAAAAGTCAATGAATTCATTAAAAAGGATATACAATATAATAATATATACCTAAAATACAGGGAGGAGGAGAGAAAAGAATGGATTCGAACTTAACTATCAACTTAATACAGACTGCTATATTGAGAGGAGGTTATATACAAACCTATTGATAACGATATATCCAAAAACACTAATAAACATGTAAAGAATAAAGAAAAAGAAATCCAAATATATCACCGAGGAAAGTCAGTAAACCATGAAGGAAAGATAAAAATCAGAGAAAATCTCCAGAAAGAACCACAAAACAAATAATATGACAATAAATACATATCAGTAATTACTGTGACTGTAAATGGACTAAATGTTCCAATTAGAGGACACCGAGTATCAGAATGGATTAAAAAACAAAAACAAAACAAAAACCAAGACCTATCTATATGCTGCCTACAAGGATTCATTTTAGACCTAAAGACATGCAGATTGAAAGTGAAGGGATGGAAAATATTTATCATGCAAATGGATGTCAAAAGATAGCCAAAGTGTTATGTACAACTAATGAATCGTTGAACACTACAACAAAAACTTAGGATGTACTATATGTTGGTTAACTGAAGAGAAAAAAAAAAAAAAAAAAAGACAGCCAGAGTACCAATGCTTAAATTGGGTAAACTAGACTTTAAAACAAAAACCATAACATGAAACAAAGACACTATATGATAATAAAGGGAACAATCCAACAAGATACAATAATTATATTTATATACCCAACATAGGAACACCCAAACACCTAAAACAGTTAATAACAAACATAAAGGAGCTAATCAGTAATAATATAATAATAGTAGGGGACTTCAACACCAATGGATAGATCATCTAAACAAAATCAGCAAGGAAAAAATGGCTTTGAATGACACACTGGAACAGATGGATTTAACAGATATATTCAGAACCTTCCATCCTAAAACAGAATACACATTCAAGTGTTACATGAAACATTCTCCAGGGTAGATCACATGTAAGGCCACAAAACAGGACTTAAATACAAGAAGATCGAAGTCAAACTATGCACCTTTTCTTGCCAACACATTACAAAACTAGAAATCAACCACAAGAAAAAAAATCTGGAAAGACCAAAAATACGTGGAGGTTAAATAACATGCTACTAAACAATGAATGGGTCAACCATAAAATAAAAGCAGTAATTAAGAAGTACATGGAACAAATGAAAATGAAAATACAATGGTCCAAAACCTTTGGGATGCAGCAAGAGCAGTTCTAAAAGGGAAGTTTTTAGCAATACAGGCCTACCTCAAGAAGAAAAATATTAAACAACCTGACCTTACACTTAAAGGAGCTAGAAAGAGAGCAACAAACAAAACCCCAAACCAGTAGAAGGGAGGAAATAAATATTAGAGCAGAAATAAATGATATAGAAACTTAAAAAAAAAAAGAAACCAATATAATGTTTCTTGTCTTCTGCCCATTTCTTGACTGGATTGTTTTTTTGGGTGTTGAGTTTGATAAGATCTTTATAGATCTTATACACTAGCCCTTTATCTGATATGTCATTTGCAAATATCTTCTCCCATTCTGTCAGTTGTCTTTTGGTTTTGTTGACTGTTTTCTTTGCTGTGCAAAAGCTTCTTATCTTGATGAAATCCAAACAGTTCATTTTTGCTTTTGTTTCCCTTGCCTTTGGAGATGTGTCTTGCAAGATGTTGCTGGGGCCAAAGTCAAAGAGGTTGCTACCTGTGTTCTCCTCAACGATTTTGATGGATTCCTGTCTTGCATTTAGGTCTTTCATCCATTTTGAGTCTATTTTTGTGTATGGTGTAAGGAAATGGTCAAGTTTCATTCTTCTGCATGTGGCTGTCCAATTTTCCCAACACTCTTTGTTGAAGAGACTGTCTTTTTTCCATAGGATATTCTTTCTTGCTTTGTCAAGGATTAGTTGACCTTAGAGTTGGGAGTCCATTTCTAGGTTCTGTTGATCCATGTGTTTGTTTTTGTGCCATTACCATATTGTCTTGATTGGCATCAGAGAAATACAAATCAAAACCACAATGAGATACCACCTCATACCAGTCATAATGGCTAAAATCAACAAGACAGGAAACAACAATGTTGGCGAGGATAAAGAGAAAGAGGAATCCTCTTACACTGTTGGTAGGAATGCAAGCTGGTAGGTACAGCCACCCTGGAAGATGGGATTGAGATTCCTCAAGAAGTTAAAAATAGAGCCACCCTATGACCCAGCAATTGCACTACTAGGTATTTACCCCAAAGATACAAATGTAGTGATCTGAAAGGGCACCTGCACCCCAATGTTCACAGCAGCAATGTCCACAATAGCCAAACCGTGGAAAGAGCTGAGATGTCCATCGACAGATGAATGGATAAAGAAGATGTGGTGTATATATATATATATACACACACACACAACAGAATATTTCACAACCATCAGAAAGGATGAATAATTACCATTTACCTAAATGTGGATGGAACTCGAGGGTATTATGCTGAGCGAAATCAATCAGAAGACAATTATCATATGGAGTCACTCATACATGGAATATAAGAAACAGGACAGAGGACCATATGGGAAGGGAGGGAAAACAGAATGAGAAGTCATCAGAGAGGGAGAAAAACCATGACTCTTAACTACAGGAAACAAACTGAAGGTTGCTGGAGGGGAGGTGGGTGGAGGGATGAGGTAATTGGGTGATGTGATGAGCACTGGATATTATATGAAACTGATCAACTATCAAACACTACATCTGAAACTAATGATGTACTATAAGTTGGCTAATTGAATTTAAAAAAGAAAAAAGAAAAAAAAAAAACGGTTAATGCCTATTATTCTCAAACTATTCCAAAAAAGAAAAAAGAAAGCTTCCAAATGCATTCTGTGAGGCCAGCATTACCCATACAAAAACCAGATAAAGATTTCACACACACAAAAAAAAGAACTGCAGGCCAGTATCTCTGATGAACATAAATGCAAAACTCAACAAAATACTAGCAAACCGAATCCAACAATACATTAAAAAAATCATTCACCACGATCAAGTAGGATTTATTCCTGGGCTGCAAGGGTGGTTCAATATTTGCAAATCAATCAATATGATACATCACTTTAATAAAAGAAAGGATAAGAACAATATGATCATTTCAATAGATGCAGAAAAAGCATTTAACAAAGCAAAAAAAAAAAAAATCCATTCATGATAAAAACCCTCAACAATAGGTTTAGAGGGAACATACCTCAACATAATAAAGACCATATGTGAAAAACCCAGAGCTAATACCCTCAATGGGGAAAAAACAGAGCCTTTCCCCTAAAGTCAGGGACAAGACAAAGAGGTGCACTCTCACCACTTTTATTCAACATACTACTGGAAGTCCTAGCCACAGCAGATAACAAAAAGAAATAAAAGGCATCCAATTCGTAAGGAAGAAGTAAAACTTTAACTGTTTGTAGATGATATGATACTCTATAAAGGAAACCTGAAAGATTCCACCAAAAAAACTGCTAGAATGGATAGATGAATTCAGTAAAGTTGCAGGATACAAAATCCATGTACAGAAGTCTGTTGCATTTCTACACACCAATTATGAAGCAGCAGAAAGAGAAATTAAGGAATCTATTCTATTTACCATTGCACCAAAAACAGGAATAAACCTAACCAAAGAGATAGAAGACCTGTACTCTGAAAACTATAAAAACTCTGCTGAAAGAAATTGAAGATGACACAAAGAAATGGAAAGACATTCCATGCTCATGGATTAGAATATTGTTAAAATGTCTATACTACCCAAAGCAATCTATACATTTGATGCAATCCATATCAAAATAACAGCATTTTTCATAAAGCTAGAACAAACAATCCTAAAATTTGTATGGAACCACAAAAGATTCTGAAGAGCCAAAGCAATCTTAAAGCAAAGCAGGAAGCATCACAATTCCAGAATAGAGAACCCAGAAATGAACCATATATATATGACCCACTAATTCCAACAAGAGTTCCAAGACTATACAATAGGGAAAGCATGGTGTCTTCAACCACTTGGTGTTGGGAAAACTGGATATTTATATGTAAAAGAATGAAGTTGGACCATATCTTACTCCATACACAAAAATCAACTCAAACTGGGTTAAAGAGTTAAATGATGGGGCACTTGGGTGGCTTAGTCCATCAAGTGTCTGACCCTCAGTTTCAGCTCAGGTTATGATCTCAAGCTCGTGAGATAAGCCCTGTGTCAGGCTCAGCATGGAGTCTGCTTGAGATTCTCTCTCTGTCTCGCTCTCCTTCTGCCTCTCCCCTTGCTCATGCTTGCACAGGCTCTGTCTCTCAAATAAATAAGTACAATCTTAAAAAAAGAGAGAGACTTAAAGACCTGAAACCACGAAAAATTTCAAAAGTAAGATAAGCTTCAGGATATTGGTTTTGAAAGTGATTTCATGGGGGCGCCTGGGTGGCTCAGTGGGTTAAGCCTCTGCCTTCGGCTCAGGTCATGATCTCAGGGTCTGGGGATCGAGCCCCGCATCGGGCTCTCTGCTCGGCAGGGAGCCTGCTTCCTCCTCTCCATCTGCCTGCCTCTCTGCCTACTTGTGATTTTATTTATTTGACAGAGAGAGAGAGAGAGAGAGAGAGAGATCACAAGTAGGCAGGGGGGCAGAGAGCCAAAGGCAGAGCTTTAACCCACTGAGCCACCTGGGTGCCCCAGATAAAAGCTTTAAAAAAAAGAAAGAAAGAAAATGATTTCATGGATATGACCCCAAAAGCATAGGCAATAAAAATAAACAACTAATAGACAAGTGGGACTACATCAAACTGAAAAGCTTCTGCACAGCAAAGGAAACAGAGTGAAAAAGCAACCTACAGAAGGAGAGAAAATACCTGCAAACCATACATTTGCTCTGGGGTTAATCTCTGAAATGTATAAGGAATTCATATGACTCAATGAGAAAAAATAACCTAATTTAAAAATGGGTTGAGGACTTGAACAGACATTTCTCCAAAGATGACATACAAATGGCCAACGGGTATACGAAAAAATGATCTTCATCCCTAATCAAAGAAATGCAAATCCACAGGAGATATCGGTTCACACCTGTCAAAATGGGTAAAATTAACAACACAAGAAACAACAGGTCTTGGCAAGGATGTGGAGACAGGAAAACCCTCTTGCTCTGTTGGTGGGAATACAAACTGGTGCAGCCACTCTGGAAAACAGTATGGAGGTTCCTCAAAAAGTTGAAAATAGAGCTACACTATGATCCAGCAATTGCCCTGCTAGGTATTTATCCCCCAAATACAAAAATACGAATTCATAGGGATACAGGTTCCCTGATGTTTAGAGCAGCATTATCTATAATAGCTAAATTATGGAAACAGCCCAAGAATCCATTGACTGACGAATGGATAAAAAAGATGAGAGATATATACAATGGAATATTACTCAGCCATCACAAAGAATGAAATCTTGCCTTTTGCAATGACATGGATAGAACCATAGAGTATAATGCTAAGCAAAGTCAGTCAGAGAAAGACAAATACCATATGATTTCACTCATGTGTAATTTAAGAAACCAAACAAACAAGCAGAGGGGGGAAAAAGATACAAACCAAGAAACAGATGCTTTACTACAGGGAACAACCTGAGGGGAGGTGGGTGGGGGGATGGGTGAAATAGGTGATGGGGATTAAGGAGTGCACTTGTGGTGAGTACCAGGTGTTGTATGGAAGTGTGGAATCACTATTGTACATCTGAAACTAATATTATACTGTATGTTAACCGGAATTTGAATAAAAATTTAAAAAACAAACACAATAAGATATCAGGACACATGTGTCAGAATGACTATTACTAAAAAACAAACAAAACCCAAAGGTGATGGTAGGGATGTGGAGAAACTGAAACTTTTGCAAACTGTTGATGGAAATATAAAAATGACACGGCCTATATGGAAAACGGTGTAAATTTTCTCAAAAAATTAAAAATAGAACTAGGAATATTACACAGCCACCAGAAAATATGAATACCCAACTTTTGTATCAACATGGACGGGTCTGGAGGAGATTATGCTGAGTGAAATAAGTCAAGCAGAGAAAGTCAATTATCATATGATTTCACTTACTTGTGGAGCATAAGGAATAACATAGAGGACATTAGGAGAAGGAAAGGAAAAGTGAATTGGGAGAAATCAGAGGGGGAGATGAACCATGAGAGACTGTGGACTGTGAGAAACAAACTGAGGGTTTTGAGAGGTGAGGGGATGGGTGAGCCTGGTGGTGGGTATTAAGGAGGGCACGTATTGCATGGAGCACTGGGTGTGGTGCATAAACAATGAATCTTGGAACAGTGAATAAATAAAATAAAATTTTAAAAAATAGAACTAGGATGTGATCAAGCAATCTCACTTCTAGGTATATATCCAAAAGAGGTGAAATCAGAATCTCAGATGGATATTAGCACTCCCATTTATTGTAGCACTATTCACCTTAGCCAAGATGTGGAAACAACCCAAATGTCCACGGACAGATGAATAGATAATGTGGCATAGACATACAATGGAATATTATTTAGCCTTCAAATGGAAGGAAATGCTGTAATATGTGACAACATGGATGGACCTTGAGGACATTATGCTTAGTGAAATAAGCCTGACCCAGAAAGACAAGCACTACATGATCCCACCTATGAAATACTCAAAATAGTCAAATTCATAAAATTAAAGCCTGTATTGGTGGTTACTAAGGGCTAGGGAGGGAAGAAGATATGGGGAGTTATTAACCAACAGGCATGATATTTTAGTTAAATAAGGTGAATAAGCTCTACCACCTTTTAACACCATACACAAAAGACACTTGAAACGGATTAAAGGGGCGGCTGGGTGGCTCAGTGGGTTAAGCCAATGCCTTTGGCTCGGGTCATGATCTCGAGGTCCTGGGATCAAGCCCCGCATTGGGCTCTCTGCTCAGCGGGTAGCCGGCTTTCTGCCTCTCTGCCTACTTGTGATCTCTCTCTCTGTCAGATAAATAAAATCTTAAAAAAAAAAAAAAAATTAAACCTTTAAAAAGAAAAAAAAAGAAACGGATTAAAGATCTTACACATAAAAATCCTAGAAGAGAACACAAGCAATAATTGCTCGGACATCAGCCATAGAAACATTTTTTTCTAGATTTATCTCCTAAGGCAAGGGAAACAAAAGCAAAAAGCAAACTATTGGCACCACATCAAAATAAAAAGCTTTTGCACAGCAAAGGAAACCATCAACAAAACAAAAAGGCAACCTACTGCACGAAAGATGTTTGCAAATGATGTTTGCAAATGATATTTCCGATAATTACATATCCAAAATATATAACTATATGACAACACCCCTCCCCCCAAAAAAAGAATCAATGAAAAAATGTGCAGAGGAACTGAGCATTTTTCTAAAGAAGACATACAGATGGCCAATAGAAACATGAAAAGACACTCAATGTGACTCGTCGTCAGAGAAATGCAAATCAAAACCACCTTGAGATATCACCTCACACCTGTTAGAATGGGTAGAATCAAAAACACAAACAAGCTTTGGCAAGGATGTGGGCAAAAAGGAACCCTTGTGCATTGTTGGTGAGAATGTAAATTGCTACAACCACTGTGGAAAACAGTATGGAAGTTCCTCAAAAAGTTAATTAGAAATACCATATGACCCAATTCCACCACTGGATATTAACCCAAAGGGGAAAAAAAAAAACAGCACTAAATCAAAAAGATATATGCACTCCTGTGTTTCTTGCAGTAGTCACAATAGACAACCCAAGTGTCCATCAGTAGATGAATGGATAAGGAAGATGTGGTACACATACATACACATACACGCGCGTGTGCATACGTGCACACACAGGAATATTAGGCAGCCATATAAAAGGTGAGGTTGTACCATTTGCGACAACCTGGAAGGACCAAAGTGAAATAAGTCAGACTGAGAAAGACAAATACCATGTGATTTCACTCATAAGTGGAATCTGAACAAAATAAACAAAAAGCAGCAGACCTAGAAATACAAAGAACAACCTGATGGTTGCCACGGGGGTAGGGATTTGGGCAAAATGGGTGAAGAGAAGTGGGCGATTCAGTCTTCCAGTTATGGAATAAATAAATCCTGGGAACAAAAGACACAGCATAGGGCATACAGTCAGTGATACTGTCACAGCAAAGTGTGGAGACAGATGGCAGCTACACTTGTGAATAGAGCATAATGTATAAACTTGTCAAATCACTATGTTGTACACCAGAACCTACTGTAACACTGTGTCAACCATACTCAAAAACAATGAACAAGCTCTAGAGAGCTGTACAACATTGCACCTATGCTCAACAATAACATATACTTAAATTTGTGGACAGGAAAGATCTCACGTTAAGTATTCTCATCACAATAAAATTTTTTAAAAATTGGACTAAATCAATGGCTTTCAGATTGTAGATCTAAAAATCAAATAACATCTCAGTTTTCTAATATGTAAGTAGGTAAAAGCAATATGTTAGCAGCATAAGTTTTATAAGCTTAAATGGGTAAAATTACTCCAATGACAAAAAAAAAACTACAATTATGGAAAATAGTTATAATCATATCGGCCTTACTGATTTTTCTGTTTCATTGGGGGGGGAAAAAAAAAACCAGATTCATAGCTCAACTTCAATCTTAATACTCTTTAATCCAAGCCAGAATCTTGAAAGAGAATAGAAAAGGTTTACAAAGTTAAATTGCTAACGGTATCTAACGAGAGCCATTCTTAGAAATGTCAGGCAAAAATTACTAATAAATATAAAACCATGCATAGTACTTTATCTTGCATAATAGATAAGTGTAGGTAGCACCAAGTGGATAGAGCTGAGCTGCATTTTTGTTACAGGCCTGAATTTGAAGGGAAACAATTATATTCATGAGGAACTAATGTTGGTGGCATAGTGTACACATTATATGCTCAGCATTAGTTTTATTCTCCAGGAGCTTGCATTCATTCCACAAGTGGCCTACCGTGCCACATACTACAGTGTAATTTGCAATCCATTAATTTGGAGATTCTGATAATACCAACAGAATCAAATTCTGCCCATCAAACCCTTTCTTTTCCTCCTCAAGTGACAAATGAAGACCCAAAGGAAAATTAAACTTCAAAAAGACAGAGCGTGGCAGAAATATTAAAAGCAAATTAAGTATTCGACTATGTATATATTACTATATATGTACATGCCTTGGTGATATATATGTTATTTATTCTTTACAATAAAATTTTAACTGATACTTCAAGGAAGTTTAACTTGTATAGTAGTTATACTGTCACCTATATAAATACTCTGGAACACTAACCCTTTGCTGACAAAAGCTGTTCCTCATCCTAAATAGTTCTATCTGTGGAAACTCTCCTATCTGACCTTTATGTCACCTTCTTAGAGAATTGACTGAGTAAGGGATAAGGGAGGCTAGGTAGGGGGCTAAGTAACCAGGCTCACAGAAACCCCAAGTGGAGAAATGTCATACACGAGATATTAACCAGAGAGAAGGGAAGAGAACAAATCCACCTTGTTTGTTCTAAATATAGAGGCAATATTTACATGATAGTTACAAATCCACCTTGTTTGTTCTAAATATAGATGGGATGTTTTTCACGATATTTACAAATCCACCTTGTTTGTCTTGAATATTATAGACAAGATATTTACCAAATTCCCTGGTCAGAACTGTAACAGCCCTCGGTGGCAACCCATTTGGGACTCCTCTCACTCTAGAAGAGTTCCCTTTCTTTCCTCTTCTGTTCTCACTTTCACTTAAACTTTCACCTTGGGACATGACTACTAGTCCACATTCCTTCCATGAAACATGCTAAGGGATGCCCCTAGCAGGTTTTTTGTGCTAGTGATTTTTAGTGATTGCTACCCTCTATTAACTTTCGAACCCTAGAAGACCATCAAGAGCCCTGCTGGTTTCTCTACCTCTCTGGTGTTTCCTACAGTCCTCTGTCCAAAGACCAGATTCTCAGGCTCTGACTCTAGATCCCAAATCTACAAATGTTGCGGGGCAAAAAAAGAAGCTGCAGATCCATAGCTCGCCTCTCTGTGATTCTACTCACAAAAGGTGGCTGATGGACTTGCTCCTTGGCTAAAGTCAATTTCATCTAGGACCTTGGGGAAACCAGACTGTGTGTCAGTTCCCATTAAGTGAGGAGAAATGCTTATGCAAATAGTACCACCTCATTTTAGAACTACATCGCTCTCTCTTGGCCCTGTTTCCCCTGTCACCTAGGAACCATCTGAAAGGCAGATCCCCCCCTCCGGAACTCACAAGGTCCTTTAGCGAGAAGATAATTGTACTCTCTCCATAGATCACCGCTCTATCTGAAAAGCAAACCTCTTGTCACTGCACGGCCGAGCATCTAGAGGTTACAAACCATGCCACTATTTTTAGTGTAACCCTGTGCTTCTCCATGAGTGGACACATTCCTTAAAATACTTGGCATTTCTCAGAAAAAAGATGAACTTCATATACAGTTAGTGTTGCTAGTATTCTAATTACACAATAAACGGTTGCTCCTTTTCTTAGCTGACCTCAGCCCCACAGAGATGTTTGGGTGGCATCCCCTCCCTGTTGGTGCTACTGCTCCTTCCAAAAGCCACAGCCAGGGGTGTCTGGGGGGCCCAATCAGTTAAGTGTCCGGCTCAGGTCTTGATCTCAGGGTTGTGAGCTTATGCATGCGTGGGGCTCTGCGCTTAGCCGGGAGTCGGCTTGAGATTCTCTCCCTCTACCTTCCCCCCACTGCTCGAGCTCTCTCTCTTGCTCTAAAATAAATAAATCTTAAAAGAAAAAAAAAAAAGCAACAGCCAAAATAGATGCAAGGGAGATACGCAAGGGAGGCACCAGTGCTCATAAATTCAAGGAGCTAAAATAGCTACAGCTGTGGCAATCACAGGATTTTCAACAGGTAATCAAGTAACTAAGTACCAAAAGCAGGATCCGACTGGGGAATCTTCCCTACAAACAACGAAAATGTAAACCCGGTGAGCGTACCCCACTAAGCACAGCAGATACCCCAGCTTTCGATTCCCAGCCCCGAGCAGCAGGAATGTTCTTTCTCAACTCCTAACATTCAGCTTTCTTAGAACTATTTCCCCTCTATTATACACTGCAGTTCGCCTATTTCGGGTTAAATTCACCACCGGTTTCAAACATTTTTCAAGAGACTTCCATATATCTGAAAAGATGGGCATTTTCCAGGAGAAAGACTGTGCCCATCAAAGGTGAAGTTTTGGGGTAGCCTTTCTTCTGAAACGCTCTTCCCAAATCTAAAAGGAAGTGATTCCCAGATTCTCACATAAAGGGCGTTAGAAGGTACAGGAGGATCAGTCATTAACATCCAGACTGAGAAGACACTTTTAAGACCAAAAAACAATGCAAGCCACTCCATACTGTCTACACAGAGGCGCGGCCAGGGTAACTTACCGACCGGGGACTCCAGCAGACGACGCACCCAAAAAACGACGCAGCTTCTCTGCACCCAGTCAGGCCCTTAACCCCAGCCTTTATAGAGTGAGGGGCGTGGTGCTGAGGTCACAAGGCAGTTCTCTAAAGTGGGACCATCTGAGAACTGAAGGATCTCTACTCATTATCTAAAGCAGCACCTTCTGTGCACCCGTTTGGGGAGGATTAAAACAAAGGTCCCGGCATTGCCGTTGGGGCTGACATTAACCTCCAGGGGCTGGATCCCGTAGCCCCGGGGGGAGGTCATTGCGAGGGCACAAACGAGATGGAGGGCCAAGAGGGGAGTCAGAGCTGTCAGCACTCCTACAAAGGCTAACCAGGCTTTCTCGCTCATCTTTGGAAGTTAGAACGGGCACCCAGGTGCCAGGGAGGCGAATGAGGCATGGAAAGGAGAAAGGACACTGTGCCCGTTCTCTTTGGTTATTAGACATAACGATGAAAGACCTTCTCACTCAGAGGACAGAACCAGGCTGTAAGTACTGGCTTAGTGGCTAAGTGTGCAGACTCTGCCTGATTCAAATATCAAATCACAGCCTGATTCTCTGTGACCTTGGACAAGTGTCTTAACTGGTCAGTGTCCTGGTTTCTGCATCTGTATGATCATGCTAGTAATACCCATCTCGAATGATTTTTATGAGAATTAAATGATTATCTACATGCAAAGTGCTTAGAACGATACCTAGCATATAGGAAGCTCAGTAAATATTATCTCATTATATAAATGTTTCTCTTCGATATTAGGCATGTGTTCAACTGTTGGAACTTAATAGCACTACAGAGTAAAAATATTCTTTGGTTGTTTTTAAAATGTTTTTGTGTTAGTTAGAACTCTGTTGGTTGCAAATTCAACTTAAACTGGCCTACGGGGACAGAAAAATGAATTTATTGGCTCTTATGCCTAGGAAGTTCAGTGGTGTATCTGGCTTGGAACCAAAGTCTTTGTCTCTCTCTTTTTTTTCTCCCTCTCTCTTTCTCTCCATCTCTTGGCTGAGCTCACATGATGTCTCCCAGAACCAGCACATTACTTACACCCTCCTGGCCTAGCATCTCCAGCAGAAACAGTCTCACCTGACCCTCTAGCAGAAGAGACCCAGCGAGGACTGTGTTTGGCTCAGCCTAGAACCAGTCACTTTAGGGTTAATCTAACTTCCTGGGTTAGAAGGAAACTACATTGCACATTTCATAAGACAAAGATCCATTAAAAACATATAAATATTAAATTAAGTCTCCAGTTTTGTAATCAATAAATAATCAATAAATAAACTATTGATTACCTTACAGTCTCTAATTCTCTAAAAATTAATTGTAACATGGATAGAGTCAGGATCTCCATTCTTTTGTACGGAGATGGCAAATATATTAAATATGTCTTGTATCTCATGCCAATCTAGAGAAACTGGTTGTGAATTCCTAGAGTACTGTGTTGAGAAAGATTCTGAGGTCGCATCCTTGCTCAGACAATACAATACCGGCTGAAGGTATGGTTTGGGCGGTGGTGATACATATGCCAATTTAAGAGCCCTTCCTACAAACTGAGGACACTGTAGATGGAGAGACTTTTAATTTGAGCCATGAGTCAGAGCTGGGCTTCCAAATAATGCTAGAATCAATTCAAATGGCCAATTAACACCAAAATGGCAGGTTATGCACTTAAGTGAGCAGTTTTCCAACACCACAAATGAGTGTTGAAAGGCTGACTCGTCTCTGCTAAGAAGGAAGAAAATGCTGATTTACCTCTTTCAAAGCCCTTTAGGTCAACCTCTTAGAAACCCTACCTTGAGATGCTTTACCATAAAACATAAATAAGGATAAAAATGTAACTTAAACTTTTCTTTTTCATTTTAGTATTTATAGTTTAATACTTCAAATGATGTAGTATATACAGTGTTTCACCAATTGCTAGATACAGTAAGTATTCATCAATGGTAGCTGTTTTCATAATATCTCCACAACTTTTCTCTTTATAAACCATGTATTTTTATCACCAAATAAAAAGTGAGGGACTTGTGTGGCCAAATTCTTAAAAATTTTCTTGGAAGATACCAGAGAAGATCTCCCTGTATTAATCATGTTTTTTTTTTAATTTCTATATTTTTTGATGTTTGATGTCAGGAAAGACAGCCCTTCCAGAGCTGGCTAATTCTTAGAAGTAGCAAACAATTTGCCCGTGAGCACACCTCTCGCCTACAAACCAGCCAATAATCCAAAGTCCGTATCCCCAACTACCTCCCTATATCAAGCCCACACACACCAAACCCACATTTCCCCTGCCCCAAATCACCCCCGGTCCAGGCACTAGACAACTAGAGACCGCCTATAGAGCCCAGAGCCTGCCCCAATTATTCAAACTATACAATCTTGTTTGTTCTAACTTGCCTCACCTCGTCCTTCCCACAGAAACCACAAAAGAGCCCCTGGGCCATGCTTTTCCTGTTACTCCTTCTGCTTCCGGACTTACCTGGGCGGTTCCCCACCTGGCGCTGCAGGGAGCCTCCGGACCACTCCTCTCGGGCATTGTAAGGAATAAATTCTTCTTTCAAAGTCCCTTGTCTCCGTGTCTGTCATCTTACTATATACCTGATTTAAACAAATCTTGGGTACATTTTAAGACACTCCCAGACCACAAACAACAGGGTTGAGGAATAATATGCAAAGAAAAAAAAAAAAATGCTCCCAAAACTGCAGTGGAAGTAAAAACATGAGAAGAGGAAAACCTTTGAATTTGTTATTCATTGTCTTTCTCTTGTTGTGTTTGGGAAAGAAGTTGCCTCAATCCAAGCATATACTTGGAACTATGGAATTCCTATAGGAATAAATACCCATTTGCATTAGGGTACTGAGTTTTAATAAAATTATGGACAGTATGAATATCAGCAGAAATAATCTCCAGTATAATCTTCAGCAATTTGGTAATTAAGTAAATCTCATCAAAACATGTTCAAACCTCGACCAATTTTTTTTTTTTTTTTTGGCATTTTCTTCTTTTATTTTCAAGCAGCTTTTAAGTGATTTCTCTTGATATTCCTGCCAAATTTTAAAACCCCAAGCCCCTGGGTTAGATGGAACATGCCCATATATAAAATGAAGCATCAAAGAAATGCCTAGTGGTGGGCATTAAGGGGGCGGGGGGCACGTATTGCATGGAGCACTGGGTGTGATGCATAAACAATGAATCTTGGCACACTGAAAAAATAAAATTAAAAAAAAAGAAATATACAATTAAAAAAAAAGTCTAATTATAACGCCTTCTCGGAGTAAAGAATGAAGACGGTAGATGTGGTGAGGGAAGGAAAGACCTGTGAGGAACTGCGGCGCTCGCACGCAAGGGGGCAGCACCGGCAGGGGCCATTACGGGGACAAGATGGAAAGCACAGCTTCCCGAGTGGATTCTGCGTAGAGACTGTGCGCGGGCAGGAGGGTGAAACGATTTATAGACCAAGGAAGACCTGGACAAAATGATCCATTTTGGGAGGAATCATTTGTGCTGAAGCCATGAACACTTTCTAGAGAGCTATTTGAGGAAGCAGATGTTTAGATAATATATTGCTGCTTTGCATTTCTATAACACCTTCCATCTAAGAGCCACAGAGTGTAACACAAACATTACTAATAAATTAAGCCTCGTGGCATCTCTGCATGATCGATGGGCATAATAGCCATTTTTATAGTGTGGGAAAGGCAGCACCCTGCTCAGAGGTGCTGAAGTCATTTACCCAAGGTCATGGAGGGGGAAAAAAATGACAAACTCTTTCAAAATGGAGCACCAAATTTCCCACACTCACGTTATGTGTTTTTTCTCATTGGCAGGTCAGCAACTTCAAGAGTATGTCATTTTCTATGGGACACTGAGGCGCTAGAAGAGGGTGCGATGTATATCCTGGTATCCACTGATTTGCTTCAGAAAAATCTCTTTAACTGAAAGATGGCTTGAAAATATTAAGTCTTGGATCAAAGCCTTCCTAGTTTCTCTGGTTTACCCAGGAATTAATTTGTTTGCTAATGCTGGTCTCTTTCCTGGGATGACAGTGGCCTTTAGCTCTGGAGTTACGTGTTCATGTTGCTTAATCCGATTATGCAAAGGACTTAAAATATTACAAGAATATCAAACAACCCCAACACATCTGTGTAGGCATTAATGTAATTATTTTTATTGCTATTTTAATTTCTGAAAAGCCCATAAAATTGTCATCGAAAGTAGAGTGTGACATCTCAACAAAAAACAGGGCCAATCCTTAACAGAATATAAGGGGCTCATCGGTAAAATCTTTTTTACTTTTATGTATCTTCCTATAGGCTACTAATTCCATTATCACATGTTTGGCATAGTAACAATAGCAATAACCATAGAGATATTGTGTTTTTCCTCTCTCTCTCGATAACCCACATAATGTCTCCAGTAGGATCAGCAAGGCAGAGGGAAAACAAAGCAAAGAAACCAAATATAAACCCCTGGTGCTAACAAACTCTTGGAAAAGAAGATGGCCATGTCACCACTGTTACACAGAGTGATGGGGTTTTTTCTACCTTCTTGCTCGTTTTCAAATTTCTCAGGGAGTAACAGGTTCACCTCTAAGTCGCTCATATCCTTAATTGCCATTTGTTTTCTTTTTTCTATTGCAAGAAATAGAAGCTTTTTTTTTTTTAATGAAGCAAGACATGATTTGCTTGCCACTGGGTCATAGCTTCCTTTCTTCTCCAGACCTGTCCCGCAGCAGCAGCAGCACTCACATGATAGGACTATCGTTCATCATGTTAACAAATTACATTTAGACAGCGTTTTGCATCACTCCACGTGCCCCTGCCTCGCTTTCTCCCCAAACATCACAACACCTCAAATGCAGGCACTGACTAAGATATGGCGAGGCGACAGAGCCTGGAAGGACCCGGTCACCTGGATTCCACAGTGTGCTGAGGGCACTAGAAACTACATGGGCGTGGAGGCAGGCAGGCTGGATGCAAATCCCAGCCCTGGGAGCCCAGCCCAGTCCACAGGTGAGGGTGCGTTTTTCATTTATGGTTGCCACAATTTCTTCAGCACTCTCTTGTGTATCAAGGCTGATACAGGAAGAAGTAAAGAACTTTCTGGAAGTGAAACTGTTCCAAAGCCCTGGGAGAGGGAATAAGATCACTTCTCAGCACCAGACTCTGTGGTTTGGCCTTTGGAACCTGGCCCTCGTCAGTTTGAGGCTCATTTGCCTGGCTTGAAGAATAAAGCTAGGGTCAGTTGAAGTGCCATGCCCACTGTACACACCCTCATCATTGAGGCTTTTAGAGAAAATACAGCCTCTTCTTTGGAAGATCATACTGCAACCTTTGAAGCAACCATAACAAAATACCAGAGCACATGAAATCAGTCCCTCTGATCTTCCAGAGAATCTGTGCATTGTGACAGGAAAGCAAATAATTTCTCAATCATTTGAGCCCCTGCTTGACTGAAGATTGGCAGGGTTGAGTGGTTTTATGACAACAGAGGAAGATTTGTGGCTAAAAATTCAGCTATAATTCTCACTTGAAACCAGCAACAAAATAAAAAGGAAACCTACTGAATGGGAGAAAATATTTGCAAACTATATACCTGATAAAGGGTTAATATCCAAAATGTATAAAATAACTCATGCAACCGAATAGCAACAAAACAAAAGAAACCACACAATTGGATTAACAAATGGGCAGAGGAACTGAATAGATGTGTTTCCAAAGAAGACATACAAATCGCCAACAGGTACATAAAAAGATGCTCATCACTTATCATCATGGAAATACAGATCAAAACTACAATGAGATATCACCTCACACCTGTTAGGATGGCTATTATTAAAAAGCAGCTAAATGTTGGTGAGGATGTGGAAAGAAGGGATCCTTTGTTCACTATTGGTGGGAATGTAAATTGATGCAGATACTATGGAAAACAGTATGGAAGTTCCCCAAAAAATTAAAACTGAAACTACCATATGATCCGGGTATCCTATTTCCAGGTATATATCTAAAAGAATTGAAATCAGGATCTCAGAAAGATACCTGCATTCTATATTCATTGCAGTATTATTCATAATAGCCAAGATAGGAAAACAACTTAAGTGTCTACCAAGTGAATGGATAGAGATATACTATTTTTCACAAAATAATATTTACTTATTCTTATTATATATTATATAATGCAATATTACTGAGCTATGAGAAAGAAGCAAATCCTGCCATTGTAAACACAGATGGACTTTGAGGCCATTATGCTAAGTGAAATAAGCCAGACAGAGAAAGATAAATACTGCATGGAATCACTTACATGTGAAATTTAAAAAAAAAAAAGCCAAACTCATAGAAATAGAGTAGAAAAGTAGTTGTCAGGTGCTGGAGGGTGGGAGAAATAGGGAGAGGTTGGTAAAGGGGTAGAAGATGAATAAGGTTGAGGATCTAATGTAAATCATGATGACTGTAGTTGATAACAATGAATTGTATTATTGAAATTTGCTGAGAAAGTTGAACTTAAATGTTCTCACCCCTAAAGTTAATATGTGAGGTGATGGATGCATTAATTAACTCAATGGGGGGAGTCTTCTCTCAAGAAATACATATATCAAATGACCACAATGTACACTTTAAATATTTTACAATTTCATATGTCAATTATACCTCAGGAAAGCAGAAATAAAATAAAGTGAAATTTTAAGAAATTCTCACTTTGTTAAAAAAACAACTCAATTTCCATTTTGACTTTGATTCAAGTATTATTTGACAATGTGGAAGAAATGGAATATTTTCTCCTTGTATTATTCATATTACAAACTTCAGAAGTTAATGCAGGTAACTTAAGTGGGAAAAGAATATACTAGAAGGATTTTATTGCAGAATTCACAGAAGGGCTGGAGAAACCAGGAAAATGGGCAGGAACAAGAGGAGATAAGACCTCAGAGATGTCCATGTTTGGTTGAGAATGCCAACCCCATAGCACTACCTTGTCACTCAGCGCCCCTCCTCTCATCTCCAAGGAAGATCTGGTTGAACCTGCATCTTTGGGTCCCTCCCTTAAGTCTGAGAGTCTTGGGCATGAGCGTTCTATTGGTTGCTTTCCGGTTGGTCTGTTCCCCAACTTTCAGAGAGCAGTTGAGGGAACACCTGCCACCCTTCAGCTTCCATCTTGAGATCCCTCCAAAGTAGAAGGGTGTTCACGCGATAGACCAAACACCACAAATGTCTACCCTAACCTACCACATTCTTGACTGCTTAGGATATTCTTGCCATACTTTGCAACTCATTCTGTATGTTCTCTCTCTCTCCATATATAACTTTATTTTTTTTTAAGATTTCATTTATTCATTTGAGAGAGAGAGAGAGCACGAGCAGGGGGAGCGGCAGGCATCCCCACGGAGCAGTGAGCCTGACACAGAGATCGATCCCAGGACCCTGGTATCATGACCTGAACTGAGGGCAGACACTTAACCCACTGAGCCACCCAGGCACCCATATGTAACTTTAGATAGATAGATGATAGATAGATAGATAGATAGATAGATAGATAGATAGATAGATAGATATCACTCTTTTTTTTTAAGAAAGCTTGACTCATTTTTTATTGTGGTAAAGTACATATAACAAGAAGTTTACCATTTTAACTATTTCTATCAATGTCATTAAGTACACTTACAATGTTGTGTAATGTTTAAATCAAACACAAACGGAGACCAGACTTGAAATTTCCCCGAGCAGACAAAACCAGTTTAGTCATACAAATAAAGCTTAATTTAGCTTATTTTGTGAGACAAGGGAGGCTACCTTGACCTAGGTCCCTTCTTGTTTATGCCTCTGAAAATCATAAGGGAAACTTGGATCATTCCCAAAATTTGATTCGAGGTAACCACTAACAAGTTCCCCTTTCGTTGAAGGGAATTCCTACCTAGGAACTGATCACTGTGAAGACTGAGCAGTCATTGCCTCCATTCTATGTAGGCTGCTTTATAACAGTATACCTCGGAGCCTCATGCCATCATTTGGTTTGAGTGCTCCCAGTCTGCAAACTGGTTTTTGCTGTGTTTTGTTTTGTTTTGGGGGTTTTTTTGGCGTGTGCACCATAAACTCGTAGTAATTACTGCTTCAGTGATTCATTGGCTTTACTTTACCTTTTTCTGTTTTTTTAACTTTTGACAGTAACTGTCACTACTATCTATCCCAAGCTAATTTCAGTCACAATTATTCCTCTAGTGAATGCGGTCCGAGGGGACCAGAGGTAGTTCTGTAGGCCAGGATGGAAAGGGATCCGATCCAAGCAGAGACGCCTGGCTGCGCCTTCTCTGGCCACACCAGACCAGCTGACAAATGACGTTTATACAACCGAGCAGCTCTCAATACGACCGCTTTAGTAGCACATGGCTGCTGGTTTGTGCTGAAGAGTAGACTCCAAAACCTTTTTGCTAAAGTGTGGCCAGTTCATTTCACATTGAGGTTCCTTCCCAGCCCCCATTAGCTGTTTCATAAATAATCCCCCAGTGCAATGTTGGGAAGTTGATAAATTCCTCATGCGAGTCAACTCCTAATACATGAAATTGTCTCCAGTGTAACCCCAACAAAATCAGGAATTGTCCTGGTAATTAAGAAGCTATTTACTCTATTTGACATTGTGTTCCCTGTCTGGGGATTCTAGACACACTTACACACTCGGCATCACCTAAGGAGAGAACTGTCCTCAGGTGCCCACCCTTCTGACAGTTCCAACCTTGTCACTGACTTTGCGTAGGAGCCCCGCCCCATCCGGTGTCTGCCACCACTGCAAGTAACACAAGGCAGGAGTGGCCCTATTGACGAGGGCCAAGCAACTGATCCCATTGTTGATAACCTTTTGGAATTTTATTATTTTTTTAAATTTTAAGATTTTATTTATTTATTTGACAGGGAGAGAGAGTTCACAAGTAGGCAGAGAGGCAGGCAGAGAGAGGGGGAAGCAGGCTCCCCGCTGAGCAGAGAGCCCGATTCGGGGCTCGATCCCAGGACCCTGAGATCATGACCTGAGCCGAAGGCAGAGGCTTAACCCACTGAAGCACCCAGGCACCCCAACCTTTTGGAATTTTAAAAGCTAACTAATTTAGATCCCTGCCTGTAAGAATATCCTCGAGATGATTATGGCCCTTGTTCACATTTCCTGACCACATTAGGCAAGAGACCCACTCAGTAATTGGATTTTATAATCCATCGGTTTTCATTCAAGTATTTTTTTTTTAAGATTTTATTTATTTATTTGACAGAGAGACCGCAAGGGAGGGAACACAAGCACGGGGAGTGGGAGAGGGAGAAGCAGGCTTCCCGCCCAGCAGGGAGCCCGACCCAGGGCTCGATCCCAGGACCCCAGGATCATGACCTGAGCCGAAGGCAGATGCTTAATGACTGAGCCACCCAGGCGTCCCCTCTAACAAGTATTTTAAATAGAGAAATTGGGACTTATGTGAATGAAGGGTGAGAAGACTGTCTCTGAGAATCCTGATTCGATGTAGTTTGAGTAAGGTGAGGGAGAATGCAAAAAATTTCACAAAAAGCCTAAACAGTTTTCATCAGTTGTGCCCTGCTTCACAAAAGGGGGGAAATGAAAGTTGATGGTCAGCCATCTGATCTCCATTATGTGATCAGCAGCTGTGGACCCATGGAGGGCTCAGCGTCTGAGAAGTTCCAGTCCTGAATGCACAGAGATACTGGGAAGGGAAAGTGTGCCTGCAGATTGTGAGTTTGGTTCCAGTTGCTTCTGCGTTGTCACACGTTGGTAACCGGCCTGTAACACTGATTTGAGGGTGAGTTCAAACCTAAGGATTAGATAGAATCCTTCCCCTCACCTGCTTCCCGCCATTCAGAAGCAATGATTCCACTTTCTCCTTCAAGCTCACCGATTTATGACAGCGTCACCTTCCTGCGTAATCTTCCCATTTCCTTCTCTGCTGAGAATCAACTATAGAGTGAAATTGACAATTCTGGGGAGTTCTGAAATGAAATCTCTTATGCCTTTTCTCTATCTGTTTTTCCTTCACATAGTGAAAGCTGGCAAGCAAAATTACAGAGGGCTTATGTCACAGATTCACTCAATTTCTGATGCTGGTATCTCCTCAAATTGTTTGTCTTCTCCTTTCTAGCCTCTTGCCCAGGAGGGTACAGAATTACAACATGATGAGTTACTATGGTAACCCTTACACATGATCTGTTAAAAGTTCCAGACCCACAGAGCCTAATTTGATGTTAGAGATTTTAATTAACGATTTCTATGTTTTAGGTAATAACACATTTTTAAATTAATGAAATGTAAAAAGAAAAAGGTAGTCAAATTAGTTTTGATTGAAAGATAGTTCACTTATTTAGATATGCTGCTTCCATTTATGTTGCTCAGACAACAGGGTCTTAATTCCATCCAAATCTTTACCACTAAAAGTCTGGTCCTTCTGTAACAGGCTGCAATACTCTGATGGGAAGCTCATCATTAAGAAAATCTAGGAGAGTTGGCCTTGCCACATTGGTATTTGCTTGCTTGTTGTCTAAGGCCACTATCAATGATTGGTAAACAATGAACTATATCAAGGAAGAAGAGCATTTAAATTTTAATATGCCTTTTGAGGGAAATTTTAGGAACAATGCGTAAACCTCTTGTATTCTGTTTGCCTTTGATTGGCAGACATTCGCTTGTTAAATGAGTTACTGCATGGAGAGCACTTAGAACAGTGCCTAGCACTTTACAAGCACTCAGTGAATTCTCATCATGATTGTCGGTCTTTTTATGATGATTCCAGTGTAAAGGGCTTGAGTATCTCGGCCTCCTCACCATGTTGGGCTTATGCATTCTGATCACAGTTAGGTCTCCCTTGACTTTCT
The DNA here is from genome assembly GCA_028534135.1 of Potos flavus. Lineage (NCBI taxonomy): Eukaryota > Metazoa > Chordata > Mammalia > Carnivora > Procyonidae > Potos > Potos flavus. The sequence goes on from CM052896.1 coordinate 88,652,519, forward strand.
CTGCTGTGAGTTCTTGATTTGAGAGTTCCACGTGACCTCTGGCCTTTCCGTTTGGATGGTTTTTAAAAAAGAATTTTGTTTCAAAAAAATTTAGAAAGAAGAATTTCATAGCATCTTGGGTTGCACTCTTATTTGGTGGTTAATGTGAACATAACTTGGGTTGTGAAAACGCTGTTAGAAGAATCTTCACTAACTTAAAGAAGCAACAGAGACATTGCATCATAGTATCTTTAGCTTCTGAAGTGTGTTGTCTTTTTCTAGTGCCCTCCGGAGCTGCTGGCATCCATCCCACCGCCTCTATCCAAAAATGGTTTGGAGTAGTAATACATACATAACTGGAGGGTGACCATGCCAAGGGGGGAGAAGCTTTCTAGTGAAAGGGCAGGCAATTCTGAAAGGGGCATTGGAGTCTGGGAGAAATGAAGGTTGAAACAACCAAAAACACAACTCACCTGTCTTCTTGTGGCACAAATGGGAAGAAACACCAAAACGCAGATCCCCATGATTTGTATTTTCCTGGGGTAGAGTCTCCCATCCCTCTCTGCTTGCTCTCCAGGCACCTCCAACCCTGACATCCTCTGGATAGCCTAATTCCCTTTCCCCAGGAAGCTCTATCTCTCCACCAAAAAGGAGTAAGATTCTCAACTCCTTCCTATTACTCATGACTTGAGTAATGCCTTGGGGCTTCAACCAGTCTTTGTTGGTGTTTTCTTCTTTTTGGGTGTGGTAAGCTCTGGAGAAAGATACGGATGGGTCCAAGACATTGATGAACTGAAGCACTCCAATCCCAGACCAGTCTCACCACTTAAGGGAACTAAAGGTAAACAGGGAAACATTAATTTATTTTTTCCTTGGAGTCAGCAGCCTAATTTCATCTCAAAGAAAGAATGTTTCTTCCAAAGCTATAACTTTGGTCTTTCTCTTCTCAGATGATAGACCCCAACTCCTGACCCTTTTTTGCCCCTGAACTCTGCTACCTCTTCAGAGAAACCAGTTAGTTGTAAAGGGCTATTCTCTTTTTCATTCCTGGGTGGGGTGTTGCCTGCTCTAATGTACCCCTTTAAACTGGTGTGTCCCCTAGCAGTGGTCATGGTGGGAAGGGGAAATAGAAAGAAAGGTAAGTGGCAGGAAGGTGATTTCCAATGCATCCCATCACCAGACCTAGAAGGAAAAATAGCCCTTTTGGCCTTGAGTTCTGGGGAGGGGGGTATTGTGGATAATGGGGCACTCCATGGATAGAGAATTATGCCTACAACCCAATAGATGCTCAATAAATCTTTCCTCTTGAACTTTAACTACTTTCTTGGCATCTCATTGCTCCTTAGTACCTCTAGAAAAAAGAGTAGTTGGAAAACAAAAGGGAGGATAGTATGGTTTTCACCAACTTTTAAAAACAATTGCTGGTGGGTGGGCGGTAGGGATAGGGTGGCTGGGTTATGGACATTGGGGAGGGTATGTGCTATGGTGAGGCTGTGATATGTGTAAGCCTGATGATTCACAGACCTGTACCCTGCGGCAAATAATACATTATATGTTAATAAAAAAAATAAAAAAAAAAAAAAGCAAAAAAACCCCAATAGGATGTTAATTTTATCAAAGACTTTTGATGCACATTAATGGTTTAGTCATGGAAATGAATACAATGCAGGCAGGAATCTATCAAAATCCTAGAGAAGAACATAGGCAGTAACCTTTTTGACATCAGCCACAGCAACTTCTTTCAAGACATGTCTCCAAAGGCAAAGGAAACAAAAGCGAAAATGAACTTTTGGGACTTCATCAAGATAAAAAATGTCTGCACAGCAAAGGAAACAGTCAACAAAACAAAAAGGCAACCCACAGAATGGGAGAAGATATT